>OX422141.1:39165005-39202731 GCA_949129095.1 Volucella bombylans | reverse complement strand
CGAGAGCTCCGCTTTCACCCAGTTCAGTGACGTGAATATGGCAAATAATGTCATCATCAACGATAGAGTACTACCCTGTGCATTTCGAAGGAAGAGCTCCAAACGATCTTCGAATCAACTAGAAGTAAGGAATCAGTGCGAACCGATGAAATACCGAACATTGTGCTTCGACATCTCCCACTAGAAGCGGTGAACATTTATGCCAACCTGTTTAATAATACGATGAATAATGCATTGGAAAACTGCAGTGGTACATCTCATCCCCAAAAAGGGATAAAGACACTTCCAATCCAGCGAATCTCCGCTCGATCAGTGTTCTTCCAAACATCAGTAAGGTTTTCGAGAAGCTGATCAATAGGGTACTGACTAAGTGGGTTGAGGTCAAACATATAGCTCCGGATAATCAATTCGGTTTCAAGGCGGGACATGACGCATGCCGCGTCTAAACTGGTATCTGATATCCAATGGAACAAAGGCGAGAACCAGTGCACTGGTGTCTGCGACAGGCGACTCAACTACGAAAGAGATGTCGCACATGGCAGTTCAGTAGGGCGGTAGGGAGTCGGGACATGAGGGATGTTGCCCAGCTGCTCCAGCAATTTTGGTGGCTAGTTGAAGGGGAGGATGCTTCGTCATCGAATGCCTCCAGTAATAGATAGCTTCATCTGAGGCAAAGTGGGTCAGCCTAGTTTTTTTTTAGCCATGGCCGGATTACATAGGATTACGTTAGTTTTAAGAAAAAAAAATATATAAAAACAAAAAACAAAAAATAAAACAGAATATATATATATACATATATTTATATATTTCGGATAAATATATTATGTATATATATATGTATGTGTGTATGTATTAGATGTAAATAGGTTAAGTAGATTAAGATTTATTTGTAGGTATTATGTAGGCTTTTAGTTTTAAATTGTTTTTAAAAAATTAAAAAGGTCCATTTACTAAGTTTTTAGTTAAAATATATTTTCTTAGTTTTATAGTAGTATCAAGTAATGTTAAAATAAAAATATATTAGACTGTAAGATACGTCGAAAGACATAGTTTAAGTGTTAGGTTTAGCTTAGAGTGCCCGCATGGGGACAGTAAGTTAGAATACGATTATTTGTAAGTAATTTAATCTAAGTTTTAAGCATTTCTTTGTCTAGCAAGTAAGAGTAATTTAAGTAATAAAAATAAAAATGCATAAAAACTAAAAAAAAAACTGCGGCTTAATGTCAAAATGGCAGTACGCGAGGTAAAAACAAAGTACATGCTATAATCAGAAATGGACGCACAGTACTGATGGCTTGGGCAGAACGACACTATTGGCAGTTATAGCTTGGGGGTGATTAAGGACTTCGTCTACTTTGGATGTAGTAACAGGCAGAAATGACATCAGTGCTGAAATCAGACGCAGGATTACTCTTGGTCCTCGAAGGACTAAATCGGCTTAATACAAGTCCCATATCATTCTGGTTCTGCTCTATGGCACAGAAGTGTGGACCTTGTCGAACGCGGATGAAGAAGCACCTGACACTTTCAAGAGAAAGATACTGGGTGTGATTTTGGTCCCATTCGTATTGACGGGGAATGGAGGAGACGATTCAACCACGAACTGTGGGGCTGTATAGCGAGATCGGTTTTGTCAGGTGAAATGGAAAGACTTGTTGGCTCACTCCAGACTGTAGCGAAAATATGGGAAATAATGTGATTGCCGACGAGTTTCAAACGATCTTTGAATCACTGAGAAATAAGGAATCAAAGGGAACCAATGACATGCAGAAAAATTGTGCTTCGATCTATCGCATAGAGGCGGTGGACATAGGTGTAATATCAATAGTATTGGAAGGCTGTGGCGTGGCATCCAATTACCAATAGGTAATTAATCTATGCAGATTAGATCCAAGATCGAGGTCATTAACATATTTCCATGACCGGAGGAAATAAACCTTCAGGAGTCGCAAGCACTTATTTTCAGCATGCTTTTGTCTGGATCCTCTTTGCATACCAGAATGAATTAGCGAAAGTTTTCGATCATTTACAGTTTTTAATATAACGTACTCTTATTGTTTGTTGACAATACTTTACAATCATAGTTAATAACGATACTAAGGCTACAATGATATCAGTGCCATCAGTCTAAGCAAGTAATTCGTGCAAACTTTTTGAAAATTGCAGAAGCGGTTCTTTCTATTTTGCTTTTAGATTTGTTTTGGTACTTTGTGTCTGTTTAAGTAGATGAGTCTGTTTAAGTGCCTAACCTTATCACCGAGACCAATTTTAGCGCTGCGCTTAGGAAACAAGTCTCAATTTTTTTTTACACAGCCAGTGAAAATAAGCTTGGGAAAATTCGCCCTTATACTCTCTACAGGTACGTCTAAATATCGAATCCATTTTGGGAAATACCCAACTTGGTTTGTCGCTTTGTGTGTTGTTCTCTTTGTGGAATTGTGGGAAGTGCAGTACATACTACTCGAGGCATAAACACTTGACAAAATGAAACTTTTCTAGAAAGCTGAAAGGAGGGATACAGTGTGAGTAAAAATAAATTTTATGTGTAATTGTATTGATTGTACGAGTAGTTTCTGACAGTTTTCAGATCTTATCTCTTGAATTTATATATACACTATGCTACAGCGAAAAAATGTTCTACACTGTTATCTAGATTAATTCCATACCAATATAAATTCTACTTCAATGAAAAATGTTCAGGTATTCTACTCAAAATGTGAGCATGAATAGATATGCATGTACGAGTATGTTTAAAAAAACAAAAAAAAACTCTAAAGCTGTAAAGCAAATTCATATTCATAATTCTTCACGTACAACCAGTGCATGAACACAAAGCTAAACGGTTTTAATGCTGAAAACAGAAAAAAAAATTTGTTTTCTGAAATTTGCCCAAATGCTGAGCATATTTTCGTATTCTCAGACTGGAATGAGAAGGATGTTTGAATATCATTGAATGCCTGCTGCAATCCGTAATTCCAGTAACAATAGCATTAAACCCTATAATTTGGAAATACAACTCCTCAGACTAACGAGACTCTTTAATAAATCCGATTTCATATACAAATGCCGGGATACCAAGTGAACCCACACAACAGCCGTGATTTCGAATCATTTCCGCGAACCTCAATGTTCTTCACGTTCTTAACAGATACATAAAACAAAATTGTTTCCGATTACAATGAGGATCTATAGCCGATATGGGTGCTGCAGCCTTTTAACAATGTTCACGTGTCTTTCAACATGCCAGCCAGAGCATAGTACGAACCAGTACCCGCAAAAGAAGAGGAACCGGAAAGCGGAAAGAAGACATTCACCTTGATATTCCGATACTCATCCGAATCCAGTGTATTCTCCCTTAAATATCCACCCCGTAGGTTAAGCTTCAACATCCGGTTTTTGCAAAAGGTGATAATAATGCTTAAACGGCTCAAGCCTTATGCATTAGGAATAGCATCCTTGTTTTTAAATCCAGCTGTCTATGAATATAATCCCCACCCAAATAACCAAGCACTGGTTGTCCTTTGAAAGGGGCTACATATATACTTATATATGTATATGTCAGGTGTAATACTATTGCACCCAAAAGCAAAGCAATTTCTGTGTGAAGTTGGTGGCCATTCAGAGTGCAGTTGCCTGTGTTGCTCATGTGTAGAAGCACTCATACTCGTTCTTGTATATCTTAGCGGGAAATGAAGCGAAAAAATAGAAACAGAGTGTATCCAGAATTTTGGATTAAGTAAAACTTGAAACAGCTTGGAGTTGGTACTCGTATGAACGCCGGATGAGGCTATACAAATACTGCAGCGATTTTTATTGAAAAAAAAATAGTAGAGAAGTTGCCTCGTTCCTTGATTCTCTTCCTGTATTCACTGTAGCTCAGTAAATTTTTTGTGTGAATCTTGCTTCTGTGGCTTAGCATTTTTTGTTTGTTTCTTCTATTGTTTCAAATAAAATAGAGAAGTACATTGGTTATCACATCACATCTGCAATTGAAAATAAGAAATCCTGAGGGATTTTCGCGATGGTCTTAGTAGTACTCGTAACAACGCTTGTTCCGAGTAGTCATAGTATACCATATGAGTACTTCTTTATTCGAAAGCAATATATTGGATATATTGCATGGATACAAGTTTAATGTTTGTGCTTTCATACTCTGGATTACAAAATTCGTGACCACAGTAGATTGGGGCCGCCTCCATCCTTGAGTATTTGGACGGTTGTAAGTCATGGTGTTTGGGATGTACTCGTATCTTTGAACAAAAACCACTGCTGGCGTAGTATCTGGCTGCGACAAAGTTGCAAAAGAAACTTGGAGACATCTCTACATACTTGGATAGTTTTCTTAGTGAGCAACGATCAACGAGATTTTTTTTAAAAACATGCTATATGAGATGTCACAAAGCATATTGCTAGTTTAAAGTAGGGACAAGTTAAGTAGCAGATTTAAAAATATAACAAGCCCTTCCTCGAAAACATGTATTTTTACGATCTATCTAAACGAGGCAAATACAGAAGGTAATCTGAGCACATTTGCTATGAATAAGAACTAAATGCCAACATTTTGTATAGGATAGGACGAAATTGTACTTTCAGCTGGCCAGTCGTAGTATAATGCTTTACTTAGGAGATGTGTTGTAGAGAGAAGTATCGAAAGTTTATGACTTATTGTTTCAAATTAGCTATAATTTTAAGGTTTATACAATGGGTAAGTTCCATGAGTAACAGTTCAGTTCCTGGTTATAACAATTATTTAAAAAAATAAAACGAAATAAAAGACGTATGAATCATTGATTGGGATAAGTGATAACGTGAGTAGGATAGCTTCAGTTGCCTCCAATATCTTAGTCAACTTTGGGAGATGTACATGAAAAAAAAATATAAAGCATTCAGCGCTTGTATGTCGTGAAAATTTATTTCCGTCTTAGCTTATTGTGAAATTGTCGTGTCAATTGGCTTTTGAAGTCATGCGATTGCATACCTCTCGACTGATCATGAAACTGATGCGGTGTTTATTACGCTTAGAAAAATTCGTGAATGATAACGGCTTGAGTTGGAGGGCATTGAAATTGTTTTTCAGTATCCCGGCGTTATTGTTGACAGTCGTCTAAGTTTTAAACATTTTCTAGGATAGATTTGCGAATAATCATCGAAAACTGTAAGTTCATTCACAGGTCTGATGTGTAGTAATGGAGGCCAAAAACAGTATAAAAGACTTCTTCTTGCAGTAGTGACTAATTCTAATACTCCTGTAGGTAGCAGAAATATGATAATATGCCCCAAAGCTTTACGTGAGGGGGATGTTATACCCGTCGCATCTTCAATTCTACTTCCTGAAGAAATGGTAAAATTCAAAATCGAGCAAGTCCAAAATGACGGGGTAAATGACAACAAAAAAACAACTATAACGCAAAATGAAACAATTGGCAACACGAAGAGAGAAAGAAGTAGGAAAAAAAGAAAATTAAGAAGAGCCGGCATTCTGATGGTGACTCGCTATCTGGATGGTCGAGATGTTGAATTTATAAGCAAGAATAGACAGTTGAAATTATAAAGTAATTTGTAAAAAGAATAAAACGAAATTTTAAACAAGAAACCGTAGCATAGCAACCTGGTAACAGCAATGAAACGTATCCTTAAAAGCAAGATGGACATATAGTCTTATACCAGCGATCGATGTATAAATTATACGGAATCGAGACGAAACTTAGTTTTTGACGGGACATGGCTGTTCAGAGAGTATCTCTTTAAACGTAGACACGAGAATGTCTCAAACCGTCAATGTGGGTGGCCGTGGCTCAAGTGGTAGTGCACTGGCTTCCAAATCGGCGTTCGAATCCCAACCTCGCCCGAAAGACATTCATTTTTTCTGGCAACTAAAATCAAGTAAGATGAGTAGTTGACTAGACCACAACAGCAAGTCAGCTTCCACTAACAATTTAGTCTTCCCATTAAATGTTGCCACCCATGGATCGAAGTAACCAATGATCCCATCTTTCTTTCTCTTTCTATCCCATCTTGCAAAACAATCCAACACACGCTGAGGCATTATAATTGTATTCATACCCACTTGAGTATTAAAACTGTCTCGGAAAAGGCGGAACACGTGGATACAGGGTGGTACGGTTTGGGATACAGATAATTTGGGATCTGATTCAGCTAAGCCTTCAGCTGATTTGCGGGAAGTAATGCTTTTTGGTGGCACCACGGGGACATAAATTAATCTGTTCAGCAACCGAGAAATCGACCTGACTTCTTTAGTTGCTAACTCGGTGTGGATAAAGCACACACGACAATAATGTCACTTTCTTGCCAGGCATAAAAGGAAGCAGCTATTTATATATACTCGCATCTAGCAGTCGTTGGGAGCTAGTTGAAAGTAGTTTTGTCTATGGAGTTGAAACTCTTAATTCTTCGTGGATAATTAAAAAAAACTGTCATAAAATGCTTGAAAAAAATTCGCAGCACTCTGGCATAAAATTATCATTTCCATTCGTAGTAAACAAGCTGGCTCGTAGTATTACAGACAAATATCTTATATAGCATTGACATGGTAATTAATCCATTTGGGCTTCTGACTTTGGAAGAGCCTCCACAACTGCCCAAAACGTATTTACAATGGATTCATCAAAAAGATGAAAATTTGAATTTCCAGACATGAGGTCGGATTTTAGAAGTTCTTCAGTCAAAGCTGTAGTGCCTATTCAGTTGATGTGGCTATTTCGATGTAGTCGATCTATTCCATTCCATGGAATGTCTGGTTTCTGAAAACATATGTGTATAAGTTTAACAAGTATATACCTGTTGGTGCATTTTGAACACTGGATGCGGCGGCTGGCATAGTTAGAAGATATTCATTGAAGAGCTCGCCCTGCTGTACTTAAGCCGGGAGGGTGATTAAGTTGGAAAATCTTGAATTGACCCAGGAGACCTACTTCGCCTTCCTTATACACATATCTGTATTTTCTCTGGATGTATCCCTAAATGTAATAAACCCTCATAATCATCTTGGCAACGAATAAACAAATTGGCATGCTTCTACAATTCAATTTAAATATTTATGGTTATTGGTCACGTAGAAGTAGACCAGAAGGAATGGCATAGATTCCTGTCGCAGCCATTAAGAGTCCAAGCCCAAGTTGCAACCACAACACAAAACAAGTGAAGGTTGCTGCCATAGATTCGCACTGTAAAGGCATTAAAAAGGATTTTTGTTTAAAACTTTTATGATTTTTTAAACAAAAATAAATTCGAAAAAATCAAACTATCATTCAAAGACCATTACAGCATAAAAACAACCAACAGAGGAAGAGGAAATGATTTATTTGTATTTGAGATCTTAAAAAGAAGGGAAAGAATAAAAAAAAACAGACGACGACACGAAAATACCTCATTGGTATGTCAAAGGACGAAACTCTATTCAATGTAATAAAACAAAAACTTTGTCTTCAAAGGATCCCTGGGAATCGGTAAAAGTAATGGGGACCGAATTGTCCTTAGGGAATAAAATGTAAAAAGACACTTTCCATCTACTTTCATTCGTAATCCTTTTTTTGTCGCCGTTCTCACTTTGGGAACTGCCAAATAAAACGAAAAAAAAAACAACGAAAAGAAAAATGAACAGAAATTCCTTCTATTCAAAAAGGATGAATTTGTATAAAAAAGGATAACATGTGCCGTTTTGCCATTCTGCCCACAAAAATAAGTTTCTGAACAAACTTAAATTTCCGATTCTTTGGTTCGTTTATGGGGGACCTTTTTTTTACTTAGTATCTTAAAAGGACTCCTTAAAAGAAGAAGAAATTATTCGTAGTGGCTAAGGTGCTCATACATAAGTAACATACTCGTATATTGTAGTTTTTAAAGGTTACGCAAACTTTTAATTAGGTTGGCAACTGGATTTTTCTGTAGGAATGACTATCATCCACTAAGGACTATAAATCAATTGCTGTCATTGCCAAGGGACTCGTACTAATGAAATCTGAAAAATTTCAGACTAAAACTAACTAAAAAGTAATGAAGTCACACGTCCCAATCAGAAGAATCCTTTGGAGGAGGACATCACACATATTTATTGAATGGCAAATCGTCTGTTTGGCTATGTGGAGAAAACATTTTCTGTCAGCTTTGTAAAATATCTGCGCATATAGAAAAAATAAATGTTACGCTCGCCTTTATTGCAGAGGACATTCCAGATTCGACCAGAGGCTTTTCTCTACAAATGCCCCAAACAGGAATTAAGTAGCTGGCATTTACGGCCGGAGGTAACGACTCAGACTACTGCGACCAATGGTTTATTAGTTTTCCAGTATTGCAGGAGGATTTCTCTTAAAGGTACTCGTGAGTAAAGTTCTTTCTGATAACTACCTACAGGACCGTTATAGACCTCGTAAAATTTTTCTGTTTTTAGGCTTCTTCCTTAGGTGGGACAATTAGAGATGGTCATACTTAGAAGCACTCAATAAAATAGAGTTGTTAAGATTTAATAAACGTTCATTCGGGGGATCCTTAAAGAAGTGAATTGTATGTTGATTGCATGTTTGTTAGTGCCCAAACAAGCGATTAAGGATTATACGGTATCATAAATATTTCTTTAACGTTATGGTGGAAAAACCTGATTTTATGGGATGCACTAGACTTGCTTTAAGGGCTTATGAATTCAAAGAACGTATTTATCACTTTATTTGCAAAGGTGATGTACTTTTACTAGTGCCATTCTTAACATTCTGATGTAAAATCTAAAGACTATCTTAAAAATGCTAAAAACATCAGGTATGATCAGACACTATCTGGTATATGGGTCACTTATTTTTGGCTGGGTTCGATGCTTAATAGAAGTGCTATATGGGTCAAGAGGGACATCGTTAAGCTATGCAGGGAATGATATGATATACTTTACGAAGGTGAGAGGACAGACGTGGATCTGCATACGCGATCGAATACAACAAACTAGGCAACCAGCTGAATAAAAGATCAAAAATTTGAGGAAACAATATGTGATCCGTAGAAAATATGGGCGTTAATAAATGGGAATTTAGGAAGAAAAAAATCATAAAACATTGCACGCAGTACAAACACAGATGGGGTTCAAAATATGGTCCTCTTCTTGTCGTACTGTCTACGAGTGAAGTCTGGGTTTAAAGTCAATGATAGAAAACGAAAGCTGCAATCGTATTTACTAGAAAAAACATCGTAATCTTGGAAATTTTGAAAACAAAAAATTATTTCTTTAACTGAAATAAAATTCCATATTAAATGTAATAATCATCTGTTCTTGCGAAGTTATTATAAAGTTCACACAATTTTTGTTTCGTTTTCAAGATATGTTGATGAACTTCGTCAAGTTCAAAATATTATACATATACTCGTATGAAGAAATAAAATATCAAATATTAATATTAAAATCGTATCACAGAAAGCTCACTTTTTGTCAGATTTCAAGGTACACTTTGGGAAATGATTCCTTAAAAGAAGACCTGAGAGGGAAAAGCAGGAGAATTTCTATTTAAGGAACCGATAAATTTACACAGTCCCTAAGAAGGAAGAATTGTATAAAGTTTAAGACGACAGTAGAAAATTATAAGAAATTCAAAACTCCCAGAAAAACCTTGTCCTACTCAAAACTTTACCGTAAAAAGTCTCGGATAAAGTACTATTCATTGTTGCTCATAGTACGTTCCTATGTAATTGCATCACCAAAAGAGGGAGGACATTTCTGGTAGCGCAGTTTGAAAACATAACCTAGACAACACGACACAATATCAGGAATCAAATTTAAGCTAACTTATTTTATTGCAAGGCGGAATGTTACTGTTACTCTGTTTACAGACCTAAATATTCTCCAGATCATTAAAGCGTCAACCAAACTAATCATATTTCAATCAAGGAGAATTACTTGTTCTCATATTTACTTGTTCGGACCACTACGTAGTTGTAACCAAGTTTCGTCCTTTGATATGTCAGACCCTACAACAGTGGAGGAATTTAGTGGGGATATTAAACGATGAACGGCTGCAGTAAACTCCAAAAACTTTTGACGATCTCATTCAACCAATTTCAAGGAATATATCAATGACGAATAAGTCATCAAAAACGCCTCAACTTACATATACGAGTATGCTGCGTTTCACACGACAATTCCCATCAAGTACTTGGTTTGGTAAAAACTGATGGCAAGGACATTCAGGGAAACAACTCGACTATGAAGCTATACTGAATAGAAGGCCGAGCTCTATAAGCAGAATAGGATAAATACATATCGGCATCTTTGAAGGAAAAAAAGTAGCATTAGAAGTTTTCGATCAATGAAACACATTTGTAATATTTGTATCTAAAAAAAATTAAATAAATGTATTAGTGCAATAGGATCCAAATACAGATCTGAAGAAATGAACTCGAAAAATTAGATATCTGGTGCTGAGGATATACATAGAAGAAATAATTTGTGTAGATTGTTAAATAGGACGGGCGACTCAGATTCCGTCGCTGAGAGAACTTCCAATGCGCGATAATCATAAAAGCATTTGTATTTGCCAGAAATCGAATTAGCAGTTTGAAGCCTGGTAAGTTCGAAATTGATTATATATTTATACTCCGGCAAAGAAGTTCAGATCGGTACCCGTAATCTCATAACAGCTTTTAAAGCCCTATGCGTATATAACAGCATCTTTAGATACGAGTTATTCAGAGCTAATTTAGCTGAGTCATCACACGTGTATATTCTGTATATTAGAAGGGAAATTATGGACTTAAAGGCTTTATTTTACAGAGATAACTGCAAGGTAATTAATGACGTTCGGTGATTTAGTAGAGGAGTACTTTCACTTCAGCGAGTTATAAGGGTTGCACGGAACACACTTGATTGCCTTGACGGCAATTTTGTGTGTAATATGACGGTTCATTTGATATTGAAACCTGTTCATTGAAAACTGATATCTAACTGATTGAAATTTTGCACAATGTGCGTCTTAAATCGAAGCCCAATACAAGCACTACCACAGCTTGGAAAAGAGTTCATCTATGAATTCATACTATGTTTCGTTTGAAGCTTGTGTCAAAGCTACAACTTTTAAAAAAGTCAACGACTTTAGAGGAACTTTTTCGATCAAAATTCTTTCAATATTCCTATCATTTGGTGAAAATTCAATAGATACCCCTCATCCAATCTCTTAAGACAGCACTTACCCTGGGCATAGCCGAATATTTCCATAAAAATCGAGTTGCTAAAAAATATATATAGACCTGGGGGTAGTTGATACGTTTCTAAAACGGTTACATTGAAGATACTAACGAAGCTGGCAACATTATTTTGAATTACTATTGTCTTTCAGCTATTCTAATGTGACATGTATTTTCGCTTCCTTAAGATTCTTCTCCCCAGGCGACAGGCTTTTTTTTTGTCAAAATTTTTTTTCTATTGCTCGTTTAACACAATTTTACAAGGTGGGGCAAAAGTAATATCGTAATGTGAAATGGCGGCCAATTTGTTAGAAATTAAAAAAATTAGACTCTGTTTTCACGAAAAGTTTACTTGAAGGTATAGAATTGAGGGCATAAGTTGAAAAAATGATATCGGTGAAATGAGCACCTCCTGAGTGAATCTGTGATGTTTTTTTCCATATTGGCTTTCAAGACTTGCAGGGTTTGTGGTTTGTTCTGGTAAACGCGAGATTTCAAAAAGGCCCAAAGGAAGAAGACTGGCGATCTGGCCGGCCAGTTCAAATCGCCCAAACGGGAGATCCCACGCCCTGGAATTTGGTGATTCAAAATCTCATTGCCCAGGCTGTATGAGCTGCTCCGTCTTGCTGCAACCAACGATTCTCGAGAATCAATTTAGCAACTTGAGGCAAAAAATAAACTAATTTAACATCGTCTATCTGCGGCATCGGAGTCCCCAAAAAAATAAGAGCCAATCACATTTTCACTGAAAATGCAGCACCAAACAGTAACTTTCATTTCATGTGGATTCTCACTGCCATAGAAATGCAAATCTTGTTTATTCACATAACACTTAGGTGGAAATGGACCTCGTCGCTCATTATGTTTTGGATACGAAATCATCCTCTTCTCGCACCGGGTTTAACAGAGAGTGGGAGTAAGTTAGCCTCATTTGACGGTCAGCAGGCAGCAATTGGTGGACGGTTTGCACTTTATAAAGGAACAACTTCAGGTCTTTTGCCAAAATTCGACGCAACGAACATCTGCTGATGCCAAATTGTGTGCATAGTTGTGTCGTTGATGTTTGTGGACTCTTTCGGATGTGCTCAGAAGTAAAAATCAACCAATTTTTGCCACTTCTCTTGTGGATCCAGTTTGTACGAGACGCTCAGCCAAATCCTTAATTATTCGCGCATATGGTGCACGTTAAAACACTAGACTGGAAATTGGTCAAATTAGCAGTAAGTCTAAAACATAAATGTCAAAGCACAATGACACTTGACATTATGGCACATTCAGATTATAACAGTACTTTTACTTTTAATCACTAAATATTGTTCAAATAGAACTCCAGAAGTCTTTCTTCGGGAAGTATTTTATTCTGATGGTGTAAGGTGTAACCTCCACCAATTCTTCGATATATTTATAATGATCTGTTTTCTTTAAAGTGTGGCTAAAAGTGTGTTTTATCATACTGAAATATTCCAAAAACTTCTCTGGATGAGTTTTGAATATTGGAATTAAGGTGTAGTATTAACCTTCTTTTCCACGAGACTTGTTCATTTCGTGAACTTTTGACCGTAGTGGCCGCGAAAAATACGAAAAAAAAACTTTATGATCTCGACTGAAGAAAAAACCGGCGGCGATGTTCACTATGACCATCGCTATCTAGAATCGCGCTGGCTGTGAGTACCGGCGTGAATCTTGCCGGAATGTTGGTAATCGAGAAAGCTAGAAACTGGTTCACTATGGACGTACGCTAAGGAAAATTTGCCGAATTTCCTGGAGTGCTACCGTCTTTGAAACGACACCATAGAAAATTTCGCTAAGTACTTAGCAAATTAACTTAGTTACTGTACATATATTG
This sequence comes from Volucella bombylans, assembly GCA_949129095.1. Taxonomy (NCBI): domain Eukaryota; kingdom Metazoa; phylum Arthropoda; class Insecta; order Diptera; family Syrphidae; genus Volucella; species Volucella bombylans. The sequence continues at coordinate 39,189,710 of OX422141.1, read as the reverse complement.
ATAACTTAAAAACTAATATATGTACATCTATTTAGTAACTTGATCCAGGTTTGGAAAAGTTCACAGATTTAGCAACTAAGAAGAGAAGAAAGAAGTTGATCGAAAAAGAAGGAATACGAAACGCGAGATACATAAACTTGTAATTGGTGTATTGCAGTTGAAAATGTAGCAGGATTGCACTTTTAAATTTGGAATAACTTAGCAAATTTGGTGTGTGGTGGTCAAGGGTTCCATATTCTAACAGCACGAGTAAAAAACAAACGCGAGGTGTAAGTAAGTTTGTTGTACAAATAAGCGGATATTGATTATAAATAATTGTATGTAAAAATTTATTGCAATACTGAAGTATGAAGACTCAGCCACAATTTGCGGCCGATGACCACGTTGGTGTGGTTGTATTCAGTTAAGTTACAATTTATAATGTAGCAAAGGTAGCAAAATTTTAATTTTATTATCGTAAAGGCATAAATAATAACGCAGGAATAAAACACAAAATTTTTAGTTGTATGAACACGTCCACACTGTATTTACTCTACTTCACAACTGACCACTTATTACTTATAACCTAACCGGCAGTCCTCTCTTTACTCTCTCTTTCTTTTGATTTTAAATGTACTGCTATAGGAATTATGTATTTTAGTTGGATTTGTACTGTTGACTGACGATTTGTATGTGTTTTAGCTCTTCATTCATAGTAACAGCGAGTTCATTAAATATACTCAGGGGTTTGGCTAGATGTAGCTAGACATTATTTGCTTAGGAAGGTGGAAGGTCATTAATACTCGTAAACATGCAGAATAGCAACAGTCCCAAAATTGATGGCTCACATGGATGTGAGGAATGAAAAACATTCACTGCAAATAACCCTAACTACTTATTAAGTTTGCTGCCCTATCACTAAACCCAACATCATTTTTTTGATCCTCCACCTAAAACTTAAATGATTTACTTTATGAAATACCTTCGATTAATCTAGCACACAAAACAAAGAAACGTAATCCTTGGTAAAATCTTGTATTATTTCCTCAACTAAATTGAGTGAAAAGTGCTTTGTTAAAATGAAATCAGAATCAAGTGTTCCAAGCATCCTAACAGCCTCAGGCTGAGAAAAGATACAAAGGATTATGCTCTGAAAAAGAAATTCCTATATGCCGTGACAACTACTACCAGAATCAATTTAACTTTGCTAAAGGAGATCCGAAAAGGGAATGGCAGGTAATAAATAGCATCTTGAACCAGTCTTCCTTTAAGAGAAAACTTGTCATAATTCGAGCAAACGACTGTGAAATATCTGTGGATGTTTACCAACACAAACAGATCAGTTGCGGTTGCGGCTTAAGTTCGGTTTTAGATGCTTATGGTGAACCGTCACAGAGTAGTTGTTGTGCATTCCAACCAATAACTGCGCTTGAAGTTGTGATGACTTTTGGCTCCTCGAAATGCTCGAATTGTTCCGCTTCTGATGGTATATCCAGTAACGTTTTAAAACATATTAGATGCTTTATAGTTGATACAATATACTATCACCTATATTTAACCGAAGCATGTTTTTAGGAGTATAGTATTTCCTCACGCTCTAGCTGCGCTTTAAATTTAGTACCTGGTATCAACTGGGATCTAAGTTTATTAAGGATATTGTTCACTGAGCATAGTTTGAGCATTAGCGCTAAAACAAGGGTTATGTTTTTCAATCTCTCCACCCCAATAAGTGTTAACACAAATTCTACTTCCATGCACCGGGGTGTCAAAAATATGATCTGGTAGCCTGTTCATGTGTTTCCGCCACCACTTCCCAAAGTTTTTGTAGCGTACTTAGTTACAGCACTTAGAATTGTTCGTAGGTGCAAGTAAGAATTGTTCAACCACAGTCTACATCAATGCGCGTATTTGATTAATTTGGATTATTTTCATTTTTTTTTGCAGGCAATTAAATAACAGTTTGAACTGCCAAAAACGATCGGCGAGTTTTCATTCACTTTTTCGTCATGATCTTCAGATATTCTAAAGCATTTTGCACTGCAAGAAGTTGCGCATCGGTTTGTGTCGGTCCTAAATTATGACAAACATCGACTGGAAGAGTAGACAACTGAACTAGTCATTGGCATTGGTTTGTTATAGGTTACTCCTCAATATCAACGTACTCGTAAGTGATTTCGAATTGATCTTACTAAGCGATCTCGCCAAGTAGTTCGATGTGAATGAACGATGGCGGCTTGAGACATATTTCCTGCAACTTAGGTAGCTTCTTTTCATCTGCATTCTTTAGCGACTTAGGATTTATTCCTAAATGATTAACTATTCAATATTTAACTATTAATAATCAATTATTTATATTAACTATAATAATTATTATAACATTATTAACTTTATATTTTTATCTACGATTATGTTATACAACTTTTATATTAAATTATTCTGAAAATAATTGAATTTATAATATAAATTGAAATAATTTTTTAATAAAAATTTATTTATTTATATCTTTTATTTCTACTTTTGGAATATTTTTTATTAGTCTTATATATTATTTAATTTTTCATCTTTTCATCTGCATTCTTTAGCGACTTATGAAATTACTATACCTTATGACTGTGCTGAATGGCTATTGTCGGCACTATGTCTTTCAAATCTCCATAGTAATTTGAGGAATTACGATTGTCTTCGTCCAATCCACCGCGGAAGCCATCACTAACTTGTGCATTATTCAGCAAATTTTCCTGCAGCCGTGTTCTTATTTTTTGTGCTCTTCCCCTTATCAACTTCACGGAAATTCACATCTCTGTTTCATAGATTGCTGGAGGACACCGACGAGACATATGCACATCTGTTGCAACCATCCGATAGAGTTGCCAATAATCTTTTCAGTATATGAACCGTTTGTAACTCCTCCGGCAACGCAGTTCGATCTTTCACATTGCCAGACGTTACAGATAAATTTTCTATCTGACTTTCTGGCAGCTGCACACCGATGGGTTTATCAATCAGCGCCCGAGCAGCAGAATGTTTGGCTTCCTTCTTAGAGCGTCCAGCACCCATTGCAGCGAAGAGAACTTCGTTATCAGTGAATGAAACCTGGTAGTGGAAAGTTGGCACTCCCCATCGGCTCAGAAGATCTTGCAGAATGGACACTGGAGTTTTCATTTCCAAATTACAAGATTCATGCAATTCTAACTATTACTTGTCTTCCTTAGGTCTTGAAGCATGCTGTTGTTGCTGCTGCTGCTGCTGTTGTGGCTGTGGGACCATCTGTTGAGGGACTTGATTCGTTAAACATATCGCCAGAACTTTTGCGAGGCTGAACTGTCCCATTATGATGATACTTGCGGCGTGGGCATAGCCACTTAACTTCTGCTTTTCATGTGTTTCAGTTTTTCATTTGTGTAATTGGAACTCAGACAGAAAAATTCTGCGTGTGAACGCATAACACTGACACGTAGATTTGGCTATTGTAGAGTTTCAACCACAAAAAACTAGTGCGAATTATAACTTCGAATCACTCTGAGTGAAGAAAAAACTCTCCGTCCTATTCGGACTCCCACCCCTGGAGAGCTAATATCGAAACCAAATACACCTGAGTTTCAAACCACTACAAAACAATTTTCCTTTCTCCCCCTTCTACCTTTCAGCCCGCGCCCAGACAACAGTAAAAGGGTATCTAACCCCTAAGGCGCGCGTAAATTATAAAAAAAAAAAAAATAATAATCTTTGTTGTGTTTTAAACTCTTAATAAAACCATCTCTGGTTAAGAAACAATATAAATAAATGCTGATTCTGTTATAATCACTTATGTTGTACATCTGCAGACCTAGGGCCCTACAGGAATGAAAGCGAACGCTTGATAATGATTGGGATAAAGGGTAAGTTGGCTAACATAAGTTTCATTCACTCCCACGTCCCGACAGATTTGGAGGATGACCTTACCAAGGACTGCTTCTATGAGCTCCTCGACAAAACCTATAATCAATCGCTTAAGTGTGACCACCTGCGGAAACGCAGACATATTAATTTTGCGGCGAGACATAATGTAACTAAATCCATTCCTAACCAACAGACCCTCAAACAAAACATCATCGGATTATATTGCGATTGACTTAATGCTCCAGTGCTTTGGGTGTCCGTAAGTCCCCAGCGGTTAACTTCGACTCGGACCATTATTTGGTTTTACTCAAGATACGGATGCGGATATTCGAAATAGCTCAAAGTCAGCGCACTATTGAGAGGAAGTTAAACTTTGAATAGCTGCAATCGCAAGAGAAAAATAAAATGAGCATGCCAAAGCTGTAAAGCCCGAACCGAAATCTGCAAAGTTGGAGGAGAACTACAGTCGGTGCTGAGAATCTGGGAAGATTATTTCTGCAGAATGTTAACCGATGATTATAAGCAACATCCCACCGTCAGCAGAGTGAACCATTCAACCTAAGCTGAGAAAAAATATGAAACTGCAAGGCTGACAAAGAAAGAATTTCAATAATTTGTAGTTCGGCTCAGCTCAAATTTTATAATACAATTATCACGGCTTCGCCCATCAATGACGTTGTCTAATAATAAACGGGGGCAGAGCAAAGTACTGGTCTTATCGTAAACATCTTCAGATGACGCTACCGAAGGTTGCTACAATTTGATCAGTCACAAGTTGCCGGTCATAGGTCTTGTTGGCGGCTGGACAGCCGGTAGTCCCTACCAGGACTTAAATCACGGTACCATGGGAGTCAGGAGCCCCCGGATCTCAGTCCGGGCCTGACTTGACGAAGTGGGCCCCCTTGTGGGAGCGTCATGGTGCCTGGTTTAAACCCAGAGTCGCGGGAAGGGTCTTCCTTTGGTTGACCCAATGTAGAGTTGGAATAAGTACTTTGTGCTGCGACCCTAAGAGCAGTAAGAGGTTTTAGGTCGGCCTCGACTCATACCAAGCGTGGAACTTGTGCCGGCAACACAGTTCCGAATTGGTATCAATGGAATGACGGATAGGGCAGTGTGTATCCTTGCCCCCATGGATGTATGGTCATCCCATAAACATAAATCTACACGACAGGTGGTTTTGGTTAAAAATCAGACACTATGTTTAGTTTTGATTTACTACTTTCGTCTTACCAAAGCACTATCAATTATCGTATGAATGTATTATTTCTTTTTCACACCACTGTAAATTTGTTATCCTAACTGAATTGTCATTAATTAGTTATTTCTCCTCAAAATCGTTCGATTCATAACTTAAATGCGTTAGCCGAACTCGTTTTTTGCCATTGTCATGCTTTTTTTCTGTCACTCTTGCGCCAGAACTCTTGTAATAAACACAAACTTAAAGTGAGAATAAAGAATTTCGTTGTTTTAAGTGGTTTCTTGTTTTATTTTTTATTATCGTAGTGCACTTTTATATAAGTGGAAGTTAATTCAATCTAAAAACTATTAGATTGAAAAAAATCTTTTTTACTATAATGTAACAACACTGACAACACTGTGTCTTGTCACTGAAGTATATTAAATAATATATACATTTTGTTTTTGTTAGAGTAGCTTATGTCATTTCTCGTGGCTCAAGCTTGTCCATACGAAATTTCCTCAAAATGGGTTCAGCGGTTTAGTCGTGAGAAGGTAACAGACAGACAGTTACTTTCGCATTTACAATATTAGTATAAATAATCCAGTAGTTAAAAACAAAAACATTTTGCAAGGGAAACTATGATAAAATACACTTTTTGGGAGTATACGAACGCCTTAGCTTTCACAAAAACTAAAGCTTATTAACTTGTTAAATTTCAAATCAGATCTAAAAGTAGTTTGGTTTTGAATAATCAAACTGATATAAAAAAAATAAGAACAGCATTTTAAATTATTTAAGGAGCTAATTCCGGTAAACCTTTCACCATCACCTCATACAGCCATCAGCAAAACTATGGGACGTTTTGAAACTAACGTTCTTTAGGTTTAATTAAACATTTTTTTTTAATATTTTTAAATTATTTTTTTAAGTGAGAAATTGTGGGAAATACGAGTAGTGTAGCCACTTTTTGAACTTTTCCGGAAAAGAGTTTGACGAGTCATCTTCCGGAAAACCGGAAGAAGGCTAACTATACAAATAAGTAGACAGCGTTACGTAAATGTTTTAGAAAGAGGGCTTGGTTTAATCTGTTTCTGGTAAGATACCTTGCATGAGTAGACACCTTCATCCATTTTATTTGCCTTGGTTATTCCCAGAATTGCTGTGTATACGTCCTTACTCTCCGGCGGCAGAACGGTTGTCCAAATTTCTCTGAAAATAAGAAAAAATTAATTTCGATGTTATAAAGTGCTTCCAATGCATAAAATGGACTGACAAATTTCATGTAAAAAAATATGTATAAAACTAGAAAGTAATTAGACACCTTAAGCATTTATAATATTTCATTTTAGCATGAACCTAAATTTTAATGTACAGAAAGCCATGTAATTTTTAAAATATGGCATTAAAGAACAGAGTGAGGTCAATTTAGTTGTAATTTAATAGTAAGGATAATCCTAAAAGGGATTAGATTTGGTATGTAAAATACTAAATATACGTAAAATGGTAATTGAATTTAGTTAAAATTGCAGTGACTTTATTTAATTTACATTAATTTTGAACATTTCTTATAATTTATTGAAATACTTTGCACTAAAAATTTGTAAAAATGAGTTCTTCGTGAATTTGTTTTTTGTATTTTTTTTTCTGTCGGAGCAGAGCACTTAGACAAAGAACTAGTCCATTGTCATAAGAGAGCTGGTGCGCAAGGTCATCAAAGCTCCAGTGTTCCAAGGGGAGGGAAATTTATCAACGCGTCTAGAGCGGAGCCAGGAGTGCTGGGATAAGCCCCCATACATCTGAGAGAAACCATGTAATTTTTAAAATATGGCATTAAAGAACAGAGTGAGGTCAATTTAGTTGTAATTTAATAGTAAGGATAATCCTAAAAGGGATTAGATTTGGTATGTAAAATACTAAATATACGTAAAATGGTAATTGAATTTAGTTAAAATTGCAGTGACTTTATTTAATTTACATTAATTTTGAACATTTCTTATAATTTATTGAAATACTTTGCACTAAAAATTTGTAAAAATGAGTTCTTCGTGAATTTGTTTTTTGTATTTTTTTTTCTGTCGGAGCAGAGCACTTAGACAAAGAACTAGTCCATTGTCATAAGAGAGCTGGTGCGCAAGGTCATCAAAGCTCCAGTGTTCCAAGGGGAGGGAAATTTATCAACGCGTCTAGAGCGGAGCCAGGAGTGCTGGGATAAGCCCCCATACATCTGAGAGAAACTTTTCTTTGGAGCCCGGTAAAAGCAGTAATCACATCAATTTTCGCGAAAGCTTACTCCAGCAGACAACCGACGCATAGGATATAATTGGCCAATATCCAAACGACACTTCTTGGTGATAGGCCCCATGACTTGCCGATAGCTCCTCTGCACTGCTTGAAGGCCTTTTATGCTTTCGACATGTTTAGTCCAGAGAAGTTTGTTATCCAGGATGACACCTAAATACTTACAAATACTTAGCTTTGGAGAATTGGATGGTGATGCCTTAAAGCACTAGAAGAAACCAGGCAGCCTCCACCTTTTCGTAAAGAGAACAACCTCAGTTTTGAGAGGATTGACTGAAAGCCCAATACTAGTGCGCCAGTCGTAGATCACGTCTAAGGCTGCCTGAGTTTTAGAGCAGACAGTCGATAGATACGATCAAACAGACAATACAGCTATATCATCTACGTATGCTTGTGCATAGACGTTAGTACCACTGAGCGCGTTGATCAGTGAGTCGACCTACAAGCACATAGCGGTGGAGGCAAAACGCCGCCTTGCGGGCAACCCCTGTTTACACCCGCCACCACACATTGGCAACAGCCAGCAACCGCAATCAGTCCGGATAAGGGGAAAGGAGCTCGTTGCTTCAAGTGTAATCAGTTCGGTTACATATCGCCGAACTGTCCAGTAAACAATGAGATGGCGTCAACATCAAGGAATATTAATCATGTAAACCGCATCCAATCGGACGAGTGTCACATACCAATAAGGGTAAAAGGTAAGCCATATTACGCTTTCGTAGACAACTGAAGCGCCATTCCAAAAGAAGATAGAAGATGCACTGATCGAGTCACCGGGAATGCTGCTAAAAGGGTTTGGGGATCAACCACGAAAAACTCTGGGGTAATTTCTGCTAGAAGTGGAGATTGGAACCAAGAAGCATTGGATTCGGTTCCAGGTACGAGTAGTACCTGATCAGTGGATTCCAGATTCTACTGGGAAGGGACTTTCTAAGAAACGTGGAGTTGGTTATCAGTCATGGTAAAATTAATATCGTGAAGAATAAAGGGACGGAAAAGAAAGAAGTCGAAAGAGAGAGTGAGCTGACAGAAAATGACATATTCCAGATCGAGTGGTTTAAGGAGAAAAGAGATGAAAAGCGGGAGCTAGAAGCAGGGAACGAAAAGTACAGAGCAGCAGTGAACGCCCTTGTGAATAATTACGCGCCAAAAAAAAAAAAAAATGAATTATGTATCGAGATGAGCATCGTAGGGCTCGAAGACTGCCACCCCCAAAGAGAGATGCAGCAAACAATAAGGTCATAGTACGCTAGCTCTATAGTATTGGTGAAGAAGAAAGATGGAAGGTATAGACTGTGCGTCGATTACCGAGAACTTAATAAAAAGGTGATAAGAGACAGATTCCCGATGACAGTCATGGAAGAGGTTTTCAAGCCACTACACGATGCAGAAGTATTCATAACGCTGGATTTAAAGGTTGGATTTTTTCATGTAGACATGGCGGAAAACAGCAGAAAATACACGGCGTTCGTAACACCAGACGGTCAATATAAGTTTGTGAAGGTACCATTTGGTCTATGCAATTCACCAGCTGCGTTTCAGAGGTTCATCAACCAGATAAGAGGTTCATCAACCAGATTCCGGAAGCTAGTGCGACAGAAATATCTTCTGATATATGTGGACGATATCATCATTTTTGCGAAGGACGAATGCGAGGCACTAGAGAAACTAAAAGTGGTTTTAAGGGTGGCTGAGGAGTACGAACTGAAAGTAAAATGGGAGAAGTGTAACTTCTTACCACGTACAGTCGAATTCCTGGGACATGTGGTAGGTAATGGAAATATAAAGCCATCAGAGGAAAAGGTCAAAGAGGTGCAAAGGTTCCCAGAACCAAAGAATGAAAAGCAGATGCAGAGTTTTCTAGGATTGATAGGGTTCTTCAGAAAATTCGTATTTAATTATTCAAAGATAGCAAAGACATTATCAGATTTATTAAGAAAAAAAAAAATAGATCCGAAATGGGGGAAAAGGAAATGGTTGAATTTAATGAATTAAAATCTTGTCTTTGCAGTGAGCCAGTATTAAAGCTGTTCAATCCAAGTCTGTCTACAGAACTCCATACGGATGCCAGCATGGAGGGATATGGAGGAGTGCTGCAGCAACAACATGAAGACGGCCAGTTTCACCCAACATTTTTTCTAAGCTTTAAAACCACTCAGGCGGAAAGGACATTCACCAGCTATGAACTGGAGGTTCTCGCAATCATAAAGTGTCTTGCTAAGTTGAGAGCATACCTGTTAGGAATGGAATTCACGGTTATTACTGACTATAAAGCGTTTGAGGCCACGATGAAAAAAAGGGATTTATGCCCTCGAGTAGCAAGATGGGCGATTATGCAGCAAGGATATTTAATGAAGGTTATCCATCGAGCTGGGGGGGCGATAAGACACATCGATGCACTCAGCAGGTACCCAGTGGTGATGAGGGTAGAAGACGGCCTCATACACCGAATAAAGTTGTCACAGGGAAAAGACGAACACTGTCAACTAATATTGAATCTTATTGCGGCAGTTGGTACATTTTAGGACTATAAGGTAAGAAGCGGATTATTATATGAGTTCAATGAGGGGCGCACCTGCTGGTAGTGCCAAAGTTGTTACAGACAGAAATCATTCGAAATGCGCATATACAGGGGCACATAAGTGCAAAAGGGGTGGAAGCGGTAATCAAATAGGGTTATTATATACCAAAGTTGATGGTATGCATAGAAAACGTTATTGCGAACTGTGTGGTTTGTATTCTGGTGACGAAAAAAACTAACGAGTCGAAGAGTTCTTACACCCGATTGAAAAGACCGATATACACTCCGTACGCTGCACATCGACCACTTAGGACCCCTACCATCAACCAATAAATTCTACAACTACCTATTTGTAGTGGTAGATGCGTTCACCAAATTTACATGGATATACCCTGTGAAGACAACAAAGTGCGAAGACGCTATGAGGAGATTAAAGCCAGATATTCGGGAACCCAACCCTCCTGGTTTCGGACAAAGGCACTGCGTTCACAGCGAATGCCTTCAAAGAGTACTGCGACCGAAGGCGAATTCATTATATTTTGACAACCACTGGAGTGCCGAGGGGCAATGGGCAAGTAGAGAGAATGAACAGAGTTATCATTGATGTGCTGTCAAAGGTGACAGTAGCAGAACCCACTAAATGGTACAAGCACGTAGGACAGGTCCATCGGGCCATTAATTCAACAATATCTCGAAGCACAAAGATTAGTCCATTTTAACAAAAGGAGGAGATAAACACAATTCAAACAGAAAATCAGAAGACTTACAACAGGAACCGAAAGCCTGCCAGAGAGTATAAAGTCAACCATCTGGTCGCCATTAAGAGGACGCAGTTCGGAACTGGAATCAAACTACACGCCAGTTTCCTAGGACGTAACTAAGGTAAAGAGAAACGAAAGGTACGAAGTGAGGAAGGTAGAACAACATGGAGGGCCCAACGCCAACGTAACAAGTACGGCAGCAGACTATATGAAGCCATGGCTGGGGACAGATGACGAGGAGCAGAACGAAGACGATGAAGACGACCCCTCCATCGACTGAGGTCAGTCTATTTTTCCAGGTTGGCCGAATGTGGGGCCCCAGTAATCATAATCATTAAGTTAAATACCACAACAAATAAAATATAATGTGGGGCCAAGGGCCCAATATAATTAAGACACGATGACTAACTTACACAATGCATTCCAGCGATATCGATTTAGTAAACCTAATTTACAAGATACCCTTTCAGACAGCCGGCATAGCATTTTGTTTAGATCGATACGATTACTAACGATAAGTAGCGATCCAACAACACGATGATAGGCGTCAGCAAAACGACACCCTCACAGCAAGCAATGAGTAAGCATCACAGTAGAACTCATGGTAAGAAGTGTTTATACCAGGGCGATGATCGGTGACCCAATTTTAAATCGTTTAAATGGATGGGCACATGGAAGAGAAGAAATAAACATCGGTATGCCAGGGCAATTAGCGAAAGAGTTATTGATCGGCGGAGCCATTGGACTGGGATTGTTGCTGAGCTGGGCAGCCAAGGTATGGGCGTGGTATAACCTACTAAGGAGGGTGGCGATGTGGGACTGGATGTAACAACGCGGGACTGGATGTAACTACACAAGACTATAAAAGGGAAGTATCTGGCTATCCAGAGTGAGAAGTCAGTGAGAAGTCATGGAGCAACGACGGCGATCTGTTGGGTTAAAACAAGAGCTAAGATTTGTGTATTGCACTCTTAGTAAAAATTGTCGAGTTATCTCTATTACGTTGGTCATTGGATCCTACATATAAAGGGTTTTCCAATAGGGACTTGACAACTTTGAATTTAATTTGCGAACGCACCCTTTCACTAATCACCAAACAATCACTGTAAATTTATTCAGTAAACTCAAAATTTTCATCATGGTAAAGTACACGAACGAGCAACATCTGCAAATTATAAAAATTTTCTACCGAAATTCGGAGTCGGTTACTGCAACTTTAAGAGCGTTAACTCCAATTTTCGGTCGTAATTCTCACCCTAGTAGACAGGCAAGAACAAGTTTAGTGCAAAAATTTAAGTCTACATATTCGTTGTGTGATGTTGCCGTGTCAGTGAGACAACGGGTTGGTCGAAGTGTCGAAAATATCGCTGCCGTTCAGGCGTCCGTAGCAAACAATCCAAATCAGTCAATTCCACGGCGTTATCAAGAATTGGGCATCGCTCAGACCACATTATGGCGTATTTTGCGTAAGGATCTTGGTTTACACAAATACAAGATCAAGCTGACTCAAGAATTGAAGCCGGTGGACTATTTGAAGCAACGTGCTTTCTCCGATTGGGTTCTGGAGAAGATGCGCCAAGATGATGAATTATATCGCAAAATCATCTTCAGTGGCAAAGCTCATTTTTGGCTCAATGGGTTCGTCAATAAGCAAAATATGCGTTATTGGTCGGGTGAAAATTCACATGTGCTCATGAATCACCACTTCATTTACAAAAAATAACTGTTTGGTGCTGAGTGCATGCCGGCGGCGTTATTGGGCCATATTTTTTCGTCGACGATAACGATCGTCAAGTTACTGTGAATGGCCAGTAACATCGCGCCATGATCACCGATTATTTTTGGCCCGAATTGGAAGATATAGACTTGAAAGACATGTGGTTTCAACAGGATGATGCCACAAGCCACACAGCACACGCTACAATCGATTTATTGAAGAGTAAGTATGGTGAGCGTGTTATCTCAAGAAATGGGCCAGTCGATTGGCCGCCTCGTTCCTGCGATTTAACGCCGCTTGACTATTTTCTGTGGGGCTACGTTAAGTCATTGTTTTATGCCAACACGCCGATGACGTTGGAAGAGCTCAGAGCCAACACTGAACGCGAAATAGCGGCCGTTTCAGCCGAAATGTGTAGCCGAGTCGTTGAAAATTGGGTCCAACGAATCGACCACTGCAAACGTGCCCGCGGTGGCCATATGAACGAAATAGAGTTCCATTCGTAAATGTTTTGATTGTACTTCAAGCCGATAATAAAGTTTTTGAAATATCTCAAATGGTTTGCGTTTTAATTAAACAAAAATGTGTCAAGTTCTTATTGGAAAGCCCTATATATATCTTTTTTTTTTATTATTTTTTGACATAATGGCAGATAAGTATTGTTTTATTGGGCCAGCGCACACTGGACTAGTTACCTTGGGGTACAACCCGGTTTAATTTAAAATTATTACATAATAATTTTCAATAACATGATTTTAAATTAGGTTATCATACGTAATTTTTGTAAAATGGAAAATACGAAGCTGTCAATAGATCCTGATGATAGTCTATTTCACTTTTCGGTTATAATATTACCAGCCATAGAACAGGAACTCTCCGCAGCTGTACTGCTAGCTGGTACTGAATGAATTTGTACTCCTAGTTTAGACATATGAGGATATTTTTGCCAATTATTTTGCCACCATTGCATCAAATTGAAATTTTCGTCCATTTCAACTATTTACTTACAATATCTTTCCACCTCTTCTTCTGGAGTTTCAGTTCTCAAAACAGAAGGTTTTATCAAATTCGGGAAAAGGAAGGCATCGCTTAACTTGTTATCAGAATAATTAGACAATTGGCTCAAGACCGAGACACTTTCACCGGCCACATCAAAAGAATAATTTGAAAATCAAAAGAATTATAGACGAACACAGGGGTGTGCTTGGGCAAGAATAGTCAGAACCAATTGTAGCAACAAAAGAATAATAAATGCGGTCAATAAAAAATTTGTTCACGACGTTTATATCAATTGATTGCATATTGATTGCTGGTGGGTAGACATAAAAAAAACCTTCTTTGTTCCAAATATTTAAATTATAGACCCATATATCATCGATGTTATCTAAAATGTTTTGTTTTAAAGTAGAATGTCAGCAATATCTTTTATGTTTGGAGCACACATTTTTTTTTACTTTCAAAATGGAGGGATACACGTAGCATAACGAGGGAGAACTACAAAGTTGTAATTTTTTGAAGATTACTTCAAAGGTCTCACATAATTCTACAATGGCAGTTACTGTGGGAATATCTATCTAAACGTTGACTTTGCTCTTTCATTAAAATATTATTTATTTCTCCCCAGTTGTCCGTGATCGACTTCAGCATCCTATAATGCGAATTCCACCGTGTTGGACATTGACTTTTTAAAGAAGTGAGAAGAAGATTTTGTAAATTTGTCTTCTTAAAATATTTGACCAATTTCTTACACGACTCTAAAATATCAGCAAGCTCTGTAATGGTGGCAAACGATTTGTCTAAGACGTTGGAAAATAAGTGGCTACTACAATTTAATCGGGGTTTTCCCTCAAGAACCTTTATCATATTTGTTCCTCTGTCACTAATGAAAGTTATTTTGTCTATACTTTCCACTCCAAATTCACTAAATAGACTTTTAACTTTTCTGCGTACATTTTCAGCCGTCCATAAACTTCATACACAAAACAATATCATAAAACTTAAATTCTTTTTGGAAATGCAATGTTACACCTATTAAGTTTGTCTTCACATAGTTGTCGGTCCACATGTCGATCATAGCTCACGCTCTCCCCGTCCCCGCAATGTTTTTTACTTCGTCCTTCTACTTCTTTTTTTTTTCGTTTGCGGTCGATTTAACTTTCTGGGAAATTGTTGTTGGGTCCGGAAGTAAATCTTCTACATCCACGTGTTCATTATACGTTGCGACAATATTAATAAAAAATTTGACGAGTTTTATAAATCCAAACCCGCACACTGTTGAAAATGTCCGGCAATCCTCAGTGATCCATGATACGCATGGGTGCTGTACATGGTTGTTGTGCCTGTTTACTATTAGAATTATCCGCCATTATAAATTCAACTTTAGAGCACAATACACTTGATTGCTTTGACGCATGCCTTTACCGTGACTAACGACCACCCAAAAAAAATACGGTTGAACAAGCGCATTCCCGACCGAGATGTTCAAACATACATTGTGATCGAACAAGAATGTTGGTCATTTCAGGTATTATGGATTGAAACAAATAATCACAAGTAATCATACATTAGTAATCGTCGCCTGATTTGAACTCGATTGTTTATTTCAAACCTGCTGTGACTAATCAATTTAAGCATGCATACTCAAACGTTCGGGTGGTAACAAATTCGAGTACATGAATGGGTGCACCGGAAATTTTACATACTCGTTGGTGTACACTCTTGTGTACACAAATCCAGGCTTGAGTGATGGTAGAATCTGAATAGATCGAGGACCGCCTTAACGTGGCATAGAAGTGTGGCTAGGATAACTACTCCACATAGCTCCAATCGTGGAAGACTCACCTTGTTTAATGGAGCTACCTTAGTCTTTGAAAGAGGTAGATGCATGTGAGCGTTGTTGTCGTCATCCAATACCAGCACATAGACTGCTGCTCCGTATGCTTTGATTGACGCATCACAGAAGCCATGCAGTTCTATTGAACAACTGTGTTTTCTAAATCTAATCCATCTGGGGATCGAGATTTTATGAATCAGTGGAACTTCGCGGCAAAATCCCTCCCATTCGCGTTTGAGTCCTGATGCAATTGGTTCATCCCAATCCGTTCCTCGACGCAACAGTTATTGCATAATTACCTTGGCTTTGATGATGCAAGGAGATATCCAGTCAAGTGGATCGAAAAGCTTGGCTATCGCTGACAGAATATTCCTTTTAGTTGCCTTCTCGACCTCTAATTGGAAACTCTGAAACGAAAATGAATCGGTCTTGGGATATGTCGTTGAGCAATTCTTGGTCGTTCGGAGATTAAGTCCAGCCGTTGCAAGCATATTCCGGACTTCATCCCTCTTGTGCCATGCTTCTTCGACGGAATCGGCTAAACTTATCAGATCGTCTACGTACATGTCTTCCTAGACAACACTTGCTCCTATTGGATACCTTTGTGCTTCATCCTCAGCAACTTGATGCAGTACGCAAATGGCTAAACAAGGAGCACATGCAGTGCGAAAAGTGACGGTCTTGAGCTTAAAGGCTTTTACGGCTGATCCCTGGCTTGCCGGCAAAGAATTATTTGGTAATATCTATCCTCTGTGTCCCATGTGATGCCCCATCCGTGCCTTTTGGAGCGGCGTCAAACCCGACTCTTAGTTTAGTCATGGAGCTAGCTTCCTTGAGGACAGCATGATGTGGAAGAAACGAGTGATTCGGTGTCGCAATGATGACATCGTTTTCGAGGTCGATCTCTTCCATGTGTTTGAGTGTCAGATACTCCATTGTACATTGACTGTATTCTTGTACAGCCTTTCATCCTTCTGAAATCGTCCTTCCAAATGCGTCAATCTTCTAAGCGCAACTTCACTGCTGACTCCTAATGCTGAACATCTTACTTCTTTGAACGTCAGCGTTACCTCATACCGTCCATCTGGTAGTCGTCTTATATGTGTAGCAAAATGTTTTTCACATACCATGACCTCTTCCGATGCTCGAGTTTGAAACGGTGCCTCTTCTATCTCCCAAAATCTTTTCATCTCTGTATCGAGATCCACCAATTGCACAAAACTTTTGAGACTTCGTGCAAGCTTTTCAGCAATTTGCCCAAAACGATCCAACCTAACTGGATCTTCTGTATTATGGGCTCGTTGACATTGGCACTTTTTATAATTTCTGGGAGGATGATTTCTTTGTAGGCATCGATGCCCAACAGCAGATCTATAGTTGCAGGTGTATCAAATGCATGAAGTATCGGCTAACTAAGTCAATCGAAGTTGTCAAAAAGGTGAAGTATCTCGGAGTCACAATAGAAGAACATTTTCTTTGGCGTGAACATATAAATACTTTACGGTTTCAACTTAAAAGCACCCTGTTTGCCTTGGTTTATCTAAGAAGATTTTCAAACTTCGAAGTTCTTAAACAAGTATACTACTCGTTAGCAGAATCACGAATCCGATATGGGATCCTGGCATGGGGTAACGCCCCAAAAACTTATCTAGACAAGATACTGAACCTACAACATCGTCTAATTAAACTGATTAAACGTAATAATGTCGACTTTAAAGTTCTAGATATAAACGCAATTTATCGCATGACTGCATTACAACATTATATGGATGATCAAAGGTTCCTACAGCTAATAAGACATAACCAAAACACCAGAAGAAGAGTACTTGAGATGTTCGAAATCCCGACAACGTTTAACGTGTACGGGAACAGAGAACTTAGATTTATTATCCCGACGATATTAAACCAAATACCACAAAATTTAAAACATATTCGGAACTTCAAGAAAAGAAAGAAAGAAATTAAAAAATATCTGCTAGAATTGTTCTTTGTGAGACAGTAAAAATAATAATTAACTACCACTATTATCATGCACTAAAGTTTTAAACTAAATTTTTTATTTATAAAGTAAACGAAAAACCATATGTCAAACATTATTAAAACTTAGATATTAACTGAACCTTATTAATCACTTGTAAGCTTGAATAATACTATTGTTTGTAACCGCCTACAGATAAGCACTTTGCTTTGTGGGTAAACTATTGTAAAATGAAAGTATTGTAAAAATAAAATAAAACAAACATTTTCATTCATTCAAAAAAAAAAAAAACTGTAGACCATTGATGTTCATTAAATTCTTGAGTATTATTGGTTGAGCCGGAAGAAGCCCAATCAACGACTTAAAAACGAAGGCTCTGGCAGAGGTCTTAAACGCCGAGTTTCTCGACACGAAATAACATAATGTCGACGTAGCTCTGACTACGTTGGTGACCTTCCCCAACCCTGCTATTTCTACAAACGTAAGTCGGAGCAGTTGTGCAGCTGATTTGGAGATAAAGGCGGCCTCTGACCCAGAATCGATTAAAGCGCGCAGATCGAAGAATCTCGCACATGGTTAGTAGCTCCTTGGTATTGGCAAGCTTTTCCAATCTTTAGAGTATGTATATTTTGACTGTACGTTATCGAGTGTACTTTTCTTTTTATGATTTTTTCATTTATATGTACAACAATCTGGCAGGGAAAAAAATACATTTTACATGCATAGACATTTGAGGTTATTTACATAAAGTTGAAAAAATGAAATCGAAACAAATATCGTATATTCGGTATTCTGTACAATCTTGTAACATGATGTATCGTGATGTATTGTGAAATAATTAATAATGTTTTAAATATATGTATAAATAAATTTAATAATTTTGTATTTTGAATCATCAGAATCGAATTAAGACCAAGAATACTATAATATGTGCGGCTTTATAGCGGAATAAAGAGTGATCTGTGTCAATCTTTTCAAAGATTTGTTTGAGTGTGAAGGCTTGGTTTACAATTAATAACCGAAAGTTGACTGTTAACAAGCTCTGGTCAACTTTACTGACTTTAAAACAAAAACTAACTTTATATGACCAGAAAATTCAGGATGGGAAATTTTGACTGTTGCGGGGTTTTCTGAGAGTATTTCTGTTGCAGTGGAAATTGAACAGTAAGTGTATTCCATCCGCTACACGAGGAATGCCACAAAATAACTCGTCGAAACCATATGTCCCAAAAATGAAAGAACTTTATTTGTGAAGGCTAGTATTTAATAAAAGCGTTTGAGTCAAGCAGCATGGGAGGGAAAGGTGTGGTGGTCAGCCCAAGTCAGCCACCGCACGGCGAATCGTAGGAAACTGCGTTGGAAAGAATATGTTTCGTTTTAGTAAGGGGATCATACCTAGCTACTCTACTCGAAAAGTAGCCTTACAAAGGTGATATAAAGTATTTGTGGCACCATATTGAGAACCTACGTTTCAGACACCAAGTTTAACCGCTTATCTAAGCGCGTTGAGAGCGTTGGCATAAACTTTTACAAAATTAGTCACTCGGTCTTTAATCGAATGATCTCGGCTTCTATTTTCTCACTGTTTCGAGATATGACCCGCAAGAGAGCAATGGTATCGGCTGTTGTGTGACACTTACAGCCGTCTTGCTGAGAATAAAAATAGCCGCCATTAAAACCTTCAAGTTCCGGTAATAGAAATTCATTGATCGTTGTTCGATAGCGAAATCCATTCGCTGTCACAGTGACATACGCTTCATAATGCCCAAAACTGCATCAAATAGTACGAGTAACACTTTGTGGTTTGTTGACAATCATTCTTGGATCTTCATAGTCCCAAATGTTGCAAATTTGGAGTTATAGGCTTTATGACCCAAGTTGTTATGCTAAACTCAGCGCTATGGGCACGATTTTTGTTTTTTACAACAACATCTTGTCCGAAAACCTACATTTCTAAAATAATTTAACAATTGCTGGTCGAGAGGGTGATTCACGTCGACCGAGAAATCTTTTAGCTCTTCGAACATTTCGAGCAAATATTTCAACATTTTTGTAGTGCAATTTTGTCAAAAATAGTGCATTGCTACGGCGTATATTGTTCCAGTTTTACAAATAGTGTACATTTTAATTGTCATCTGTCAAAAAACACTCCTAATACCACATTTCTTTGTCAATGGTAAGCTATAGAACTATTCAAAAATGAAACGTTTTATAGATAACCCACTGGCGAATAGCTCAACGGACTATCAATATAAAGTTTGGTGGTATGGAACTTGTTGGATTTATTTTTGGTCACACTTACGAGTACATTAGTCGTTAGCGAAACTGTACAGTGACATGATCTGAATCAAGAGAGTTCGCGTCGGAAGACCGAGATCTGTGGAACATCTTAGTAGTTGAATTACTCAAGCCTACCAAATTAAGATAAGCATGACGGTCGCGTATTAACTTGAGTCCTTCATAATTTTCAGGAATAATACATTTATTTTAATATTGAATTTACACTCTTACAAAATAAATCATTTTAAGTCATTCAATTTTTTCTTTTGTCCTTTCCTAAGCCCACCTAGTCTAATTCTAATTTCTCTTCTAGCCTGATCCTACGCAAATATTGTGCTATGATAATATTCTAACTTTCTCTACAAGACACATACCATACAATATATCATGTATTATGTAACATTTTGTTTACTGTCCACCCAGAAACAGTCGCTTAGCGCAACCAATACTTTTCAGTTCTCATGGTACTTAATCCCATAAAGGTCAGCGAGACATAAAATTAAGTAATAAAATGGATCTGCTCGAGAAAATGTAAAGATTACCATCCTTTCTTCTTTCCGCTTGTGTAATACTGATTTCATATTTTATCCAAAAGGCCATCTTGTTATGCCATTAAATGGAGCCATAAAATCAGGTTTAGATAACATGTTTTTGAAAAAATTTCGGAGAAGCAAACGTTTAATTCATATCCGTTCAAAGAAGGCTACAAGGACCTGCCCATTCGATACATCCACCAAGTGAACAGAACTGCCATTGTTTGACAATTTATCTTAATTTTTCTGTTCAATGAATGTGGGGTTGGTCTTTAACAATTTAAGGAACTACAATGTAACGAATTTGTGATGTGTCCTTTCATATCGGGCTATCCCATCAATCAGCTATTCATTCATAACGCCACACCATCAAACAAAGGACGAAAGTTTAGTGTCGTGTCGCAGGCACTTAAACTATTTAGGTAATTGTAAGCATTTCCCTTTGCTTACCATGAATAGTGTCGACATAAGGAATAAGGATTGAAATTTTATTTCGAAGTACTGTACTGCTGAATGCCTTGAAGTTGTTTACTGGAGTTTCAAGATCTAGGAACATTTGGAAATATTTTTTTGAGTTAACATCTTTATCTATGCATGGTAACGAAAAGTATCAGCTACTCCACCACAGTTTTTAAGTTTGTACAAAATGCTCATTCATAAAGGTTGTCCAAAGTTTGGGAGCAAAAATGAGATTTTGAAACCCTCTGGGAAATACAGCTAGTAATTCGAATATTTATTTCCTGCCCAAAAGAATTCCAGCGATTTCCTTCATACTCGTATACCAGAACTAGCAACATCGCTGTTCTCTGGAACTATTTTTGAAGGGTTACCCTGAACTCTCCAAATTTTATAACTGCTTTAGAGTTGTATTAGTCAATGGGCTTTTTTTCCTAGTCACGACCCTTTTTTGTAAGATACCATATATGATACATATTTGGTTCTGGTCCTATTTAAAATACTTACCACTTGCGTACGGAACGGTTTGACACAACAAACAACTATAGTTTGAAGATTTTGCTATATTTAGCTTTTTTGCATTAAAGTAGAGCACCTTAGCATTATTTGCTCAGTTAGAAGAAGACAGGTGCTATCACTCTATGCTATGGATAAATTTCCAAATTATTCACTCATTATTAATTAACCCATTTTTCTGAATCAGGTGCCAGAGCGTTTTCTAGAATTCGTCAGCCTGTTTGATATAAAGCAAAATTCATGATAGCTATGAACTGATTGCTACAATATATTGCTTAATGGCCTTAATCGTACGAACAATATGGTTTAAATATTCCTAAAGGTCACGAAATAGAGACATGCCTCTGTAAATGATCTTTCCATACACAGGATGTTCTTTCTGAATTATTCGTTAATACATGTTCTATTGCTGATTATATGCATTATGGGCAAATAAAAATATATAAATATAAAAAGGGTTGATGCCAAAAAAGCGGATATTAGATAACTAATACCATGATTAATCATTTTGACATCATTTGGATCATCACGATCCTCTGCAATGCCACTGGGTGGATTCCAGTTCTTGTGTTAAAAAGAACATGTTTTCAGAGTAACTGTATATGATTTGACAATTTCTTTTTTTTAATTTTAATTTAAAATATTGTTAAAAGTTGTTCCATTTTTTTCAAAAGATGTTATATGTGAACAATGAATTAGAAATAAATAAATTTGTAAAATTGAAAAACGGGTTTCTCACCGAGAAGGGTCCTCTGGATATACAGGACTCTGACAAGGCACATTATTTCTTCGTGTACGTCATCTAATGCATCAATACTACTGTCCGGTAACACCAAAGAACAGTTTTTCATGGCTGCATGGGGCTTCTCCTAACACGACTCGCTCTGCTCCGCCTTGATGAATCTCCATCCCCTTTATGTTCACATCAAGGGATGCACTCTCAACGCCATCTTCCGTTTAAAAATAATTTTTCTTTTGTATAATGCAATTCTCACTGAAATTTGGATGGCCAACTATCCTTTGATTTCGGTCTCATCGATATGCCGTTTGATGCAAATAGACTTTCCGTGTGTCCAGGAATGTTTTCGGTCCGAAACTAAGGTAGGAAAAGAATGTAGTCAGTTCTTCACGGATGGTTCCAAAACCGATTTAGGATGCGACTCTGGTTTCATTCTGAAGACGAAAACTCAAATTTGTGCGTGTGTGTCGTGTTCGTTTTCTATGTACGGTTTCTATGTACATTTTGGTATATGTGGATGTTAGTTCATTGTCTGTAGCGTAGCGTGCGTTTGTATGGCTCTCCATCAACCGGCTGTCCTGACGGCTCGTTCGACCCGAATGTAGGATTCCATTTTTTCATGTATTCGGCTATGGTGTTCGTTCTCAACGGTCCCTCATGATCGTCGATCTTCTGGACTTCGTACCTGCCGTAGTTGAGTTTCTTAGTAATCATATAGGGCCCAACTGCATTCCAGTATCGAACTGAGTGCGCTTGATGGCGACCAACTCGTTCAGCTCGTACTGCAGCTCCGGAACCCTATTTCTATCAAAGCTCTTTTTATTTTCTCGCTGAATATTGGCGATGTTTTCGCGTACCTGCTCCCGCATAGCATCTCGCTCCTCTTCTAACTCCTGCACCGTTGAACTTTGTACTTCTTGATGGAGAGTTGTTCAGTACTTGTTGCACTTTATCGACGTGCTGGTACCATTCCTTTGTACTCCCTATACAGGACTTGGTCAACATCGGTATTATGATCTTGTGGATTCTGTCCACCAGATGCTGAATGTCCTCCTTCTGACAGTATTCTCCGAACGCCGTTGATGTGAAGGATGTTCCCCTATCGGATATAATTCGCCGCGGGTTGCCAAAGACCCTAGACTGCTCTTTCAATCTTTATACTACCTTTATACTACCTCCCGTTGGATGTAGCCATACGAATTTGGAGAAGGCATCGACTAAACTATAGTTGTACTTCTTGTGGGTTTATTCTAAATGCGCAACGTGGTCAATGTGGTAGGTTCCTAAAGGCTTGTCTCTCCTTGTTGATGGGGTTAAGGTAACCTTCATTCTTTCCCGCTTTGGCTTCACCTACGACGCATTTCACACAAGCTCTAAAAACGTTGGTCACTTTCGTGTTCAGATCAAGAATAAAAAGAGTTCTTTCCACCAGCTCCTCGGTCTTTGCGATGGAAAAGCGCCCTTGACGATGCTCCATATCAATTATTTCCTGCTCCATCAACGTAGGTACTACTACCAGCTCCTTTACCGAATCCTTGAACAAAACCCCGCTCTTCAGGTAGAAGTCTTCGTATTCATCCTTTTCGAGAACTTTTCTAACTGCTCGAATCCAGTCAACCTTGAGTGGCGCCTCCTTTATTCTGCAATTTAAGGAATCTTCTATTACGAGGCAGTGTACCCGACTTAGCGCGTCCACATACCGCATTTTTGAACCGCAACAGTGTTCAATTTCATACTGGAATTCTTGCAAGTACATAGCCCATCTGGATACTCTTAATGGAACATCCTTTTTCTTCATCGTCATGGCGAACGCGTTGCAATCCCTGACGATCTTGAACTTCACTCTCGACACGTACACCCTCCACTTCTTTCCTGCTCATAAACTGGATGGGGTGGAGTAGCCGGTTCTCGCTATGTTCTTGCAACAACACAGCCCCGTAGCCAAACTTACTAGCTTCCGTGTGAATATCAGTAGACGCTTGAGGATTAAACAGCTTAAGAACAGGCGATTTGATTAGGGCCGCTTTCAGCTGCTCAAATTATGTAATCTGCTCGTCTCCCCAAATGATTTTAGCTTCCTTACGTAGTAGGTCGGACAGAGGTTTGGTGACGACTGCGAATCCTTTCACAAACCTTCGGAAATAAGACGCCAAGCTCAGAAAACGTTGAAGCGCTTTTTCGTCGATTAGCGCCGGGTACTCCCTTATCGCTCCCGTCTTTTCTTCAGACGGCTGGATCGTTTTGATTTCTATAATGTACCCAAGGAATTCGATTCTCCTCCTTAAGAACTGGGATTTAATACGCCCGCTCGGATTAATGCGAACACTGCCGGAGAATTTGATAGTAATGGTACATACAGGAATTCGAACTGTTCATCTTGTGACAACGCTATGTGCTTCCGAGAATCTGGATCCATCGGGACATGGAAGAAACCGTTCTTCAGGTCCAGCTTTGTGAACGCTTTTGGTCCGTGCAAATGTACAAAAACTTCGTCGATCAGTACCATTGGAAAATTATCCAATTTTATCGTTTATCTTCCGGTAATCAAAGCACAACCTCTTGGTAGCGTTGTTCTTCGACACTAAGACAATTTGTGATGCATACTCGCAACAACGTGGTTTCACGATCCTTTCTGCGAGCTATTGTTTCACCTTTTCATTTACTAGGGCTTGATCAGTGTACGACATTCGCCTTGGTGTTTGAAAGACTGGAATATCATATTTTAGAATGAGCTTCATGGTAACTAGTGGTGGCTCATCGCCTGTTGGATTATATTCCGCGGTAATACGCAACAGCTTCTCACGGGTGCCTACGTCTAAGTGATTTAGCTCAAGATTCCGCTCTCTATTTAACGCTCCCAACTCAGCATACAAACAAATCGTTTCAAATTCTTCTGCCAATTCGAATACCTCTGGTTCGTAGGTGCCCTTGCCACTGCCAGCGGTGCACTCACCGCCTTCGCCCAACTCGTTGCTAACTACTTCCAGTATTTCTGGTTCATGGTCACCTTTACCACAACCAGCAGTGTAACTACA
>OX422141.1:38828767-39164805 GCA_949129095.1 Volucella bombylans | reverse complement strand
AAAAAAAAAATAATAAATAAAAAAAAAATATATATACGAGGGGCGTTCAATATATTCTCGGTATCGATATGAAGGAAAATGCGAATTCAATTTAAATTGTTTTTATTTTTCAATATAATCTCCCCTAACATCAATGCATTTGTTACATCTTGAGATAAGCTTTTTTAAACCCTCAAAAAAATAAATTTCCTCTTCTCTGCAAAATACCCATTTATTGCCGACTTGAGTTCTTCATCTCCGAAAATCTTTTTCCACGAAGACATTTTTTCAAATCCGGAAACAGGAAATAATCACTAGGGGCAAGGTCTGGATTATAGGGTGGGTGTTGGATTTCTTCGAAACCACAATCTCGCGCAGCAGCCTTGGAAACTCGCTCCGTGTGAACAGGAGCGTTGTCATGAAGAAGCAACACACCCGCTGGGAGTTTACCCCGTCTTTTTTTTTTAATTTCCTCCCGCAAATTATGCAAAGTGGAAGCGTAGGATGTGGCGTTGATGGTTTCACCTTTCTTTTTGTACTCAATGAGCAAGATTCCCTTTGAGTCCCAAAAAACTGTGGCCATGAGCTTCCCGACAGACGGAGTGACTTTGAACTTCTTCGGGGGTCTGTTCTTTTTTTATGCCACTGCATGGACTCTTGTTTGCTTTCAGGGTCATAGTGGTGGACCCATGTTTCGTCCCCAGTAACAATTCGATCCATAACACCGTCCGCGTTCTCACTACACATCTCCAAAAGCTCTCTACAGCATGCGATTCTCACTTTTTTCTGAGGCGCTGTGAGCATTCGTGGCACCCACCTTGCACTGACCTTTGAAAGGTTAAGATGGTAATGAAGAATGGTGTGAATGGTACCAATTGAAAGCTTGGTGATCTCTGCCATCATTTCACCTTTATTCGGGCATTCTGAAGAACAAGTTTTTCGACTTATTTGATGCTTTCTTCCGTACAAGCAGTAGCCGGGGCGCCGGAGCGGGGGTCGTCTTCAATGCTCTCTCTGCCTCTCTTGAACTCACTTGACCACTTTTGCACAGTTGATAATAAAGGTGCGGAACCCTGGTAAACAGCCATCATCTCTTCATGAATAGTTTTTTTACTTTTTCCTTGCTTAGTGAGAAATTTAATTACAGCGCGATGCTCAATTTTCACCATCATCGTCTCAGTTGCCATTATGATTCTGTTTAACTAGAGATAAAACGCGAATTAATAATCACATTTATATGAAATTTTACATGAATGCACTAAAATAATAGTATTACTTGATAAATAAGTCAATTTATATATACAACCACAGTTTCACCCCGATACCGAGAATATGTTGAACGCCCCTCGTATATATGCATGTATTTATATATTATGTATATACATATTATGTATATATATATATTTATGTATTTTTGTGTTTGTGTTAGATGTAAGTAGGTTAAGTAGATTAAGATTTATTTTTAAGTAGTTCGTAGGCTTTAGTTTTAAGTTTTATACAAAATTAAGAAATGTCCATATATAGGGTCCGCCATCTAACGCTTTTTTTTTCAACTAGTGCTTATTTCGTGAATGGTAACACTTAGCTCATGTCTGATTTGACAGATAATTAGTTTTGTCCTTATGCTGAACGAATATGGTTGTGCATACGCTTGAACAACGCTGGGGACGTGGGCCGCGATCGACTTAGAGAAGATGCCGATTTTGCCAAAAAAATCATCTTTTCAGATGAAGCTCATTTTGATCTTGGCGGTTATGTAAACAAGCAAAATTGTCGCATCTGGGGCACAGATAACCCGCACGCATACATTGAAAAGCCGATACACCCAAAACGAGTCACTGTTTGGTGCGGATTTTGGTCCAGAGTCATAATTGGGCCATTTTTTTTTTTTTACCGCTACAGACCGTTATCGGGCCATGTTGAACGAAGTTTTGTTCACAAAAATTGAAGAGGAGAATATTGGCAACATTTGGTTTCAACAGGATGGCGCTACGTGCCACACAGCCGAAGCTCGATGTTTTGCGCCCTGTTTTTGAAAATCGCATTATCAGCCGCAGAGCTGATGTCATTTGGCCACCTCGGAGCTGCGATTTGACACCGTTGGACTATTACTTGTGGGGTGCCTTAAAAGATAAGTGTTACGCCGACAAGCCAGAAACAATTGACGCTTTAAAGGACAATATTCGTGAAGCCATTCGTGAAATACAGCTGCACACAATCGATAATGTGCTTAAAAATTTGACCGATCGTGTAGGCTACTGCATGGCAGCGCCGAGGCAGCGATTTGAATCAAATTATTTTCCATTTTTAACCGGAAGGATTGTACTTTCAAATAAAAGAAGAAATTTGAGAAAATATTCAGTAGTTTTTTTTATAGCATTTTCAAAAAAAAAATAAAAAATTGGCGGACCCTATACTAAGTTTTTGATTAAAATTTATTTTCTTAGTTTTAGTATTAATTAATGTTAAAATAGAAATAAAAGTAGACTGTAAGATTCGTTGAAAGACATAGCTTAAGTGTTAGGTTTAATTTAGAGTGCCCGCAAGGGGCCATTAAGTTAGAATAAGATTATTTGTATGTAATTTAAGCTAATTTTTAAGCGTTTTTTGTTTAGCATATAAGAGTAACTTAAGTTAAAAAATAAAAATGCATAAGAACTGAAACTGAACTGAACTTATTCCATTGGATATCGGACACCAGTTTAAACGCGGCATGTGAGATATCATGTCCCGAATTGATTATCCGGAACTATATGTTTGTCCTCAACCCACCTAGTCAGAGCTCTATTGATTACCTTTTCAAAAACCTTACTGATATTCGGAAGGAGACTTATCGACCGGAGATTCGCCGGATTGGATATATCCTTCCCCTTTCTGGGGATAGGTTGAACCACCGCCGTTTTCCAATGCGCTGGATAATGTGCATTATTCATTGCATTATTAAACAGGGTGGTGTAAATGTCCACCGCTTCTAGAGGAAGTTGTCGAAGCACGATGTTCGGAATACCATCGGTCCCCACTGATTTCTTAACTCTGATTGTGTCGAAAATCTCATGGGGTCCTGCCTTCGAAATGAACGGGGGTAGATCACCCTCTCTGGTAATGACATTATTTGCCATATTTTCGTCGCTAAACCGGGTGAAGCCAGAGCCGTTGGATCGCCAATTCTCTATTTCATTTCGAATGTAGCAGTTGTGCACCAAGGCGCGATTGTCCAGGTCATAATTAGGGCCAATGATATTATTGGCCTTGTATACTTCCTGGAAAGTCGCCCCTATGGTCTCAACCTTCTCCTGCGGATCCTCGATCACAAAGAAGTCGTCATTGTCAGCATTTTCATTTGGATCAATACCTGCTATTGTCAGTAACCGTTCGTTGTCTGTTGTCCGGGCTATTTTAAGACACTGAAGGTCGTTTTGATTTTTTCTCCGAAATACTCGTAGTTTATTTATTTGTCGAAACATATTCGGGTTGGTGGTGTTTACAGCCCGAACCTTGTTGTTCCAATATGAACTTACAGAAATTCTGTATTTCTCTTTTATTAACGTTTGCACATTTTTAATCGACGACTTCAGTGTCGTTCCGGAGATTAGGTCTTGTCGGTCAGTTAACTGTCAAGTTTTGAGTCTTGTCAGAAGTCTACTTTTCTGTCGGTGCAGCGCGTCAATAGTAGGATTGCGGAACAGGTCTTTGTTAGTCGTACGTCGATACCGCGGTATTGTGGTGTCCATAGTTTGTTTAATTGTCTCGTCCATTTGTTTTAGGTAATTGTCGATCTCCTCGTTTGACAAATTCCTATTGGATGGTGGGTGGAGCGTGTTCGAGGAGAGCGCTCTTGTCAAGGTTGCGAAGAAGCGTGTCCATCGAGTCTTACTGTAGTTGTAAGAATATCTTTGGACAAACTCCTCCAATTCCGGAATTTCGTTGGGAACTGTAATTTTGGTTCTAAAACCGCAATGGTCGCTGCCATACACGAATGTGCGTAGACTGTTTAGCGTTTGTAAGTTCGTACCTGTCAGTCTTATACGTTCGTCGTACAGCAGTAGATCCAATAAGACCGAGTCTGTACATCACATCGTGCTGATCCCACCAATCGGGTAGTAGGTTCCCCCTAGTATTTGGCAAATTATTTCCCCAATCTCTGTGTTTAGCGTTGAAATCCCCGCCGATTATAAAATAATTCTCCCCCGATTCCAGCCTCAGAAGCCGATAAAGCGTGTCGAGCTCCGTAATGAATAAAGTGGATTGTGCTTAAACAGAGGCCAAGTACAGCCACCGCAAGAGACAAAAGTCGCTTCCGGTGTCCAATAGCGCACATAGAGTGAAATCTCCCACAGGGATATTCTTGAACACTCGGTTGGACCCAATTGCCAGATTTACCCTTGCTTTCGGCCAAGACCTATTTCGATCACCCGTTGAGGTAGTGTGACCGCTCGCCATCTCCACCTAGCATTCATGTGTGCTATGTGTCTCTGCATTCTCGTGCTCTGTGACCTTTTTTGAACGCACTGGAAACAAGCGAAAGATTTTGACCGAGAATCCCTAGCCAAATGTTTAGTCTTCCCACACCTAAAGTAAGCCTTATCCTTTCTCTCAGACTTAACCCTATAAAGATGACGTACGTCGAATCGACGTGTTAAGTTTTGAATATAACGCTGTAATTTGTTTTTGTATTGCATCACCGTTCTCTTGCTTCTCGCCAACTCAGTCGACAAGGAGATCTTGCAAGAGATACACTTGCCGATTTGGTGAGTTAATCGTAAAACCTACATAAGCTTCGTTAAAATAGACCCTATACGTCGAAGTGACGTACGTTAGCTTTTACGTGACATTTAAAAAAAATATATAAAGTGTTTTCCAAATTTGTGTTAGATGGTATGTAAATATTTATAAGTATTTCTGAATGTTTCTTCAAAGGTATATGGCAAACATAAAATGACGTCGCAAAGCAGTTCAGCGGATGCACAGTTATATATATTGTTGCAGGAAACATTCGAAAGTGACAAAGATATTGATGGGACGGACAGCGAAGTAGAAGAAAATATCTTTTAAGATGAAGTTCAAAGTGATTTCGAAGATGTAGAGGTGGAAGAAGAAAATAGGGAAGTAAATACTGAAAATGCTGCGCAAACCACATCATCCGTAATACGAAATCCTATTATTGTTCCTCAACATTCAATGTTGAAATGTAAGAACGTTGAACTAAAACCAAGAAAAGCAAGAGAACACTGGCTTCCCACGTTATTAGAGTGACCGGAGGTCCAACTCGAGCAAACAGAAGCTATATCGATGTCGAAATCAATGTGCGAAAAATGCTTAAATCCTATTTGTGGAGGGCACAAGACGATAGCATGCCTGAACTGCGTTGAAGTCCATAATAAATAGTTAAAACTATTAATAGGTATTTTTTTTTATTTTATGATGTTAAGAAACACCAAATGAGTCTGAATATGTTATTTTAATATTTGTAAGTTATTTAAGAGAAAGAAATATTTATTTTTGTTACTTTGTTAATGTTTTTCTGCCTACATATGTGAACTATATGTTTTTACGTTTCATTGGAAAAAAATTTTTGTTTTTGTATTTTTTTTCAATTTAAATAAAAAATTAAAAAAAACTTATGTTATTTTAATGAACTTTAAAACAGATACACATAAAGTTATAAACGACTAATTATACAAACAAATTGTGCTAGAAACCAGTATACAAGAACATATACGTCGAAACGACGTATGGTTATCTTTAACGTAACTTTCAACCTCTAGTATATTTTAATTTGGACTTTGAGTTGGCTAATGATACACGCCTGGTACAGCACTGCTTTATTTTGCCTAGCGTCGGGTATCCCTTCCGCGAAATGTTCGATGAGACTTTCTTCATCCAGATCGATCGCGTTTCCTAGTTCCATGAGAGCGTCTTCTTCAACGCTGCCCAATTCTTTATCCCCGGTTGGTTCCGGAGAAAAAGCTTAGCGGCTCCCTTCAGCAGCTGCTTCGCGTAAACGTACTTTTGAATATTTCCTCAGTTGACGGTAGTAGCAGTTTTCTCAAACTCTTTCACCCTCAGGTTCACATCCATGCTGCCAGACCCGTCGAACAGGGTCATGTACTCCTCGATGTCACCTAGCGTGATGTTTCCTAACCTACGCGATACCTCAAGTATCGACGCTGAATCCCCCTCGGCCTTTTCGAACTCATCCTCGTTGAACATGTCTTCATCGTCGCCCCGAGATAGCACAAAGTGGTCAAGAAGCCTGTCTTGTAGTACGTTCTTGCGTCCGTTTGTCGGTAGAAAATTTAATTGAGCAAATAAAAAAATAAAATAGCAGCAGGAAATAAAACTATGTAAAATTATTTACCGCTCTACTTCAGATATTCTAGCGTTAATTCTTTGTCTTCTACCGCTGTACCCCGTTGTCTTCGACAGCAGCCTCCGTTGTTTTCAGCAGCAACCTCCGTTTTCACCACTTCATCAACGTGCGGTTTCCACTTTTCTGCCTGGACACATCACTTCCCTCTCGTTCGAGCACACAACGGCAATACGGTTAAATTTCCCTTTTTCTCTATTTCTTTATACCATTGTTTTGCACTGGGAATTTACTCGATATCGCCCTTCAGTTATTGCCCTTTTTCACACAATTTCACAATTTTTTGTTCTGTTTTGCGCACTGCATGTGCAACGGGATTAGTGTCGCCGTTGTCACTGACTGTTTCTTCGCGCACACAATCTGCACACGATTTTAAGTTCTTTTTGGATCTAACCCGGAAGGACAACGCAGTAGAGGAAGACCTCACCTTCGGTCGCGCCCACAAGTAGTCGGGAAACTCAATCAACTTGGAGTGCACAACTGGAGGTACGAGTAGTTAGCTAAAGACCAGACTAATTGGAGAGGCTTGTTAGTTGAGGCCCATATTCTCCCCGAACTGTAGCCCCACTTAAGTAAAAAAGTAAGTAGATGCGTTAGAACTGGTTAGGGCTTCCACTGACAGTTGGTTTTCATATCAGCATAACTGTAGATGGCATGACTCTCTAGTTATCCGGCAACCCAAACGAATATTTCCGGACATCTCTAAGGTCTTTCCTATATACAAAAGGAAAATTACTTGAACTGTTTATAGTTTGTATTTATCATGCGATTGACAACTAACAAATTCGGCGTCGTAGGGCTCACAACTCTAGACGGAAAAGATAAAAATGCG
Source organism: Volucella bombylans (assembly GCA_949129095.1). Lineage (NCBI taxonomy): Eukaryota > Metazoa > Arthropoda > Insecta > Diptera > Syrphidae > Volucella > Volucella bombylans. The sequence continues at coordinate 39,157,627 of OX422141.1, read as the reverse complement.
ATGAACTACCTAATAGCCTCAAATAATGACGGATTCACTGCTGACGACCCTGGCTAACTATTAAAAGACATGGATCTACGGATCAGTATGTGGAATGTTCGGATTATGCACAGACCACATGCAACCGAACAATTAGCGGTGATCTGCGACAGTTTTAAACAAACATAAACGCGATCCAAGAAGTGCAACACGATGGACCGCGACAAGGACCGCAGACTCTACGTTTATTCGGATGCGTATTTGCCGTCAGAGGATGACTTAGGGAACAAGTCTTGATCTTCAAGCTTGTAAACGAAACTCTGACGAGAATTTCGCGTAAAAGGTTAATCCACCAACATTAGGCTCATAAAGGCTTACGCCTTGGTAGAGCAAATGACGACCTTACCAAGGATTGTTTCCTCGAACTCAACAAAACCTACGAGCTAAATATGCCATGAAAATTGTTCTTGGTAAACAACATCACGACCTCCGGAAATGAAATTGACACAAGGTACTCCTCAAGTTTTGGATATCAGAACGTTTCGAACAGCTAACATCGGCCCGGAGCATTATTCTGTTGTAGCCAGCGTCGGTAAAATAATGAGAATGGAAGCTCAGCAATTTTTGTTCGATCTTAAAGAAGGGAAGTCCTCTGAACATCAGCAACTACCAGATAATAAGTCTTCTCAACGCATATATAATCATATCTGCCATATTATGTGAACGCCTAAGACCCTCCGTCAATTGTCTGATCGGCTGCTATCAGCGTGATTTTAGGACAGGAAATTCCACTATAGTTCACATTAATTAATTTCAAAGTCGCAAATGACAGTATCTATAGAGATGAACATTACAGAGCCATGTCTAATTTTGGCATTTCTGCCAGACTATGCAGGATGGCGATAGGGAATGCATGCCACTCCGTCAAGGTCAGTAATGACCAAACTGAACCCTGCAATGTCGGAAAAGGACACGAATGCATGTCTTGGGAATCTCGCATGTCAGCTCCAGTGGCATCATCTTTCAAAAGTCTGCTCACTTATCCGTACTTGCATACGCAGATGACATTGTCATACTGGGGGAAATATAACTAACTGTCCATGAAACCTTTGTGACAAAAAAATAGAAGCTGGTTTAGTGGTGGATGAGGGAAAAACAAAGCATTTGCAGTCAACAAAGAGAGATACAAGACTTTGACGCTTAGGACAAAACGCGTCAATAGGCAGCTACCACTTTGAGGTAGTAAGGGATTTTATATACCTGGCTCCGTTATGACAGCAGCTCCGGAAATGACAGCAGCGCGGAAATATTGCGGAGAACCACTCTTGCTAATCGCTGCTTCTTTGGGCTTAGAAGGCAGTAGAGTAGTAAAGCGCTCTCTCGAGCGACCAAAAAGACATTATATGAGTCACTGATCATCCCAGCCCTGCTTTACGATGCAGAAGTTTGTACACTGATGAAAAGGGCTGCCCAGCGATGCCGACCTTATCAAAAATGCTCGTATAACTCGTCTTAGATGTGGATAGGTCACCCTGAACACATAAACACCAACTTTCCGGTCCGAAAAGTTTTCGATTGCAACTCAGAGGGCAATCTCAGGCGAGGAGACAGCCAACTTCGTGTACACAACTGAAAGCAGCTCACAAAATACGTTAGCTGCGAGGTATATTAACTGCGTCTCTGGTCCACCTACATAGATTTGAAAGAAACCAACTCGATGGTTTTACTTCTCCTTGTTGTTGGACAATCACTGGTTTAAAGACAAACTTTTGTGGTAGCTTCAATCTAATGTAGTATCTAACTATGCGGCTTGTACAAAAATTCGAAGAAACTCATTCGTGCAAAGTATATACAATATCGGTTCTGGTTTTGAGCTTTCCTGTACCTCAAAAATACTTTTCTTTCAATAGCTGTTACTATTAATTATTTATTTGTTTATTTGTCTTATATAATGTTGTTCAATCAGTGTACAAAAATATCTTTCAAACATTTTTCATTGACAGATAGAATTGCTTCGTCTAGAAGAAATTAAGTCAGCCTACCTCTGTAAATTAAATTTCTTCTGTTCTGTCTGAGTTTTGAAAGAGGCTAGTGATTCAATTCAATTCAATAGATTCCATTAAATTTTCAATTTGGGGTTCTGATGATATTCTAAGCATCCCAGGAGAAGTATATTTAATATTAAAAGGCAACTATTGATTTTCACAAGATATATCTTTTGTCCCATAGACTTTGCTGAATTTTAACCCAGCACATCATGCAACTTTTAATTAAAATCAAACAGCAGGAAATAATAACTATTAATACTCAGGTAATGGGAGTTATGCCTGCCTACTGCAAGCCTTCAAATCTCCCAGAATGTAATATGTTTTCCTGCAAATAAGTGTATTCTAAATGTTTCAATACAAGCTATTCTAGTTCTCATTTCTTTAGAGAGAAAACTTCAATAACAGCAGGCTTAACCTGTCCTGAACATGCTTAATCCATTACTTTTCTCAATATACTCGTGTATGAGGTACGCAATTCCCATAGCCCTAGCACAACAAGAAATACTATACTAATCTTCAATCTCGTAGCCCCAACAAAGTCTTCTTACAATTTATTCTAAAGTGTATTTAATTTCTCTTTTATCATTCCCATTCTTAACTGATTTACCTATCAGAAGAGTTCTCAGACATTCTAAAACTAATCAGAACCTTCTAAAGTCAATATCTCACTTACTAGTGTAATGTTCGTAAAAATAATAAGAAATATCTTCGTGCATTTTCTGAGTATGTATGTACTCGTATGTATATACGAGTGGATATTTTGCGTAATCATTGGACAACCCTTTTAGGACAAGCAAACCAAATGAAGGGAAATTTCAATTCTATGTCAAGACCTAACTTCTCCTCTGGCAAAATTACTTGCCACAATCATTCGGAAATATTCACAGGAATACTCGTACACTCAGCCATGGCCATAATCAAGAGATAAGATCCACACTGTCAGAGCTCAAATTAAATTTAAATAAATCAAATGATACAGATGAATCAAAATTTGATTATCGTCCTGTGACCCAACTGGTATGGTGGTACCTAATAAGAATGAGACAAGGGTAATTGAACGTGCAAGCCAGGGGCATTTGAGATCCTGTTTCATTTGAAGACACTTTCCTCTTCGATTACTACCTTCCAGCTGCCTTGATGCAGCGTACAATACAATCAGAAACAGGCACAACACTTACGGGCAAACAAATATCGTTTTTCAGATTTAAATGAAGAATTTCAAGGGAATTTCTAGGAACTACACCCTCAAGGCAAGAAGATGGAACACTGAAGGAAAGACACTGAGCTCGTCGGAAGTATTCAAATCACCTATTCCCATTACCTTAAATAGCTATTTTGCAAAATTGTTGAAGGCCCTTCCGGCAGTAAGTCTGTCTTGTACCCTCATTCTAACAGATACTGTGACTTTGTGTTTGCGTTTGTTGTTTCTTTCTTATTATTCAGGAAAGGAGAAATACCTTAAACAGTTATCAGTAGTACTGTTAATATAAGTGAATATTTAAAGTCCTTTCTTGAACCCCACTATATCCGCCCTCCGCCTCCGATGGGCGCATCGGTTGATAGTAAAAAGGAAATACTACAAATTGAGTCCTTTTCTTCAGCTTCGTCTATTTGTTGGTCGTTGTCGTTTCATTTCATTTCATACGGAATTTGCTCATCTCTACAAACAGTCGCTACCATCAGAAATTACTTCACTACTGCGATCGTAATCGTTGGACGGTAGTATCTCTATTGCCTTCCAAATCTTCACCTTGCCCATTCTTATGCAACGAGCGAGGTTTGCCTTTTTCTAGCTGCTGTATACAGACAGATACGAGTACTTGATTGTCAGCAGATTTTGTTTTCTTAATTTTTTTTTCCTCATTCGCATCTGTTAGGTAAAATGGAAACAGGGGGCCGGAAAGGTCTTCGAAACGTTGGGCCCGACTAAAGACACTCTTATAAGCGTACTTGAAGCTGATTCCCGTATTCACTTATGCAAGATGAATATAGTGAGTGAAGTATCGGACTTTAATGTAAAGGTCATCACAAAACTTTTTTGTTCTTGTATGTACTTAGGTCCTGGGGAATATTGAAGTGTATAAAATCGGCTTAATACCATTCTCGTGCCAGTCCTTTATGTGATGATAGAATCGACGTTCTCATATCATTACTATCCTGATGTGATGGGATGTTTTCCGGTCAATCGTATGTGTGCTGGTGAAGAAATGAATTTTTTCTCCTTCATTAGCCGTTCGTCCTTCCAAAATACAGGCTATACATACGAGTATATGCCAAGGCAATTTATTTCTATCTGGATTGACGAATAATCAGCAATGATAATCCTATTTGAAGGGATTCGATTTGTCTGAATATTCCAAGGCGACTTAGGAGTAAGTATTTGCATTCATTTGCATATGAATTTGATGTTATAATGGCAAGCACACACATAGACTGATTGAGACTGGTAGTAGATGATGGATTCTAAGGCATTTAACGAACAATCATATGTACGGGAACAATACTGGTAATCAGGAATATGTTGCACTCTGTCGGTCTGGAGTTGCTCGGATTAAACCCAAATTTGCTGGTGTCATATGTAAATTAGAACATAAAGTAATAATCCTCTGATAGCGGGAGGAAGGTTCATCTATTTCATGTAGATTTAACTCGATCGATATGAATATTCATTTTAGGTACTGGGAAATATGTTTAATCACGATATGAATATAATTGATATGATTAGATCGAGCGTGCGTTTATGGATTAAACTTTGAATGAGTATGGATTTGTATACCACTCTAATACATATTTCCGTAAGAAAGTGGACTAAGATACCGAATGTTATTCTTATGGATTAACCGATAAAGGGATTAATATAGCAGACTTTTTAAATCCACACTAAATTGATGGTAAACTTGGCAAGCTTATATTTCGAAATTCGTAGTTGGAAATATATCCAACTTGATCCCAAATCGGCAGAACTAACGACCTTCTAAAATTATGCCTTTTCTGGCAGTCGATATACTGAAGTCCAAGATTTAACCGAGATAGTTTCTGTGCAGTCTTAAATTTGCTGAGAGTTAACCGGCTTCAGCACACTGAATAAATAGCGAATACCTGCCACCGCTTAAAAAGATAGACTTTCGAATATAGTTAAACGTATGAAACACTAAACAAAACTTCCTTCAGTGGACATATCTAACTATCAGGAGAACCTGGCAAACAAAATCACTTGTAGCAAGATCAACAAGAAAGAAAGCCCAATGTATCATATATTCTCTGACTCTGGAGAAAACGGAAAACGATGTGGACATCTTTTAAGTACATTGATTCTGAGTCCAATCTTATACGCTAAGCACCTTCGTTGGTTTAATGTCTAAATTATCCCTGCTTATATCCACGATTCGGACAAATTAATTTGGAGGCTATCACGAAACAATGAAAGACAACTTATGAATTTGAGAAGTGCTTTGGTAATTCTCTTTGATTTCACATTATCCTTGAGTAAGATACAGTTACTTACAACATCCATACAATTATACAGTATCTGGTCGGGTTTTTACAAATGTTGTCCACTTAGGCCTAGTGTCAATGCTTAGATAGGTCAATACCTTCAATTTGTGTCATTAGAATCTAACACAATCAATGTAACATCTGGATTACGTTAAGGATTAGCCTTGTTAGTGACACAGTTTGAAAATAGCTCACTCGCGAATGATGGATCAAGTTATCGTGAAAATTTTCATCTTCATAGACGGCTCTTCAACAACCGAAGTCACTGACGCTGTGTTCTTCTCTCACTACTTTTTCATTCTTCAGCAAATCAATTGCATAAGGCCTTGGGCTGAACCTCCTCTCCATCTTGGAGCTAGTTTGATAATGCAATCCTGTTTTGAACAAAGTTGGAAGGATATATTTGTCTTATATCCCAGGTTACAATGGGATCGCAGCTGAAGTTACTAAGTAAGACTTGGGGGAAGACTTTGAATGACCTGAAGTAGCGTCCGACGTAAAGGCTTCCGTTGAATTATTATTTTGCACAATTGTAGATGATATGGTTCTCCGGATTGTAGGCAGACCAAACGAATGAGAATGAGACAGATCAATATAATGTCTTATACGACACTATCAAAACTATGGAAAACTCCTGGAAAATTTAGGGCAAATCACCAGGATTTAGGTAATATTCGCAGGTGTGCTCTTCAGGCTCATAGTATTGTATGTAGAGTTTGCGAATATGTAGAATAGTTTTTATATCAAAAAATCGTCCGTCTAGGTGGCCGTGGCTCAAGTGGTAGTGGCTTCCCAGATGGTTTGGGGTTCAATTCCAGCCGTGACCGAAGACTTTTTTTCAGATAACTAAAATCTTGTGAGATAAGTGGTTTCCTAAATACAATATCAGTCAATTTACACTAATAATTTAGTGTCCCCATTAAATGTTAGATGTCAACCATTGAGCTAATAGCCATCGAGCCAAACATCTTTCTTTCTCTTTCTGTCCCATTAAAAAAACTTAACGCATCATAAGTGTAGTCATACTCACTTGAGTGTTAAGTTCTTTAACAAAAAAAATAAATAAAATAAAATAAAGCGAATGGTACAGATTCGTGGGCCCAAAACTGCTAAAAAAAGTATGTTCTGTCAGAGAGCACTTCCAAAAAAAAACAATATATTTGTTGTTTGATTTTATGGTCTCCTTCACGAAAAGCCTAAGTAGAACAAGATCACATTCTACTGGATTCCAGAACACTCCGATAATCCAGGCAACTGAGTCGTTGGTGAGCACACAGGAACAAATGATCGAGCCTGATACACTTCACAATATGTGATACACCCCAAACTCACAAATACATAAATTTACGAGATTCCCTGCCATTGGAAGAGATGCTCGATAATTTGCTATTCCTCACAACGATTTTTGCATGAGCCGACCGCCTTGTCTCTACAGTCAAGTAAACTGTATAGTTCCAGAAGTAGATAGTTCATCGTCAACTAACTCAGCGTTAACACCTACAAACAGATTCAGTGCATGACAATGAGTGAGGACCGCTCTAACCTAACCTCAGATCACAATGTTCAGAGATGAATCTTAGTGAGCCTTCTGATGTTATTTCTTTCGTAATGTAGCACGTTTTTGAAGTTAGATGAAATATGTTAGAAGGTTTTCTCAACCTGTCTAATTCTTTGGATATTACTTCAGTATATCAGGAGTTGTCAAACTTGTGAAACCTATTTAGAAGGACTCATCATTCCAAAGTACCTGCAATTTGAATATTTATACTCTGTCGTTAACCTTAAAAACCTTAAAGAAAATTGCGATGATAATTAAGAGGATTTCTGTTGTCGCCACTTTTCTCATCTGATTAACGTTGGACTCATTTGGAAGCACAAATAAACCGCTTCGAATCTACCTAAATAAGATTCATATCATCTATAGGTAAGATATTAATGTCTTAAAAATTAATATGTATAGAAATTAATTCATCAAACATTCCAGGTTCAACAAAATTCGGGAAAAACTTAAAAATTTGTAAGAGAAGATATGTAATAACAATAATAATAATAATCCTTCACGAATTTTACGCAATTTTACGATTTCACCAAAAGGTCTAAAAAACAAAGACACATCACACAATTCAACTGATTTTGCATATTGGGCCAAACACTAATTAACTAATGGAATAGAGACGTCGCAGAATATCAGAAGAAGAACCTTTCCAGACTCGCCAGCAAAAGGACAACCATTCCTTTAGTCTTCGATCTTAGTACAAAGTAAACGCTCCAAGGATTTAATTAAATTCCACAGTTACGTTTCCGTATACTTGTCATTTCAGAAAAACAACTGGGGGTTAAAAGCTTCACATCATACTCTATATTTTCTAAGATCCCGAGATCAAAACACAACGCAACTTAATATTCAAATCATATAAGCAGTTTTCCAGAAACCCAGTTTCGCACTACCACACATCTACTACTTCCCTTTACAACATTAAATTAAATTTTCACAAACCCTTCAACGTTTACACCAAATTAAAACACGAAACTTAAGCGTTTAGTTAAAATTTATTGTGCCTCGAAAGCGTTACAAATAAAATACACACACGAGCATATGGATATGTAATAGGCAAATCCAACCCGAAATTCGAAAACCGACAACAGTAGCAATCAAATGCAGAACACAATCCAGTGAATTGCTTCTTTAAGCAATCACATGTGCGCTCCAGAGCTTCACTTTTTCTCATCCTTTTGGCTGTCGCCATTAACAGCATCCTTGCCAGATGACGGCGACGACCTAAAGTAGGAGCCCGTTGGCTCAATTGAAACCAATCTCTCGGTTGCCTCCTGTTTTGGTGGGGCTGGTGCACTGATTGTAAGAATTCCATCGGAGGACAAAGTCGAAACCACTGTCGTGGGATTATAGCCTCGGGGCAATCGGTATTTTCTCACAAATTCACGACTTATACAAAATGGTCCCGTATCATTGTCCTCATCTCGCTTTTGTTTACCTTCAAGGATAATGGTTTCGTTTAAAGTTTTGATGGTAATTTCGTCCGATTTGAAATGATGCACATCCATGACGACCCGAAAGCCATTCTTTTGGTCAATGGTTACTTTACTGGTGAGGCAGCTACGATGGCACCATGGATCCCATTTCGAGAAATGACGGCGATGAAATAAATCGCACACTCCACTATTGAAGCTGCAGTGAGGATGGAAAAAATCCTTGTCGCAATCCCAGTCAAAGTCGTGATGGAACCAATCGTCCCAGCATGCGGGGAGAAGTGACATTTTCGGTTTTTGTTTGCTTTTTTTTTGATAAATTTTATTATGGAACGGGAAACGGTGTTGTATTCGCTTCACGTGCAAAAGTAACACTGGATCCATGAGAGGAAATTTCAACATTTTGTTGGTGTTGCCCTTGTTAAGTCTATTTTTGTCGGGAATATTGCACAAGAATTGTCGTGCCGTAGGTTGTTGGTTCGCACGTGTAGTGGCTGAGAAGGTGCAGTTGTCGCTGCCTGTTGTTTTTCCTCTCTTTTTTCTGAGTGGTTAAATGGGGGATGTCAGGGATGGAGAACATTTTGAAGTCGGATATTTTTTCCAAATTAAAATGAAAAACATGAAGTTGAATGTACCAACAAATCCCCGTTGAAAGTAGTGAGCACCAAAAAGCTTTGCTTTTGTATTGGAATTGAGTAAAACAAACATGTAAGGACACTTGTATACTATGATATATATCTACATAGTTCCGGAAGATACATACGTATGTAGGCATACAGCATGTTCCCTATACAAAAGGTAGAGCTATTGATAAACACCTGCAAACATATTTTTAGACCATCCTTTCTCTGAAATTTAATTCATAATAAAATTCGTAATTACATATGTATATTTTAAAACCACTTCATGAATCATGGCAATTATCTACTAATTACGCATTTACTACTTACCCGTACTTACATATATTCTCAAAAGTAAAATACTTAGTTTTGAGACTGTTTTTAAGACTAGTTTGATTTTTTACACTTTAGAGTCCTCGGGCCAATTATATGTGTATGCAAAATGTTCTCGGGTCATAAATTCCTGTATTTTTATATCAACATAACTTTGTTAGACATGAAAAAAAGTAAGTATAAACACATATAAATGGATATCCAATTCCTTACTAATATAAATGAATATCCAATTCCTTACTAAGAAACTAAATTCTTTGGATGGATGCAATTTCATATTTGTGTAAAAACAATTCTAGTGTATTTGCAATTTGTCGTCATAAGCTTTGCACATATTACGTATTGTCGGCGACTGTCATAGAAATACTGTTTATTTATATTTTTGACTTTGCTTTGGTTCCATTAGTTCTTTGTTTTTTTCCCTTATCTGTTGGTGTTTGAAATGGCTGGCAATTTGTCTGATGTGATTGTGATTTAAAACTAAGATATCAGTTCCGAGGACGAAATAGTTGGCGAAACGGAGGAATATTTGGAAGATAACAACCTGCAGGACACAATGAGAGCAGTAGTGACGAAATAAATAGCGATGAAGAGGCTCTTTCAATCTATACAGGGTATACCATAATGTATGAGCCTATCGGAAAGTTCCATAGATCTTACAAATAGCGTCGAATAGTAATTCGACAGAATTAGAATTTGTATGAATAAGCAATGCAACGATATAGAACGGATCGCGTTATAATCGTCATGATGTTTTTAATGAACAATTCGTCAGTGATTTTGGCGCATTGACGAGGTCCATTTCCATTACTATTATTACATCCACTCAAAGTCACTGCGTGGTGTGCTGTTTACGCTGGGGGAGTTTTTTTTTAGGACCGCACGGGCTAGATCAATGAATTCTTAATTCCTTAATTGAATGAATTGGGACTGGAAGACATGTGAGTCCATCACTACGAAGCAACGGCGCATACTGCACTACTCATAACCGACATTCTACAGCAAAGGGTCTAAAAGGTCATATATTATGGCGCACCCTGTACAACCAATATTATCAGTTCTAATGACAGCCAAATGCGCTCAAAGAATGGTGAATTTATTTGGTCAAAATACTCAATTATATCAGTAGTAGTGAGCTATTACGACAAATTGAACAGTTTAACTTGTAACAATTAAATGAATTGAATGCGGTAATGAATTTTACAATAAATTCAAAGAATGTTTCATCAGAATTGTAAAATCTATGACACACTCTAGAAAAAACCAAATGAGGTCCAATGAACATAACTGGATGACAACAGATCTAATGAATGCATGTTTAGAAAGTGATCGCCTATACAGAAGATATAAAAACAATCGAAGAAATCAAGATTATGAAAAAGAATACAATTCCGAAACTACCTGAACAAGAAAATATTGGAAGATTATGAAAACGATACTTGGGAAAAAGTCTACGAATTTGGATTATATTTTATCTAAATACTTTGTTACTGATCAGTATGACCATTTCGCAAATCAGTTTGTAGAAAAGTTTTCGCTGGACATTATTAACACGGTATATATATGCGAACATAAATCTTACTTGGGTCCATCTATGTCATCAATATTTTTGGATGATGAAGAAACACAAAAATACCTTATTCATTAAGAGATAATAAAATATCAATAAAAATGCATAACAATGTAAAGGTACTAAATAAAAAATTCAGGAAATCCACTTTCGTACTTTTCCATCTTAATCTTAGGTCAATGCTCACTTGATTGAGCAGTCTGGTGGAGTCTCACTTGAGGTACGGCATACTGGTGTAGAGCAACGCGCCGCAGATGCACAGATTGAGCTCGCTGCATGCAAGCATACAAAAGCTGATAAAGAGGTCACAATGACAAAATGGTGATGATCACAGACTGTTCCTTACCATCGATCAACTGCATAAGATTGATTACTACAAACACAACAAGTAGTAAATACACGTAGACGACAACAAAACAAATTATTGGTGCAAATATGGGCGCAGAAAATACGCTGTACTTGTCCCGGTAATATTCATTGAGCCTCCAAGAAGTCTAGATATTCTCCCGAAACCAAATTTTTGAAGAATGTCAAGAAAATGTACCTAAACTCAAATTTATAAATCTGTAAACTGTCTTATTATCTTTTGTATGGATTTATCTTTCTATATAAATTCTTTGTTTTTTTTTTCATTTTTCGTAATAAAAATGAATTATATTATATTTTTAACACAAAATAATGTAATCAACTTAAATGATCAATCTCAGGCTTTACAGATTATATAATATTTATGTAAATCTTTTTGGAAAATAAAATAAAATTCAATTCAATTCAATGGGAAAATGTAGATGAAGCGGAGTTCGATACGTATCTGCATAGGAGTTCTTATGTTTGTTGGAGGTTTGGATCTAAGGATGAAATTTATGGAATTTATTTATGAATTTATGGTCTGAATTTTATGTAAGACCTATTTAAGAGATATTTCGAGCAATAATTCCACTCAAACTGTTCAAAAAATTTAAAATATGCGAAAATATCACAAATGGCAATAATGTCACCCGAGCGTTTATAAAATCGCAAAATTGAAAAAGTTAACCGTTTATGTAGGGAAAGTTACTACCATACCTAAATTAGGATTTCGCACGGAAACCTTAAGAAAGAATGGAAAGTGGTTAACAATATTATTAATCGAAATATGAGCAAGCATGACACAACTATATCGCTTAGCGATGGTAGTATAGTTATCTCGGATCCTATTGCAGTAGCAAACGAATTCAATGAGTTCTTTGCGTCAATCGGACAATTGTCATCTTCGCCTGATTTTTCTAATATTTGCTATGGTGAACATAGAGATGGTCTTGTGGATAGTGTTCTGCATAGAAACAGTTTTTATTTTGAACCGATTTCGGGTCTTGAGTTATTAAAAACCATAAACTCTTTAAACAACTCAAATTCATATGGGAATGATGGTATTTCAAACCTTGTGCTAAAAAAATATCCCTTAACATAGTTGATATTTTAACACATCTTTTTAATTTAAGTATTGTCACTGGCAATTTTCCTGAAGATTTGAAATGTGCTAATGTTATACCACTTTTTAAAAAAGGAAGAAAAAAGAAAAAAAAATCTATACGCCGATCTCGCTGTTACCTTCTATTTCAAAAATATTTGAAAAAATAGTTAAGCGTAGGATTTTGAAATATCTCGAACATAAAAACATTTTGGGTTCGAACCAGTTTGGATTCAGATCAGGTCTCTCTACTGAGGATGCTCTCTTAGAATTTTGCTCCTTTATACAGAAAGGCTTAGATGATAAAACATTTTGTAGTGGACTTTTTGTTGATATAACCAAGGCATTCGATATGGTTGATCACAACATTCTTTTGAACAAACTATACAATGTTGGTTTCCGTTGTTGTATCTATGATTGGTTCGCTTCCTATCTGAAAGACAGAAAACAATTGATCAAAATAGGAACCAGTTTCAGCAATTCTAAAACTATTAAACTCGGTGTTCCCCAAGGATCTGTTCTTGGTCCAGTTATGTTTTTGATTTACATCAATTCTATTTTCGAATAACCCTTTGCTGGTAAAGTTACTGCCTTTGCACATGACTTAGCTATAGCATATAGAGCAGTTAGTCCCTTGAACTTAGTAGCTGATATCAATCATGACGTCCACTTAATAAGAATTTGGTTCGCTGGATACAAACTTTTGGTTAGTAACAAAACTAAACTTATGTTTTATAGCCTGAGCACGGAAATGACCCCGGATGTTAATGTTACATTCCATACATCAAAGTGCGGAAGGTACGAGGGGCGTTCAACATATTCTCGGTATCGGGGTGAAGCTGTGGTTATATATATAAATTGACTTATTTATCAAGTAATACTATTATTTTAGTGCATTCATGTAAAATTTCATATAAATATGATTATTAATTCGCGTTTTATCTCTAGTTAAACAGAATCATAATGGCAACTGAGACGATGATGGTGAAAATTGAGCATCGCGCTGTAATTAAATTTCTTACTAAGCAAGGAAAAAGTCAAAAAACTATTCATGAAGAGATGGTGGCTGTTTACCAGGGTTCCGCACCTTCATTATCAACTGTGCAAAAGTGATCAAGTGAGTTCAAGAAAAGACGACACCTGCTCCGGCGCCCCGGTTACTGCTTGTACGGGAGAAAGCATCAAAGAAGTCGAAAAACTTGGTCTTGAGGATGCCCGAATAAAGGTGAAAATGATGGCAGAGATCACCAAGCTTTCATTTGGTACCATTCACACCATTCTTCATGACCATCTTAACCTTTCAAAGGTCAGTGCAAGCTGGGTGCCACGAATGCTCACAGCGCCTCAGAAAAAAGTGAGAATCGCATGCTGTAGAGAGCTTTTGGAGATGTGTAGTGAGAACGCGGACGGTGTTATGGATCGAATTGTTACTGGGGACGAAACATGGGTCCACCACTATAACCCTGAAAGCAAACAAGAGTCCATGCAGTGGCATAAAAAAGGAACAGACCCCCCGAAGAAGTTCAAAGTCACTCCGTCTGCCGGGAAGCTCATGGCCACAGTTTTTTGGGACTCAAAGGGAATCTTGCTCATTGAGTAAAAAAAAAAAAAGGGTGAAACCATCAACGCCACATCTTACGCTTCCACTTTGCATAATTTGCGGGAGGAAATTAAAAAGAAAAGACGGGGTAAACTCGCAGCGGGTGTGTTGCTTCTTCATGACAACGCTCCTGTTCACACGGCGCGAGTTTCCAAGGCTGCTGCGCGAGATTGTGGTTTCGAAGAAATCCAACACCCACCCTATAGTCCAGACCTTGCCCCTAGTGATTATTTCCTGTTTCCGGATTTGAAAAAATGTCTTCGTGGAAAAAGATTTTCGGATGATGAAGAACTCAAGTCGGCAATAAATGGGTATTTTGCAGAGAAAGAGGAAATTTATTTTTTTGAGGGTTTAAAAAAGCTTATCTCAAGATGTAACAAATGCATTGATGTTAGGGGAGATTATATTGAAAAATAAAAATAATTTAAATTGAATTCGCATTTTCCTTCATATCGATACCGAGAATATATTGAACGCCACTCGTATAACCTAATCAGTAATACGTGTGATACGCTTAATTCTAGGGATTCTTTTGATACGAGCGTCGCTTGTAACACCAATTGCTTTAAAATTGAAAATGTTCATTATTTTAAATATCTGGGTGTAATAATTGACCAAAACTTGAGTAGGTCTGAGCATATTTTAAGTGTGAAGCATTATCTTCTTTCCACCATTCGTTGTTTTTATCGCCTAAGAATGTTTTGTTCCAATAATAGTCTAAAAGCAATATACTACGGGATTTTCCATTCTAAATTGCAGTATGGAATAAGTTGTTGTTGGGGGGGGGGGGGGGGGGGGGCGCATATCTTAGTAAACTTCAACAGTAAATTGTGCTGCAGAAATGTGCAATAGGAAAAGTCTGTAATTCTTCTCGTCTAGCTCATTCCATGGAGTTATTTAGGCGTAAGAGAATTCTCCCGGTGCGACATCTTTTCTATTACAAGGTACTAACAATTTTCTTTATGAGAGGGGAATACCTGCAAAGTCCAATCTCTGACCCATATATCTTACGAAGCAATTCCCAAAAGCCAACAAGCTTTTAAACCGAAAACTTGCTGCTCTCGGAACCTTACGGACAAATAAAAGTCAGATACCCATATAGTTTTTAGATACTAAGAAATCTGTATTTTCATCCACTTTCGTACTCGTATTCAATTCAAAAATAGCCCTTGTTTCAACATTATGAAAAAGAACAAAAATGTTATTTCGTTAAGTACAATAAAATCGAAATACAAAATTCAGAGAAGAAGTAACCTAAAATGATTACGGACTATAATGCAACAAACGATGCAGTTGATTTCTTGAATAAAATGGTTTCGGCAAACCATGCAAACGAATGACTAGGAGGTATTTCATATTTCATCAGTACAAGTAGTTCACATCTTACGGTTCTAATAAAAGAAAACGATGTAGTGTACGCCCATCTTCAAAGATGTCAAAACCTCAAAAATGTATAAGAAAATTTAATAAAAACATTTTCGTCCGAAACATTCTGATAATTTGTTTATCGTGTTGCCAAAAAAATGTGAAATCTCTATTTACATATATCTATCTTTCTTTTACAATAAATATACATCATAATTAAAAATAATTTGTTTTGCATTAAATTTAAAGCAATTACCTGATATTTACGGACTCTATCGGTGAAATGCAGGATTGTGCTTAGTGCAAAAAGTGCAACTCGGGGCGAGACCGGTGTGAATTGTACGGGTGTATTTGGGAAGACATATCACAACACAGTGAAACGTAGTGGACTAGATACTTACAAGTAGCAATTTGCTTAAAGCCAACACTTTTGTTAAGTATAGTCATATGTATGATGATGTGATGGCATTACGTACCTATGTACACAACATTGACTTGGTATTGAAGGTTATACAAGAATTATTGAACAAAAACGGAGTTAACTTTAAGGAGTACAAGGCAGAATTCAAGGCATCTCTAAGAAAATGAAACTGAAATAAAAGACTTGCTTGAAGCGATCGAATCAAGGTACTAGAATCTTCTAATAGCTCTAAGAAAGCCCAGGAGATCAAGAAAAGCGTAAAAGCAGTCCAAAAAATTAGCGACTCGGTTAGAACTCAAGGCGAAAGAATAAGTGTCAACGTGAATAAGATAACAATTGGCAATCAAATGATTTAGCGTGAAAAAGTAAACAGGAAAATTCTAAGACAAAAAAAATAGATAAAAGAACAAATAAATCCCGCGGTTTGATAGTATTTCTGATAGTAAAAAAAGGTGCAATAACAATCAATTGCAGAGGTGAAGAAAAAATGCAGATAATAGGAACTGCAGTGAAACAAAAACTAGGAGAAAGGTACGATGTAAAGTCTGGGGAAGGGAACCAAAATAATATAAAATGAATGTATGAATACTTCGATCTGCACAGGTGTTACAACTGTTGTGGATTTCATCACAGTGCAAAAATTTGCAAAAATGAGAGTAAATGTGCTAACTGCTAAATGCAGTGATGACCTTGAGACATGAGGATGCGAATCCACTAAATTCAAATACGTGAATTGCATTAGCTACAATAACAAAATTTTTCTTAATCTTGATGTGAAGCACGGCTATAGGGATGTAAACTGTCCAGTGTCCGGTATAAAAAGACTGTTGTAGACCGAAAGAAATTGGTTTAAAATATAGAAAGTCACAGGCATATATTGCAATATCTGCAATTTTCAAGGATTGATTAGTAACCTGGCTGAACAAAACTTCATCGGTAAAAAAAATTTATTTTATTGTGTTATCTGAAGCACACATAACCTCAAACATACAGGATGGCGAATTTCTTTTATTGTAGATGAATACCATTCACCGGTTCGGTGGAATAGTGAATCAAGACACACAGGCGGGCTATGCATATATCTCAAAAAGAAGTTATTATACCCAGACCTATATAGGTAATCACAAATAATAACCAATCCCTGTATATTGTTTTAGTCTGTAGATCTTTCCAATATGTAGTTTTTGTTAGGAGACGACATGAATATTGATTGGCTCGACGATTCTAGTACCTATAAAAGGGAAGTTAAAAATCTTTACAATCAAATTGTTACTGAAATTGTTAGTGAACACCACTAAAACACTGATAGACTACGCTATAACAAATACAAGAACAGCAGTAGCAGTAACTGCGGCGGAGCTCAATACAAGTGACCATGAGACGCTGATTATTCACTTTCGTGAACAGCACCAACAATTTTGGTGGCTTGTTGAAGGAAAGGAAGCTTCTTCGTCGAATTCCTTTAGTACAAGATAGCTTCATTAGGAAGCAAAGTCGGTTAGCCTAGTTTTTTTAGCCGTTCCCGGCTTACATAGATTTAAGTAGTATTAGTGTAGATATAAGAAAAAAAATTTATAAAAAAAGGTATACAAAAAAATTCACCAAAAAAAAATAAAAAAAATAGTATGATGTATACAATAAGCTAGAATAAGTAGGTTAAGTAGGTTAAGATGTATTTATATGTATTTAAATACGAGTATAACTTTTAATTTTAAGTTTTTATAAAAAAAAGTCCATATACATACTAAGTTTTTTCACTTAACAATAATTATTTTCTTAGTTTTAGTTTAAATAAACCAATTAAAAAAAATAGCAACTGCATAAAACAACGAAAGACATAGATTAAGTATTAGGTTTAAATTAGATTGCCAGTACGTTAGCATAAGATATATTCTAAGTTATTTAAGCTAATTTTCAAGTTTCTTTTTTTATGTCTAGTATGTAAGAGTTAATTAATGAATGAAAATAAAAATGCATTGAAGGTGAAAAAATGAAATTCACTTTCGTGAAACGCTAGTCCTTATGAGTAATAGTCCATGTCTAGAGTTATTAAAACACTCGTTCTAAATGAGCAGAAAAAACCGATCAGTGGCATACTCTTTAATGGGTTACGTTGAAGAACACTGCCGATGAATTTAACAAGTTGTTTGTAAAAAGTGTTTCGAAATTTAACGAATCGATACCCTATGTACAATGCGAAATGCTCTTGAACGCAATGAGACTTTTCTTTGAGCAATGGTGCATTCACTGGAAAGAATCAGTTATTACCCCCGTTGGAAAAGTCAGTGGAACCGTTAAATGTAAAAACTTTCGACCTATTAACTTTCTTTTTTTCTTTTTATATATATATAGGGTTCACCATCTAACGCTTTTTTTTCAACTAGTGCTTATTTCGTGAATGGTAACACTTAGCTCATGTCTGATTTGACAAATAATTAGTTTTATCCTTCCACTGAACGAATATGGTTGTGTATACGCTTGAACAACGCTGGGAAATATTGCCTGCGATCGACTTAGAGAAGATGCCGATTTTGCCAAAAAAAATCATCTTTTCAGATGAAGCTCATTTTGATCTTGGCGGGTATATAAATAAGCAAAATTGTCGAATTTGGGGCACAGAAAATCCGCACGCATACATTGAACACAGCCGAAGCTACACTCGATGTTTTGCGCCCTGTTTTTGAAAATCGCATTATCAGCCGCAGAATTAATTAAAGAATTGTTAAGGTTACTTATCTTGTTATTTATGTACTATAAAAGACAATGTCTTACTTGTACATACAAAATAAATTAATAAATTAAATAAATAAATGAAGTGCAACAAATGACTCACTGCCAGTGTACGAGAAAGTTTTTGAAAAAATAGTCAAAACTCAACTCGAAGAATATTTTGAAAATAATAAGCTATTTATTTGGAAACCAGTCGGGCTTTCGAAAGAGGTGCTCGTGTGAGTCCATTTTTCTGGATTTCAAGAGGGCCTTCTGGATCATAGACAGAATATAATTATTCTGTCTGAAAAGCAAGGAGCTAAGTTGGTTTACTTCTTTCTTAAGCAGCAGATTACAGAGAACGAAAAGTGATGGGTCAATGTCTAATAGAATCCCAAATCCCAACAACTCTGGGTGTGCTCCAAGGTTCCATTTTTGGAGCTCTGCATTTTTACATACTCGCACATATAAACGATATAAATTTCCAATGCAGATACACAGATAGTCCTGTTTAAAAGAATGCAGGAGGGCCTACGTAGCTTGAGTATATGGTTAAGAGCAAATAAACTCAAATTGAATATCAGTAAATGTAAGTGTATGGTGCTGAAACATCGAATAAATATATATAAATATTGTCATTGGAAATGAAATAATGTAACAGGTTGAGCAAATAAAGTATCTTGGCGTAGTCATTGGAAGGATTTTTGTGAAGATACGAAGTAGAATCTCCCTATTCAGTGCAATAAAAATATATAACGTAATGATCAAACCATACTTCTTCAATCCTTTATCTGTGTACCGATTCTATGATTACGAAACTAGAACGTAGTGGCTTTCAGCCAACATTTGTTACGGTAACAGCTATCTACTTAACGGTATCCAACAGGTACGCTAAGAAGATTAGTTGTTGGAAAGTACTGTTACAGCTCTCTCTGCCAGATCATAGGTACATAGAATTCAGAATCGGATAGGAGGGCTCGAGTTTGTTGAAGAGAAGGAATCCTTTGAAAATTAACTGGACGCACTCAAAGGACGAGATCAACGAGTCTATTGATGCTGAACAAAATAGAAGCTGGGAACACCAGCTTAGAACCTGAACGATGTCCTCACAAAGTGCTTTGAACGGACATGTTCAGATTGGAAACAATAGTAGAGATCGTCCGTTCCATAGTGGAACGCAGATCTGCAGCGATTACGTAAGGTCACTTAAGACTAATTTAGAGGAAGACTGGAGTCTTTATAGATCGAAGTGAAAATAATTATAATCTATTTAGAATTTCGAAGAGTGCCTCTGAGAAATACTTTAGCGAGATGACAGAAACAGTGGATGAAAACAGTAAGCTGAAAACACGCATCTAAACTGAGTCGAGAGCAGTACCCTTTGTCCTATAAGGTAACCTTATCAGAGTCAGCTCACAGTCAGTTATCGGTTCTGGTGATTTATGAGGCCACTAGATACGTTGTGGCTTACTTTGATGATCTCAACGGCATATATTTTACTCTTCTACAAAAACGTATATGGTAGATCATCTGTTAACAACTCAAAAAGAATCTTCACTGCTAGGATACTGGCATACATACCGAAAATCTGGCGGACCGTGAGAGTAGCAGTAGTAGAAAATCGGACAAGACGTCATGCTCCCCAAGAGCTTCAGGCCTATTAGTTTGACTTCCTATATGCTGAAGAGCATGGACGGAATATGGGAGCTATATGTATGTGCTGAAAACTGCTGTATTCGCACTCTTTCTAAGATGCAACATGCCTACCAATGCGGAAGATTTTGTGCGGGTGAGCTTCAAAATCTGGTGGGCAGACATTAAGAGTGCCTTCGACAACGCAACTATAGACGGTATGTGTAACTTGTCAATGGCGTAGTCCCATCGATAGAAAAAAAAGGAAATCAAAAGTCTATGCACTAATTACGACAGATACATAGGTAAAGGGTGTTCCAGGAGGTTTTTTCAGTACGGCAAGTTTCAGACAGCTGATAGTTAATCTGATATTATTGTTTTATTTCCAAAGTCGCTGTGTTCAGTAAATATGTTTATAGACCAAGTGAGTCGGCTATTCGCAACACATTTGAAAAATTTTACTCTCCGTTTATTCTTTTTAACTCCAAGCTACTGGCAAGAATGCGTATAGTGTGCACAGATGAAAATATCAAGGCTAATGTTGAATAAGATAGTACGAGTAATTTATCGATTCGTCAGCGTGTGCAAGAACTTTTCCTGCCTCCATCGACTTTGTGGAAGATTTTGCACAGGGATCTCGATTTACATGCTTGCAAGATTCAATTGTTACAAGAGAACCCAGAAGATCAGTGTTTGCGTCATCACTTCGCTGATTGGGCGCTTGAATAGTTGGAAGTCATTACACCCTTTTAAAATCAAATTTTGTTCAGTGATGAGGCTTACTTCGAAGTTTGTTAATAAGCTAAATTGTCAAATTTGGATCGGGGGAGACTTAAAAGTGATCTGAAAAATGCACTGTATGGTGCGGTCTAACGGCTGGCGCCATCTTCGGGTCGTACATCTTCAAAGTTAAAGAAATCGAAATATAACCGTCAATGACCCCCGGTACAGGGCCACGATCAACGAATTTTTATTCTCAAAAGTGTATGGACGTGACCTGTAGGACATGATCTGCAGGACATATGGAGAGTTGAACTACTTTGAAATGGATATTTTTCCATATTTCCGATGACATCATCGATCTTTTAAGGAAATCTTCGATGATAGCATTATCTCCAGAAATGAACCTGTGGCTTGGCCTTGAGTGATTTGACCTCCCCGCAATATTTTCTGAGGGGCTATTTGAAGGATGCAGTTCGTAGGACGCTCGCGTAGTGGACATACATATGTCCTAAATAATTATTATTAATGCCATAAATTGATAATTCACTGATAAACCCAGGTTCAATTGCTCATGCTCTGGGTGTTTTACTTCAATTTAAAATCTTACCCCTCTTAAAAAAACAACTTTAATTATAGCAAGAGAAATCGTGATTGAGGGTGATTATCCGTCCTTTGCAGTGAATGGCACAAAGTTGATATGTTCTAAAATGGTGAAATCTGGATACCTGGGCTCGTTTTTCAATCGAAAAGCGGAATAGCGCATCCTCTATCGACGAGGCAACAAATCTGAAAGGCCACAGAAACCATACGCAACTGAAATGAAAAGAATCACATAAGAGTTTAGAGGAACTCTTAACAAATAAAGGAAAAAGCCGCCTTATAAAAGTTGATCACGTCAAATAGCCAATACTGATAATTCATCGAACCGGGAAGATTTATCAAACTAGTCTGTGCTTCCATCCTTCATCTCGACTCTAACCATACCTAAAAGCTGCCAGCCCATTCAATCCAACAACTAGCGGATGGCCAGAAAATCAACGAATTCCCAACGGTTTCATAGATATCTTATAACTCCTGAATCTGATTATTAACGACTTATACGAGTAAGTTAGACGAATATTTATTTAAAATAATACGCGTTTTCAAGTAAAAATAACATAAACATTTGTTTAGGTCACATGCCATTATCGTTTTTATGAGCCAAACCTGTCCATGAAAACGTTCTCTACCCCTGAAAGTTTGATCAATAACCATCGTCACATCTATTTTCATCGAAATCTACTACAAATGAATTTCGTGACCTTCGTCAGTTTCTTGATATCATAAAATAGCTCACGGAGTTTCGACACTCAACTGCCAACTGACGTAAAGCGGAAATCTCTGGAATTCGTATTCGCCTCTATATGAAGTCCTCAACAAAGTAACAATCGTTCGGACATTACCACATCGCAATGTCGAGTCGGGTTTTACTGTCCAAAAAGCCAAATAGTACGCCTCTGAAATTTCCTCAATATGCCATAAACCAATACCCATATCCATTATCTGACGGACTATATATGTTATAACATACGAGTACATATATCTCTTGACATATGAGTAACATGATCTAAATCTGACAAAAGCTGACAAAATATCAAAATTAAATGTCCATCGTAAAAGCAAGTCCTAGCAGTTATGTAAGTAAAGTTGTGCTTGGGTATTTGCAGCAACTACATATAACCATGGGCTGTTGTAAGTGCTTGCCGGTGATAGTGGCGGTCCTTTTTTAAAGATTTTTTGGCGCGTTCATCATTCGGTGGCAATAAAATGCTCAATATCCGGAAATGTAAAAATGATGCATTAAACCCAAAACTCTGGTCATGTCCTGCTTTTGTACAGTTTCACACAGATACATTGTTGTCAGTCTATCTAACTGGGGTCTCTGCGGTGTGTAGCTAAGTGCTTTGTTCATTGGAAATAAAATCAGAGAGGTACAAAACGTCTTCAGTGACGCGTTTTGTATTTTATTGCTGCGAACCCTTTATGGCTTCACCGGAAATTGCTTTAGATAGTGGGGATTTTGGGGCTCTCAATAGCCTACAGAAATCCACCTCTGTGTTGTCATCGCTACCACTTCACAACCAAAAATACCACCACCACCACTAGCACTACCAGCACCATTGCTGCCGTTGCCGCCGCCACAACAATTGTTCACATTTTTCACCTCTATTGTGTTATGTACAATTGTGTCCTTTTTGCAATTAATAGACCTTTTAGCCCTTAGACGGGTATGTAGGTCTCTGAATACATCCTAAAGGTTGCCATTAGCATGTCTCCCGCTGCTTCTCGACACTCCTTGTCTTGTTATGTTTTACTAGCGGCGTTGCGCTGGCTTCGGATTCAAATTGATTGTGGTTACTGATGAACTAAAATGCATCCTAAAATGGGGTAAATTACATTTCAAAAGGTGGTCTTGTCTGTTGTCCAAGGGTGGCAATGGCAGTAGTATTGTAGATAGAATGAATTTCTGCTGGAAATGGACATTGGATTCAGAGTTGCTAGTCTGTTGCTTACATGTACAATGTAAATAATGTGCGAGTTGGAAATGAGTGTTTTTGGACACAGATGCCATAACTGGGTTCTTGAAATAGTCCAGCTATGGAAGCGATTAGGAGCGAGGATGCATTTACAAAGCTGTAATTTGCGACCTGCGGTCAGGGCCTACATTATCGAGATGTTACATCGTACGGTGGAATTGATTTATTCTCTGTTTTTGGCGGCCGATTCAAAATCTAATTAACAGTTGGTTACTAAAATTGATCCGGTTAATTCACTATCCATTAGTGGTGTACGGATACAATTGTTGGCGCAAGGGCAAGTTTATGTGGTTCCATGTGCACGACTGAGAGTCGGACAGAGGCTAATGATGTGTCTAATGTAATTTTTGCAGCACGATTAGCATGCGACTTTAGTGGTCACATCGCGTGAAAACATGTGACCTGAACTGGAACAAGTTAATGTGAATAATTAACAAACTTTCATTAGTAAGAACGTGCCAAGTTATACTGAGAGTATATCATATGACGATTGCGAAATATTACGATTTGATTGTTTTTTGCCGAGGATATTTTTCGCGGTTTGAGTTTTGAAGTAGGCATTGAGAGTCTTTTGAGAGATATCGACTTTGCTATCAGTTAACAGAGGAAATCGTCGCTCAAAGAGGTTTGCCCTTACATATGCGCATCCATATGTTTTTTTCCGTATCCTTTTTTCTTACTATATTCGTATTCCCTTTACATTTTATGCAGTGTGGGATGAGAGCCACAATTCGGACAGTGGGAGAGTAGTAGCCGATTAAGTTAACCATTATCAAAGGATATGAGGGGACTGCAAATAATCAATGTGAATCAATCTGCGAGTGTGAGTGAATGCAATATAAGATTAAGGCTCACGGGTTTTTTTTTCTGAGAATGCAATCTCTCATGACTTACCATACGACAAGGTTAAGTATGGAAGTAAATATATACACAGGTAATAGTGTTACTATTGTTAGTTCTAGGAACAGATAATTTAGTTAAATAAAAACCAATTGTTTTTCTTATGTACTCTAAAGATAATTAAGTAATGGTTATTAAAAGTACCCTTTTTTCGGTAACAACTACCACCACGATGTGGTACAGGAGCTGATGGTTTATAGTTTCCACGAGGGTGGTATCTTCTACGGTCTCCATGTCAATCCGGTCTTATTCAGGTACTACAAAACTAAGAAATAGTTAACCAAGTAACCAGTATTTTCCCGACCATTGTCAAAATGGGTACTCATAAAGCAGACTCTAATGGCCAAGGACACGTGCTACGGAGGTTTAATCTACAACAACCGATACAAATAGTAAAATATCAACTCGACAACTTAAGTCGGACTTAACTCCAATGAAAATTGTAAATTCGAAACAATCGCGTTGTAATCGCGTTTGATCAATACGAAATACATTACCGAAGGCTCTCTATCCTATATCTTCGATCAAGTCTGCCTAGTCAGTAGGACAATGTGAACGTACGTCTACTCTTACTTATAAAATAATATGATCCGAGTACAAACATTTTGCATCCACTTTAATTTTGTGTTCGACGAGAGATGTCGTTAAACTTCGCGTTGAATTGACCTCCATCATAAAAATGTCATTGCCGTGACAAAATGTGTTCTCTTTATTCTCAAATTTCTACTGCTACTCTACACAAGCTAATAAATGACGATGAGCCA
The DNA here is from genome assembly GCA_949129095.1 of Volucella bombylans. Taxonomy (NCBI): domain Eukaryota; kingdom Metazoa; phylum Arthropoda; class Insecta; order Diptera; family Syrphidae; genus Volucella; species Volucella bombylans. The sequence continues at coordinate 39,132,454 of OX422141.1, read as the reverse complement.
CTGTACGGTGTCAGTGACCATTTCGATACAATGAGTCATATTGATTAGGAAATTCCACATTGGTGATGCCACCAATGGCACTGGTACCAACATATACGAGTATTTTATCTTTTATCTGCAGTACTCGACAATTTATTGCAATCGTCATTACTTGGCGCAACTAACTCTCCGTTTCATGCACATACGTATAGTCCGTATATAACGTCGAATACCTGTAAACCAACATCTTTGACCCATACGTTCTCAAACAAAACATGTGCATAGGAACGTTAAAATCCACCAAAGGCTAACTTGATATTCGCTTCGTATGCTTCAGAAAATTCCTGCAAGAGAATTTTCACGACTAAATCAACGTAAATGGAGAAGAACTTTCGCAGTCAATCCATAGGCCGCATATACCCAACCAGAACTAGAACGCAGAATGGTTTTATACAACTTACTCGTAAGTGCTTCCGAAGATGTACGTCGTTTTATACCTACAATACTTAATATAAAATACGATTAGAGAATGAGGAAAACATACATTGTCAACAAATGGGTTTTTTTTTTTTAATTTCCTTTATTTTATTTATTTATACAGAAAATTTTAAAATTGTTTGCGTTACTTGCGAAGCTTGTGACTTGTTTGCATCTCTCAATAGGAATATTGTTTGAAAGCTTTAACTGTCTTACATTATGAACTTTGTGCAAACTACTACGAGTATAATTATAGATATCTACACCACCTTTTTAATAATGCAATGAATAATGCACATTATCCAGCGCATTGGAAAACGGCGGTGGTTCAACCTATCCCCAAAAAGGGGAAGGATATATCCAATCCGACGAATCTCCGGTCGATAAGTCTCCTTCCGAATATCAGTAAGGTTTTTGAGAAAGTAATCAATAGAGCTCTGTCTAGGTGGGTTGAGGACAAACATATAGTTCCGGATAATCAATTCGGTTTTAAGGCGGGACATGATATCTCACATGCCGCGTCTAAACTGGTTTCTGATATCCAATGGAGCACTTGTGCCTGCCTTGTTGACTTGGAGAAGGCCTTCGACACTGTATGGTTGGAGGGTCTTTTCTATAAGCTGACTAGGCTGGGGATCAGTAAACCTTGTACATTCTTCATAATATGCTAACTAACAGACAGTTTATAGTGAAGAATGGCGATGTGACTTCTGTTGGAATATTTCAAATTAAAAATGGTCTTCAGCAAGGCGCGGTCAATTAGCCGATCCTTTTTAACATTTATACAAGCGACTTGATAGGTTCACTTCCCCATACTATTGCGTACGCAGACGATTTGGTAGCGTACAGAACAGGTCCCAAAATCGAGGTTATTAATACTCTTTTGCAGAGTGACTTCGATAAGATAAGACGATTTTGCGATGGCTGGAAGTTGAAAATCAGCTTTCAGAAGTCGGAAATCATTCTCTTTAGGACGCCGTTGTCTGGAGCCTCTAGGGATACCAGAAATTGGCGAAAGTTCTCTATTATTGGACAACGCGGACAACCTCTTGTCTGTCGAAATGTAGTCAGATACCTTGGAATCTGGCTGGATCAGTTTCTGTATTTTGGCAAAAATGTAGATGCTGCTCTGGCCAGAGCTAAAGGTGCTTTTGCCCTTACAAAGAGACTGTTTTATAGCAGCCAACTCGATGCGAGGGTAAAGGTAATCTGCTACATGGCCCTTATCAGGCCCATGCTGGTATTTGGTTGTCCTGTTTGGTTCAATGTACGAGCAAGCTTAATGGAAAAGATTCGGGTGTTTGAGAGGGCTTGTCTTAGGGCTTGTCTTCGCTTCTACAGAACACCAGAGTCGGAGTACAAGAAATTTTATCCTAATGAGGTCCTTTACAATAGGGCGAATCTAATACGAGTGGACAATTTCGTAATTAAGCTGACTCGAAGGCACATTGCAAGAGCAATGACCTCGACGAATAACCTGATATCTGGGGCTTACTACCCCAATTACCTTTACCACGAGAGTGTGCACTCTGACGGCTTCGTTCTACCGGAAGCATTCCTCTACCTAGATCAGATAAGGTTGATCCAGGATAGATCAGCTGTGCCGTTAATCTTCCATGTCGCTCGGACAGCTGGGGACAGGCGACTCAACTACAACAGAGACGTCGCACACGGCAGTGTGGATCGCCTCAGGTTCAGTAGGGCGGTGGGGAATCGCGATAAGAGGGATGTCGTTCGGCAGCACCAGCATTTCTGGTGGTTGGTCCGTCAATTACGGACCAGCCTCACTAATGAGGCAGAGCTGACCAATCTATTTGCTCAGTAAATAGCGATGGCCAGCTTACATAGGTTTAGGTTAGCATTTAAGAAACATATACATGTATCAGTGTATACAAAAGTGTATACTGATATATGTATATGATTGTGTATAATGTCTATGTGTGTTTATGTGTGTATTGTGCATTTAGGTTAGGTAGGCTAAGGTTTATTTTAAGTTAGATACTAAGTTTTTATAAAAAATAAAAAAATATGTCCATATGCTAAGTTTTTCTTAACAAATATTTTTTCTTAGCCTTAAGTATTCAAAATAAATAGTTCTAAGCAAAATGTAAATAAAGTCGAAATACATAGTTATAAGAATTTAGAGTAGCTTAGAGCGCCTGTGTGGGGCCAGAAAGTTAGTATAAGATTGTTAAGTAATTGTAAGCTAGCATTTAAGCATTTTTTGTTAGTATGTAAGAGTTAATGATTAAGTAAATAAAATGCATTTAAAACTAAAAAAAACTAACTATAATTATAGATATTCCATTTTGGAAAACATTGGTCATCATTGTATTATAGTATTAAATTTTATTAAATATTAAATATATTATTGACACCAAGAACTTTCAAAACATTAGTGTTATCATTAATGACTATGGACACTCGAGATGTTATTTCTATGTATTGTTGATACATTTCCCCAATCAAGTATACCATATCTCAAACGAGGTCAGCAAGCAAAAAGTAAACCAATTTCTGGACGGCCATGGTAGTATGTCTTGTAAGGTATACCATTGCAAACACAGCACTCCTCATTATTATTTTTGGGACGTCTAGACGTTTGTGCATTAAAACGATAGCAATATCATCTGCGTCAGTCGTTCGCAGATCTCGGTAGAGAAAAGACGTGTTTCGGCTTTTTCTAAAATAAAATAAAAATTGTGGTAAAGTTGCTATACGAAAGTAGTTCAATTTTCTTTAACTTACTCGTTAGCTCGGTAGTTAGCGGCGTCTGGCATCGTCTCGTGGTCGTGGACACGGGTTCGAATCCCGGGCTAAGTGTGAACTCTTTTTTTATTTTTTTTTATTTGTTTTTTTTTTTTTTTTCATTTCGCAAATTGTGTGAATTAAAAACAAAAACAAAAGGTGAAAAGAAAGATATCACGTGATGGATGGTGGGGAGCATTCCGCTCTTCCCATAACGGGACTTATAAAAGGCAACATGACGGTTGCTGGTGCCATGGCGAAAGCCGTAAAAAGAAGGAGTGGGTTGAGAACCCCTCCTAATTTAAGAAAAAAAAAAATAAATGAGTTGGATGGTGATAAAGTTGTAGTCCAGTATGAGGGGGGCCAATAACAACTTTGCCTCTCTAGCTTCATCTGAGTCGGAAGACGAAGATGAAGCAATCAATAATATAAAAACCAGCATCCAAGAGCTGGAACAAAAAATGCTTGCTATGAAGCAACGGCAAACTGCACGCAGGCAGAGGGAGCAACAAGAAGCAGAGAGCTCCCAACAGCAAGAGCTACAACAACAACAGCAGCAACAACAAAACCAGCAGCAGCAGAAGCAACAACTGCAGCAAACAATACAGCAGCAGCAGAAAAATCAACAGCTGCAAAAACAACAAAAGCTGAAACCACAGCAGCTGAAAAAACAGCAGCAGCAGCAGCAGCAACAACAACAACAACAAAAACAACAACAACAGAAGCAGCAGCAGCAGCAACAGAAGAAGAAGGAGAAGGTGCCTCCTATCAACACCTATAAATTAGAGGTAAATGAAACCAAGGACCTGTGTAAGTTGGTCATTGGGAATAATTTTAATATAAAGAGATTGGGGAATGATCGCCATGCCATCCACTGTAATACAGTGGAGGGCTACGCGAAAGTGAAAGAGCTCCTGAGGGAAACGACGACGGAGCACTTCTCATTCACACCGAAGTGTGAAAAGCGGCAATCTATGCTGCTGAAGGGGTTGGAACCGTCTTCTGATCCTGAGGAGATCCTGGCACTGCTCAAAGAGAAGGAGTGCGAAGGACTCAAGTTTGTAGGGGTAAAGCCATTTACCACAGCTAGAGCTAGGCGGGAGAAACGGAGTCTGCCGTTCTTCCTGGTGCAACTCAGTCCCGAAAGCCGTCTGGATAGTCTAAGGAGTATCAATGTCCTAGACTACCAGGTGGTCCACTGGGAAAAACTAAAAAGGAGCGAAGGCGTTATACAATGCGTTCGCTGCCAGAGGTTCGGGCACGCCGCGTCGAACTGCCAAATGCAGCCTCGATGCGTGAAGTGCGCTAAGAACCACAGTTCCGAAGAATGTCCTCTGGGTGTTGACGGAGCATCCGATAGGTCGCAGCTCTCGTGCGTGTTATGTGGAAACGTGGGACACACCGCAAACTATCGGGGTTGTCCTAAGTTCGCTGACATTAAGAAAGCAAAACTGGCTCGGCAGCAGAAGGTGGAGGTCAAACGTTCACCTATCAGGTTTCAAACACCAGCCGTCACGTCCCAAATTTCCTACGCCCAAATGGCGTCTGGTAGGGGGGCTACGGTACAGCAAGCGACTGTTGCTTCTCCGGCGCCAACGACGAGAACAACGGAAGCTGCACCTAACATGCTGGCCATCTTGCTCGCAATCCAAGGGCAGATGGCTCAGCTGCAAAAGCAGGTTCAAGAACAGGCCAAGCGGGTGGACCAGATCTACGCGCTGCTGCCGGGCCTAACGCAACACATGTCGTAATGGGTACGCACATGGTGGAGCAAACTTTGAAGGTCCTTGCGGTGAATGTTAATTCACTGATTAGGATTGAACGAAGAGCCGCGATGTTTAAATTGCTACAAGACCAAACTCCTGATGTGCTTTTCGCTAGCGAAACCAAGCTAACCGATAAGCACAAACTGGAGTACAATAATTATATCGTTAGAAGAAGAAACCGGCCCAGATCCAAACGTGGAGGCGGTGTCGCGATCTTCATTAAAGAAGGTATAAAATTTCACAGAGTGTACAAGGGCGTGTTGCGCAGGTTCCGGGTGTTGGAGGCAGTCGTCGTGTACATCCCGCTCCGCAGTGGAAAGCGGCTGTACTTGGCCTCTGTTTATGCACCTGATACTTCACAATCCACTCTATTCATCACAGAGCTCGACACGCTTTTTCGACTTCTGAGGCTGGAATCGGGGGAGAATTATTTTATAATCGGCGGGGATTTCAACGCTAGACACAGAGATTGGGGAAATAATTTGCCAAATACTAGAGGGAACCTACTACTCGATTGGTGGGGTCAGCACGATGTCATGTACAGACTCGGTCTTAAAGCGACGGATAACCCGTCGTTTCCCAGAGGCGGGTCATATTTGGATCTACTGCTGTACGATGAACGCATACGACTGACAGGTACGAATTTACAAACGCTAAACTGTCTGCGCACATTCGTGTATGACAGCGACCATTGCGGTTTTAGCACCGAAATTACAGTTCCCAACGAAATCGCGGAATTGGAGGAGTTTGTCCAAAGATATTCTTACAACTACAGTAAGACTCGATGGACACGCTTCTCCGCAACTTTGACAAGAGCGCTCTCCTCGAACACGCTCCACCCACCGTCCAATAGGAATTTGTCAAACGAGGAGATCGACAATTACTTAAAACAAATGGACGAGACAATTAAACAAACTATGGACACTACAATACCGCGGTATCGACGTACGACTAACGAAGACCTGTTCCGCAATCCTACTATTGACGCACTGCACCGACAGAAAAGTAGACTTCTGACAAGACTTAAAAACTTGTACAGACAGTTAACTGACCGACGAGACCCGGAGATTAGGACACTGAAGTCGTCAATTAAAAATATTCAAACGCTAATAAAAGAGAATTACAGAATTTCTGTAAGTTTGTATTGGAACAACAAGGTTCGGGCTGTAAACACCAGCAACCCGAATATGTTTCCGCAAATAAATAAACTATTTCGGAGAAAAAATCAAAACGACCTTCAGTGTCTTAAAATAGCCCGGACAACAGACAACGAACGGTTACTGACAATAGCAGGCATTGATCCAAATGAGGCTGCTGATGATGACGCCTTCTTTGTGATCGAGGATCCGCAGGAGAAGGTTGAGACCATAGGGGCGACTTTCCAGGAAGTATACAAGGCCATTGATATCATTGGCCCTAATTATGACCTGGACAGTCGCGTCTTGGGGCACGACTTCTGCATTCGAAATGAAATAGGGAACTGGCGATCCGAGGGCTCTGGTTTCACCCGGTTCACCGACGAAAATACGGCCAATAATGTCATTGCCAGAGAGGGTGACCTACCCCCGTTCATTTCGAAGGAAGAACTCCATGAGATCTTCGACACAATCAGGGCTAAGAAATCAGTGGGGACCGATGGTATTCCGAACATCGTGCTTCGACATCTTCCTCTAGAAGCGGTGGACATTTACACCACCCTGTTTAATAATGCAATGAATAATGCACATTATCCAGCGCATTGGAAAACGGCGGTGGTTCAACCTATCCCCAAAAAGGGAAAGGATATATCCAATCCGGCGAATTTCCGGTCGATAAGTCTCCTTCCGAATATCAGTAAGGTTTTTGAAAAAGTAATCAATAGAGCTCTGTCTAGGTGGGTTGAGGACAAACATATAGTTCCGGATAATCAATTCGGTTTTAAGGCGGGACATGATATCTCACATGCCGCGTCTAAACTGGTTTCTGATATCCAATGGAGCACTTGTGCCTGCCTTGTTGACTTGGAGAAGGCCTTCGACACTGTATGGTTGGAGGGTCTTTTCTATAAGCTGACTAGGCTGGGGATCAGTAAACCTTGTACATTCTTCATAATATGCTAACTAACAGACAGTTTATAGTGAAGAATGGCGATGTGACTTCTGTTGGAATATTTCAAATTAAAAATGGTCTTCAGCAAGGCGCGGTCAATTAGCCGATCCTTTTTAACATTTATACAAGCGACTTGATAGGTTCACTTCCCCATACTATTGCGTACGCAGACGATTTGGTAGCGTACAGAACAGGTCCCAAAATCGAGGTTATTAATACTCTTTTGCAGAGTGACTTCGATAAGATAAGACGATTTTGCGATGGCTGGAAGTTGAAAATCAGCTTTCAGAAGTCGGAAATCATTCTCTTTAGGACGCCGTTGTCTGGAGCCTCTAGGGATACCAGAAATTGGCGAAAGTTCTCTATTATTGGACAACGCGGACAACCTCTTGTCTGTCGAAATGTAGTCAGATACCTTGGAATCTGGCTGGATCAGTTTCTGTATTTTGGCAAAAATGTAGATGCTGCTCTGGCCAGAGCTAAAGGTGCTTTTGCCCTTACAAAGAGACTGTTTTATAGCAGCCAACTCGATGCGAGGGTAAAGGTAATCTGCTACATGGCCCTTATCAGGCCCATGCTGGTATTTGGTTGTCCTGTTTGGTTCAATGTACGAGCAAGCTTAATGGAAAAGATTCGGGTGTTTGAGAGGGCTTGTCTTAGGGCTTGTCTTCGCTTCTACAGAACACCAGAGTCGGAGTACAAGAAATTTTATCCTAATGAGGTCCTTTACAATAGGGCGAATCTAATACGAGTGGACAATTTCGTAATTAAGCTGACTCGAAGGCACATTGCAAGAGCAATGACCTCGACGAATAACCTGATATCTGGGGCTTACTACCCCAATTACCTTTACCACGAGAGTGTGCACTCTGACGGCTTCGTTCTACCGGAAGCATTCCTCTACCTAGATCAGATAAGGTTGATCCAGGATAGATCAGCTGTGCCGTTAATCTTCCATGTCGCTCGGACAGCTGGGGACAGGCGACTCAACTACAACAGAGACGTCGCACACGGCAGTGTGGATCGCCTCAGGTTCAGTAGGGCGGTGGGGAATCGCGATAAGAGGGATGTCGTTCGGCAGCACCAGCATTTCTGGTGGTTGGTCCGTCAATTACGGACCAGCCTCACTAATGAGGCAGAGCTGACCAATCTATTTGCTCAGTAAATAGCGATGGCCAGCTTACATAGGTTTAGGTTAGCATTTAAGAAACATATACATGTATCAGTGTATACAAAAGTGTATACTGATATATGTATATGATTGTGTATAATGTCTATGTGTGTTTATGTGTGTATTGTGCATTTAGGTTAGGTAGGCTAAGGTTTATTTTAAGTTAGATACTAAGTTTTTATAAAAAATAAAAAAATATGTCCATATGCTAAGTTTTTCTTAACAAATATTTTTTCTTAGCCTTAAGTATTCAAAATAAATAGTTCTAAGCAAAATGTAAATAAAGTCGAAATACATAGTTATAAGAATTTAGAGTAGCTTAGAGCGCCTGTGTGGGGCCAGAAAGTTAGTATAAGATTGTTAAGTAATTGTAAGCTAGCATTTAAGCATTTTTTGTTAGTATGTAAGAGTTAATGATTAAGTAAATAAAATGCATTTAAAACTAAAAAAAACTAACTATAATTATAGATATTCCATTTTGGAAAACATTGGTCATCATTGTATTATAGTATTAAATTTTATTAAATATTAAATATATTATTGACACCAAGAACTTTCAAAACATTAGTGTTATCATTAATGACTATGGACACTCGAGATGTTATTTCTATGTATTGTTGATACATTTCCCCAATCAAGTATACCATATCTCAAACGAGGTCAGCAAGCAAAAAGTAAACCAATTTCTGGACGGCCATGGTAGTATGTCTTGTAAGGTATACCATTGCAAACACAGCACTCCTCATTATTATTTTTGGGACGTCTAGACGTTTGTGCATTAAAACGATAGCAATATCATCTGCGTCAGTCGTTCGCAGATCTCGGTAGAGAAAAGACGTGTTTCGGCTTTTTCTAAAATAAAATAAAAATTGTGGTAAAGTTGCTATACGAAAGTAGTTCAATTTTCTTTAACTTACTCGTTAGCTCGGTAGTTAGCGGCGTCTGGCATCGTCTCGTGGTCGTGACACGGGTTCGAATCCCGGGCTAAGTGTGAACTCTTTTTTTATTTTTTTTTATTTGTTTTTTTTTTTTTTTTTCATTTCGCAAATTGTGTGAATTAAAAACAAAAACAAAAGGTGAAAAGAAAGATATCACGTGATGGATGGTGGGGAGCATTCCGCTCTTCCCATAACGGGACTTATAAAAGGCAACATGACGGTTGCTGGTGCCATGGCGAAAGCCGTAAAAAGAAGGAGTGGGTTGAGAACCCCTCCTAATTTAAGAAAAAAAAAAATAAATGAGTTGGATGGTGATAAAGTTGTAGTCCAGTATGAGGGGGGCCAATAACAACTTTGCCTCTCTAGCTTCATCTGAGTCGGAAGACGAAGATGAAGCAATCAATAATATAAAAACCAGCATCCAAGAGCTGGAACAAAAAATGCTTGCTATGAAGCAACGGCAAACTGCACGCAGGCAGAGGGAGCAACAAGAAGCAGAGAGCTCCCAACAGCAAGAGCTACAACAACAACAGCAGCAACAACAAAACCAGCAGCAGCAGAAGCAACAACTGCAGCAAACAATACAGCAGCAGCAGAAAAATCAACAGCTGCAAAAACAACAAAAGCTGAAACCACAGCAGCTGAAAAAACAGCAGCAGCAGCAGCAGCAACAACAACAACAACAAAAACAACAACAACAGAAGCAGCAGCAGCAGCAACAGAAGAAGAAGGAGAAGGTGCCTCCTATCAACACCTATAAATTAGAGGTAAATGAAACCAAGGACCTGTGTAAGTTGGTCATTGGGAATAATTTTAATATAAAGAGATTGGGGAATGATCGCCATGCCATCCACTGTAATACAGTGGAGGGCTACGCGAAAGTGAAAGAGCTCCTGAGGGAAACGACGACGGAGCACTTCTCATTCACACCGAAGTGTGAAAAGCGGCAATCTATGCTGCTGAAGGGGTTGGAACCGTCTTCTGATCCTGAGGAGATCCTGGCACTGCTCAAAGAGAAGGAGTGCGAAGGACTCAAGTTTGTAGGGGTAAAGCCATTTACCACAGCTAGAGCTAGGCGGGAGAAACGGAGTCTGCCGTTCTTCCTGGTGCAACTCAGTCCCGAAAGCCGTCTGGATAGTCTAAGGAGTATCAATGTCCTAGACTACCAGGTGGTCCACTGGGAAAAACTAAAAAGGAGCGAAGGCGTTATACAATGCGTTCGCTGCCAGAGGTTCGGGCACGCCGCGTCGAACTGCCAAATGCAGCCTCGATGCGTGAAGTGCGCTAAGAACCACAGTTCCGAAGAATGTCCTCTGGGTGTTGACGGAGCATCCGATAGGTCGCAGCTCTCGTGCGTGTTATGTGGAAACGTGGGACACACCGCAAACTATCGGGGTTGTCCTAAGTTCGCTGACATTAAGAAAGCAAAACTGGCTCGGCAGCAGAAGGTGGAGGTCAAACGTTCACCTATCAGGTTTCAAACACCAGCCGTCACGTCCCAAATTTCCTACGCCCAAATGGCGTCTGGTAGGGGGGCTACGGTACAGCAAGCGACTGTTGCTTCTCCGGCGCCAACGACGAGAACAACGGAAGCTGCACCTAACATGCTGGCCATCTTGCTCGCAATCCAAGGGCAGATGGCTCAGCTGCAAAAGCAGGTTCAAGAACAGGCCAAGCGGGTGGACCAGATCTACGCGCTGCTGCCGGGCCTAACGCAACACATGTCGTAATGGGTACGCACATGGTGGAGCAAACTTTGAAGGTCCTTGCGGTGAATGTTAATTCACTGATTAGGATTGAACGAAGAGCCGCGATGTTTAAATTGCTACAAGACCAAACTCCTGATGTGCTTTTCGCTAGCGAAACCAAGCTAACCGATAAGCACAAACTGGAGTACAATAATTATATCGTTAGAAGAAGAAACCGGCCCAGATCCAAACGTGGAGGCGGTGTCGCGATCTTCATTAAAGAAGGTATAAAATTTCACAGAGTGTACAAGGGCGTGTTGCGCAGGTTCCGGGTGTTGGAGGCAGTCGTCGTGTACATCCCGCTCCGCAGTGGAAAGCGGCTGTACTTGGCCTCTGTTTATGCACCTGATACTTCACAATCCACTCTATTCATCACAGAGCTCGACACGCTTTTTCGACTTCTGAGGCTGGAATCGGGGGAGAATTATTTTATAATCGGCGGGGATTTCAACGCTAGACACAGAGATTGGGGAAATAATTTGCCAAATACTAGAGGGAACCTACTACTCGATTGGTGGGGTCAGCACGATGTCATGTACAGACTCGGTCTTAAAGCGACGGATAACCCGTCGTTTCCCAGAGGCGGGTCATATTTGGATCTACTGCTGTACGATGAACGCATACGACTGACAGGTACGAATTTACAAACGCTAAACTGTCTGCGCACATTCGTGTATGACAGCGACCATTGCGGTTTTAGCACCGAAATTACAGTTCCCAACGAAATCGCGGAATTGGAGGAGTTTGTCCAAAGATATTCTTACAACTACAGTAAGACTCGATGGACACGCTTCTCCGCAACTTTGACAAGAGCGCTCTCCTCGAACACGCTCCACCCACCGTCCAATAGGAATTTGTCAAACGAGGAGATCGACAATTACTTAAAACAAATGGACGAGACAATTAAACAAACTATGGACACTACAATACCGCGGTATCGACGTACGACTAACGAAGACCTGTTCCGCAATCCTACTATTGACGCACTGCACCGACAGAAAAGTAGACTTCTGACAAGACTTAAAAACTTGTACAGACAGTTAACTGACCGACGAGACCCGGAGATTAGGACACTGAAGTCGTCAATTAAAAATATTCAAACGCTAATAAAAGAGAATTACAGAATTTCTGTAAGTTTGTATTGGAACAACAAGGTTCGGGCTGTAAACACCAGCAACCCGAATATGTTTCCGCAAATAAATAAACTATTTCGGAGAAAAAATCAAAACGACCTTCAGTGTCTTAAAATAGCCCGGACAACAGACAACGAACGGTTACTGACAATAGCAGGCATTGATCCAAATGAGGCTGCTGATGATGACGCCTTCTTTGTGATCGAGGATCCGCAGGAGAAGGTTGAGACCATAGGGGCGACTTTCCAGGAAGTATACAAGGCCATTGATATCATTGGCCCTAATTATGACCTGGACAGTCGCGTCTTGGGGCACGACTTCTGCATTCGAAATGAAATAGGGAACTGGCGATCCGAGGGCTCTGGTTTCACCCGGTTCACCGACGAAAATACGGCCAATAATGTCATTGCCAGAGAGGGTGACCTACCCCCGTTCATTTCGAAGGAAGAACTCCATGAGATCTTCGACACAATCAGGGCTAAGAAATCAGTGGGGACCGATGGTATTCCGAACATCGTGCTTCGACATCTTCCTCTAGAAGCGGTGGACATTTACACCACCCTGTTTAATAATGCAATGAATAATGCACATTATCCAGCGCATTGGAAAACGGCGGTGGTTCAACCTATCCCCAAAAAGGGAAAGGATATATCCAATCCGGCGAATTTCCGGTCGATAAGTCTCCTTCCGAATATCAGTAAGGTTTTTGAAAAAGTAATCAATAGAGCTCTGTCTAGGTGGGTTGAGGACAAACATATAATTCCGGATAATCAATTCGGTTTTAAGGCGGGACATGATATCTCACATGCCGCGTCTAAACTGGTTTCTGATATCCAATGGAACAAAGGCAAGAAACAGTGCACTGGTGCCTGCCTTGTTGACTTGGAGAAGGCCTTCGACACCGTATGGTTAGAGGGTCTTTTCTATAAGCTGACTAGGCTGGGTATCAGTAAACCACTCTTGTACATTCTTTATAATATGTTAACCAACAGACAGTTCATCGTGAAAAATGGCGATGTGACTTCTGTTGGAATATTTCAAATTAAAAATGGTCTTCAGCAAGGCGCGGTCAATTCGCCGATTCTATTTAACATTTATACAAGCGACTTGATAGGTTCACTTCCCCATACTATTGCGTACGCAGACGATTTGGTAGCGTACAGAACAGGTCCAAAAATCGAGGTTATTAATACTCTCTTACAGCATGACTTCGATAAGATAAGACGATTTTGCGATGACTGGAAGTTGAAAATCAACTTTCAGAAGTCGGAAACCATTCTCTTTAGGACGCCGTTGTCTGGAGCCTCTAGGGATACCAGAAAAAATTGGCGAAAGTTCTCAATCATTGGACAGCACGGACAGCCTCTTGCCTGTCGAAATGTAGTCAGATACCTTGGAATCTGGCTAGATCAGTTTCTGTATTTTGGCAAAAATGTAGATGCTGCTCTGGCCAGAGCTAAAGGCGCTTTTGCCCTTACAAAGAGACTGTTTTATAGCAGCCAACTCGATGCGAGGGTAAAGGTAATCTGCTACATGGCCCTTATTAGGCCCATGTTGGTATTTGGTTGTCCCGTGTGGTTCAATGTACGAGCAAGCTTAATGGAAAAGATTCGGGTGTTTGAGAGGGCTTGCCTTAGGGCTTGTCTTCGCTTGTACAGAACACCAGAGTCGGAGTACAAGAAATTTTATCCTAATGAGGTCCTTTACAACAGGGCGAACCTAATACGAGTGGACAACTTCGTAATTAAGCTGACTCGAAGGCACATTGCAAGAGCAATGACCTCGACGAATAACCTGATATCAGGGGCTTACTACCCCAATTACCTTTACCACGAGAGTGTGCGCTCTGACGGTTTCGTTCCACCAGAAGCATTCCTCTACCTAGATCAGATAGGGTTGATCCAGGATAGATCAGCGGTCCCGTTAATCTTCCATGTCGCTCGGACAGCTGGGGACAGGCGACTCAACTACAGCAGAGACGTCGCACACGGCAGTGCGGATCGCCTCAGGTTCAGTAGGGCGGTGGGGAATCGCGATAAGGGGGATGTCGTTCGGCAGCACCAGCATTTCTGGTGGTTGAATGACGGAGAAGATGTTTTGTCGTCGTTTCCGTCAATTACGGACCAGCCTCACTAACGAGGCAGAGCTGACCAATCTATTTGCTCAGTAAATAGCGATGGCCAGCTTACATAGGTTTAGGTTAGCATTTAAGAAACATATACATATATCAGTGTATACAAAGGTGTATACTGATGTATGTATATGATTGTGTATAATGTCTATGTGTGTTTATGTGTGTATTGTGCATTTAGGTTAGGTAGGCTAAGATTTATTTTAAGTTAGATACTAAGTTTTTATAAAAAATAAATGTCCATATGCTAAGTTTTTGTAAACAAATTTTTTCTTAGCTTTAAGTATAGAAAATAAGTATTTATAAATAAAATCTAAATGAAGTCGAAAGACATAGATATAAGTATTCAGAGTAGCTTAGAGTGCCTGTGTGGGGCCAGTAAGTTAGTATAAGATTGTTAAGTAATTGTAAGCTAGCATTTAAGCATTTTTTGTTAGAATGTAAGATTTAGTGTTAAGAAAATAAAATGCATTTAAAACTAAAACTAAATATCATCTGCGTTGGCAAATCTTGTACTTCTTTTGAATACACGTAACAGTATTACGACCAGTTTAGAGGCTTGTGGTACACCATAGAGGGTCTGTTGTTAATTACTTATTGTATGGATACTTTCACCCATAAAGTTCTCCCTGCTAGGCAATTCTCTCTGCATTTTGCCGAGTTTCATCTTACTCCAATTCTATACAGGTCAATTAAAAGCTGCTTATGTGTGAGTATGCGTTGCTAGCGTTGCTAGAATCCATGCCCATAACTAATACGTGGTGGTTCTTATTTAACCCCGTAGTGACCAAGTTGAAAAGTTCTTCCTACAGCTGTGATTTAGTGTTAGAACCCAGTATTTTGTAATGGAATTGGTTAAGCGCCTGTCTATGTTACATACAAGAAAACAGTTCTACACTAATACCAATTTAAATTTTTTTCAGTATTTTTTGAATTTCCACAAATTTTAAGTTGGTTTTGGTAAATATCTTAAAATAGTTTCCATATTTGTGAACTTTTTCTTCTACGTTTTTAGTATTTAACATGACCGTGTTAATTAGAATTCACAATGCGACACTGTATTAGTATGATTTACATTCATTACAATAATGAATTTATTATTTTTCTTTTAAATTCTTGGAATATTAAATATTTTATATAAGACTTAATACGAAAGCACTCACCTTGTAGCTCTGGATGCATTTACAACGGCTCCATCCTTGTACCATTGAAATTCGATGCGGGATGATCCTTGGGCTACACATGATATTATAAATTCGCTGTCTTCACGTATCGGTGATTTTTGGTTAACAACAGTATCCTGCAATTGAGTGGCAGACAAATAAATTAAAAATTCAGTATTATTGACAACTCGTATTGAATGAAAGCAAACAAATTAAAATGAGAATGGGGATGCACTCAATGGAATAAGGATATGTGGTGAAGGTTGTTTAAATGAATATGAAAATGACATAATAAAGAACTACGTTAATTTAATGGTTGAGTATCCAATTAGGTCATTAAGTTATAGTAAGCAAATATTTATTTTACGACGCCGTTTTAAAGTAGTGGATAAAATCGCATCATCACATTCTGCTCGATAGCTATTTAATTATGTGTAGTCAACTAACGCTAAGCATATACTTAGCGAGTAATATTAATATACGAGCGCGTATTTGAGAACATCAAATACAGATGGAGTAGAAGACTCAGCTTCTGATAGAAAGGAAGTGGCAGATAAGCTTACAATTTATCAATACTGATTACTAGGGCGTCAAAGTACATGCAATGATAGAAATGTCTCCCTCGCATATGCATTACTACTCCGCCCCTATCGTTCTATAGTGGAGCCTTAAGTTCGTTGGTGATTATACACTGCAGTATTCCATTTGTTTTACTTTTCCTAGTAGTTCCTTCCAATGTCAAGGTACGCACCTTTACTTTGAAAATGATCGAAAGTCTGACCGCTTCTGGGAACGTGTCGAAAGGAAGGCATTTGGATCTGAATCTTTCACGTTGAGGTTCTTAGCATAGCAAGCAGGTATGGAATGCATATAACGATATTTCCATAATAACATTGCATGAATATACTGAAGTCGGGTTTGACACGATAACGACGTGGATTCCGCTGCTGATATGATTACAGACACCATTTTCTTTGGAATGAGATGCTTTATTCCTCATCGGATAAAAAGTATCAAACCAAAAGAAAAGACATGGTACGACTCGAGCTGTAAAGAGGCCGTCAGGGTTAGAGAAATATTTTTTCGGGCCTTCAAGACCAACCCGACAGAGGAAAACCGAAAAAAGTTCAAACGCTCCAGAAATGACTGGAACGCCTTTCTTAAGCATGTGAAATTCCAATACGACCAAAAACTGAAGCAAAAAATACTGGTATGTCCCAAAGGCTGTAATTTTTAGTCGTTCGTCAAAAACATTAGAAATCCTCCATCCCAACGCTCATTTACAATGACATTCCAGCTGTCAGCTCTTTGGACAAGGCCAACCTACTTGCTGCACACTTTGCGGCCAGCTCAACACTCCGAGATTGTGCTTTGTCTCCGCCTACACTTGAGTGCGTCGAATCTTCAATGGGACGAATCTACTTTCGCACTCGTGTAGTAGCAAGAGTACTTAAAGATCTCAACATACATAAATCCGCTTATCCAGATGGTATATCTCCCCTTCTTCTGAAGAGGTGTTCTTCCTCGCTGACAAAACCACTGCGTAAGCTTTTTCATCAATCCTACTCTTTAGGACTCTTCCCGAGCAGATGGGAAACAGCATTTGTCCAGCCCGTCCCTAAAAAAGGCAAATCATCTTCTCTCTCCTCCTACAGACCCATTGCACTTACGTCCCTTCTTACCAAGGTCATGGAAACACTGATAAATCGCCAGCTCATGAAATATCTCGAAACTTGAAAACTTCTCAATGACCGGCAGTACGGTTTTTGTAGCAACGGGTCCACTGGTGAATTGATGGCATGTCTCACCGAAAAGTGGAACCAAAGCGTACATCAATCTGGCGAAAGCAAGATAGTTGCACTTGATATTTCTAAGGCATTTGACAGAGTTTGGCATCAGGATCTTTTATCGAAAATGCGTGCATTTGGGATCGACGCCTCTCTTCTTCAATGGATTAGAAATTATCTTTCGGAACGTTTAATTCAAGTTGTTTTGGACGGTTTCAAGTCTGATATTCACAAAATAAATGCTGGTGTGACCCAGGGCTCTGTTCTGTCTCCGACACTCTTTTTAATTTTCATTAATGATCTCTTGAATGCTACTTCTAATCCAATATATTCCTTTGCTGATGACAGTACTCTCTGCTTTTCATATTCGTTCCCGGACTCACGGCCCTGCTCTTCGGCTGTAGAATGAGAACGGCAGCGTATTCTAAACTTATTAAATTCCGATATCAACAGCATAACCAATTGGGGAACTATCAACAGAGTGGAATTTAATGCTTCCAAAACACAATGCTGTCTGCTGTCTTTAAAGCGAAATTTAAACACCCAGCCATCATCCAGCCATCATCGTCGAAACCGAAAAACTTTCCATTCTCGGTATGTGTGTCAATGACAGCTTACATTGGAATGACCACATACTTGATATCGCCAAAAATGCTGCGAGATGTCTAGGTTTCCTCAAGCGATGTAAGAAATATTTTACCCCCTCTGATCTGGCCTCAATATATAAGGCATTCATCCGCCCAAAATTGGAGTACAACGCCTACATCTGGTCAGGTGCTCCTAAAACATCTCTGCACCTGCTAGATAGGATTCAGAACTGTGCTATAAAACTTATTGATGATACTAATATCAGTCAATCAATGGACGCCCTCGAACACCAACGAAATGTCTCGTGTCTCACTTTGTTTTATCGCTATTTCCACCACCAGTGCTCCACTGAAATTGCCAGTAGCATTCCGCCCATTCAAATTTTTAACCGTAACACCCGTCTCGCTATGAATGCTCATCAGTATACTCGTACCCTCAAGCCCATTTTCTGACGTACTCTAAAATATCGTGATTCGTTCCTAAGCCGTACAACTCGCTTATGGAATGCCCTGCCGATCTCTGTATTTCATGGTCGTTATAACTTGCAAACATTTAAAAACATTTAAAAAATGTACATCGGTACCTCTCTTTTCTTCCTCCCTAAATTTCCTTTGCCCGCGCTGTGTACAATCACCTTAAGGGTACTCAAACCCCTTGAGCGCGCGCTGATTATAAAAAAAAAAGAAAGCGTACATCGTACAAGGTACTTAGAATTATTACAAAGAATTCTATAGAGAAAGGTGTACAGGAACTCAAGGTTTTTATGAAGTCTGGGTAACGATATACATACAAAAGTGTCCTTTAGTAAGACTAATATGACATCCCCAAATGACAAGAAAGGTTTGCACTCAATTGAAGAGAAACATCTGCAATTCTTCTCTCTGCATACAATATGACAGTTATAAGGGGTCACACGGCTTTTTTTATTAATATTTTATTTTATTAAACTACCCTATTTGGGCGACACCATGGAGCGGTCTTGGTCATCAATCACTATTCTAATTGGAAAGAACTATTAAAGGAAAGAATAAAACGATAACCGATCCTCCTGCACTGGCAATTCAAGTCATCTATCGACTTGATGGAACTCTTCTTGCAGTGAGGTAACTAGAACAAACTATTACTACTCGTATGAAGAATTAAATAAGTGATCATCCAATTTAAACAATCTAATATAATTTAATTCGCTCTTTGGTTTATAACCTGAACTGAAGTTTCAAGGTTGTAATGGACTATGAGGACATAATCGGAAGTATATTTCACGAGTAGGCCATGCTTCTTTGTTAGTAGCCGTAGAAATATGTATGTAACGCGTATAAATACATCTGTTTAAACTTGGATCATATTTTATAAATACGAATACATTAATGTAAATATCTAGATTAAGTTTGTTGTAACGAGAGCTACCGTGTGATAGGCAACATCAAAACTGTGTTAACCAAATTTTGTCTGCACTCACAATTTGTAACACAAGCCCGTGTGATTTGTACATTTTACCTGGTCCCACGGCTCAAATTAATATTTTCATAATTTTGGTCACACGGTAGCTTCTCGCATAGATGTAGGTAATGTTTTCTTATAATGAGAAATAAAGTCACTTGTTTGTGAGACATCATCAAGTCAATATCAATTTTGTTTGTGTTCAACATCTAATGCTATTGTACATTTTTCACCCTCGTAATTGTATTGGTTCAATTTTCGGATTTTCAGACCTTAGAATCGTTATAGAGGCCGCTCTATTTTGTATCACTTTATTAGTGTGGCTGATAGTTTGATGATGTGATTCGTGATTCAATTATCATTCAGCCTTCTTTGCTATATGAACCAAATTTTCCCACGCCCTTCGTTGAACATGAACAAAATCAGCTCATTTTCCCAGCTTGAAGTTCATCCACTATCTGTTTTTTAATGTTGGGACTGCAGCGAATACTCGTGCTTCTGATTAGATCACGTTTTTTTATGCCTGCTGACATTCTTAACACTTTCGTTTCCGTTGTCGCTGCCTATCCTTTATGTTTATCATGTCCTTTATATTTCTCGTACACCGTCCAACATTGTGATGCGTATGTTATTGCTAGACGAACAACTATCGTCAATCACTTCCACAAAATACGGCAGTTCTCGGGCGATACAAACCTCCCAACGCAGACTACATGCGGGAAATTGGCATCGAATTCTCCTTGGTGGTTAACAACAGACCGTAATTTAAAGTTTTTGCACTTTGGTATGGTGGCTCCTTCTAAAAAGATGTTAGGGATTGTGTTTGCGTCTTCGGAAAAACGACAATGCAGATATTTCACTCATTTGTAGGCCCCTTTTCTTCTAGCGCCGTCTTGCAATAATTGTTAAGAGTAGCGTTTACAGGCTCTCATTCCAACATGAACATTTTCAAGAACTTGCTCACACATTACCGCAATTTCGGTCCGGATGTTGTTTTTTGGTTGTGCAATAGCTGTTGGCTTATCTATATAGACCCTCAAAAAACCACAAGGAAATTAATTTAATGATGTTAAATCGCATGATTTATGTGGCCAATTTATGTCGGACAGCAATAGCTCAATGTTTGCACGTGCGGTGAGACTCATAACTCCATCCAGTTAAAAATAAAGATCATCGTCCGTGTTGATTTCTTCACTTTGAGGCCACAAAAAACCTCATTTGTCTTAGCGCTCTTAGTTGACAGTAACAGCTCTTTCATTCGCATTTCTGAATCAGCGACTCTTCGTGCTACTGCAGCAATGTTCTCAGTAGAGCGTCCAATTCTTGGTCTACCAGACCTTTTTCCTCGACAGTTCCAGTTTCTTCAAAATTTTTCACTAACCTTTGAATTGTCGACTCATTTAGACGATTATTTACAACAAAAAAATTACGAATCTTATGTCTTTAATATCAAAAACTTTAATGCGTTGTTTTAGCACAGATGACCTAAAAAAAAGGTAGCGTTCAGAAATTGTAACCTACTGACAGCTAGGGGCAACTTTTGAAAAACCCTTTATTGTAGTTGTGCTATCGTAGGTGAAAAGAAGAAAATCATAAAGAACTCATCAATGAGCTGCTTCAAAAGAAAGCAACATCAAAAAGCAACGGACTTTGTGTACTCAGATTTTAGATTCCTTTAACGTTCGTTTTAATGTCATCGTTTATATCGCATATTTTCCTCTCAGTTATACATTTAATGTTCTTTTCCTAGTGCCGTCCTTATAAGATACGAGTATCTGGCGACTTTATTTAACAGTGATATGCAAATATTTCGAAACGTCGCAAAGTTTCCTCATTTACGTACGTACATATGTATGTATACGCGTACATATATACGTGAACTCTGGCTCGCGCCATATATTATCTACCATTCCACAAAACCGTACGGACTGCCACGGAGTTAAATGATATTGCGACGTCGACTGAATATACGAGTACATTGCCTTTGCCTTTAGGAAACTTAGGGAAGAGAAGAAAAGAGAAATACCAATGTACGTTGATCTTAAATGTTTGGAACTTATAATTACTAGGAAGTAAAGAGCTAAACTGGGCATTCCTTAAGCGAGTTGTATGGCTTAGGAAAGAATTGTCATATTTTTGACTATGTCCAAAAGTGGACTTAATGAGTATTCATAGTAAGACTGATGGTACGGTTGAAGGTTTGAAGAGCCAGAACGATGCTGGCAATTTCGATAGAGTACTGGTGGTGAAAATGACGATACAACAAGGTAAGGCAAGAAATACTACATCGGTGTTGATTCTGCAAAATCGAACGCAATGAGAAGGAAAATGCATACCATAATTCATCCTGTCTGAAATCTTTCAATTTTTCGCACAGTAGTGTTTAACTTGGCCAGACAACAGGATGACTTTTTATGTACGGATGGAAAAAGACCCTCCTTCAATAAACGGTACCAGTTTAGTTTTCTCCGATACAGCAAAATATCAGGGTCTCATTTTTGACAGGAAACTAAACTGGAAAACTAAAATTCAAGAAAGATTCAATAAAGCAACAATAGCTTTACCCTCTTGCAAGAAAGCCATTGGGAACAAATGGGGCCTTCAACCTCGCATAACCCACTGGCTATACATCTCGGTCATAAGACCGATACTTACTTACGGGGTGGTTGTCTGGTGGACGGCCTTGGAAAATGCAGTCAACCGCATTAAACGAAGCAGAGTCCAAAGAACAGAATGTCTATGTACAAGCGGAGCCTTGCGGTCTAACCCCTCTGCGGCATTAGATATTCTGCTTCACTTGATACCCCTCGACATTTTTAGCAAGCAAGTAGCAGCTACTTGCTACGCCTAAACGCGACTAAACAGTGGGCAAATAATTCATTTGGCCACTCCAATATTCTTAATACATTAGGAATCCTCACAGAGAACATCGATTACACCATACCTGAACTTTGGTTTGACAAAAACTTCCATGTAAGCTTCCTCTCTAGATCATTCTGGGAGGAGGATGCTTTCATGGAGGACAAGTCAATCCATCTCTACACAGATGGATCTGACACCGATAGCGGAGTTGGTGGCGATGTTTTCTCAGATAAGCTAAGTCTAAGCTAAATGATTTCTGTAGAAGCTGCATGGACGAGGAGGAGGAGAAGACAATCCTCCACTTACTCTGCACAGCTCTCTCCCGTAGAAGGAAGTTTCATGTAGGAGCTTTCTTCTACAACGACCTAAACTATCTAGAAAAAATAGACGTTAACAGTCTCCTACGCTTTATTATAAGCTCAAACTGGTTCCAGTAGTAAGAAGATCATAGATCCACGTGGCATCACAATGTTCCAATAGGCCTAAGTGGGTTGGTATTTCCAACAGCCACTCTTACAAAATGGAAAAAGTTCATTTTTGTATGTGAAAGACTAATATTAATTAATTTGTTTTGACTAGTATCGCATAATGATATTGAAGTTTCATTAGATGAAAGTGCTGAGATAAGTTTTTGGATTTAAAATATTTAAAAATTCCGCTATTGCTGTGCAGTTGAGTCCGACTAATCTGGTATAGTATACCATATAAGACGTACTAATTATGCACTACATATGGAAGCTCTTGTCCGGCGCCTTAAAAACGCGACATGTGTTCACTAGCATTTCAATTAGCTAAAATGAATAAAATATCTGACGCGTTCTCAATTTTGAAGGAGTGCGATGGGAAAGATTAATTCTATGGCTTTTGCCGAAGACATAACGAAAAATTAAGCTTACGTACGCCAACAAGTATATCATTTGATCGAGCCAACGGGTTATCATTTATTCACAAGAACGTGGATACAATTTACAACTTACTCGAACAGGAATATGAAAAATGTAACTCTTCAGCTGATCGTATTCGAAACGTGGATGAAACGGGGCTAAACATTGTTCAATCCAAAAGTATTAGCGCGTGAAGATTAGCAACAGATATGTAGATGCTATGACATTGGTTGGGTGAGGGTCGTCTATAACAGTTGCAAACTGCATGAGCGCAGGTATAAGTTTCGTTCCACTATACTTTATATTTGAAAGAAAAAATCAACGCCCTCTTTCAATGAAGGAAGCTCCTCCTGGCGCTTAGTTTTCATTCCATATATCAAAATGGATTCAAGTGACTATGTTTACGGATTGATCCAAACACTTTTCGTCTTATGTGTAATATAAACTCCAAGAGAAGACCCAGTTCTCCTTAGTATCTTGGATGGTCACTACTGTAATACCCGAAGTATTGAAGTGTTATGAATTTTACAAGGGAAATCGGAGTAGTAATTATATCATTACCACCACATTCAACCCATAAAATGCAGCCGTTAGATAGCACATTAATGGGTCCATTAAAAGTTCATTATAATGATGAGGTAAGACGTTTTTTCTTTCTTTCTACACAGCCCAAATCGAAATGACGCCTATTCCCAAGGTGTTACCTCAGCTGAGTGACAATCCAATTGCTAGCACCAATTACTTGCGATACTGAAGCGCAAGGCTTTAAATTTTCGGGAAACCGAAATCCACAACACACTGTATCCGTCGCAAGGCCAAATTATGTGACACCTTGGGTAATATTTCCTCCAACCACCATTAACTAACCGTGCAGGAAGGAAGACAACTTTAGCTGTTTTGACGATTTCGCTTTGTTTTTCAAGAAACAGCTGATAAGATGGAAAATTTTTATGATGTACCACCCATAGAAAATATCTGTGTTTTTTCAATAAAAGTTCAATTGATGACAAATCGTTCAAAAAAAGGACTACAATGTGACATGGTTTGAGCTCACGATGTTTGCCTGCCAGGAAAAATATTTATTTGTCAATCATATGATGAGTAATTTTACTATAGATAATATTAAATATTTGTTATGTTCAAAAAGCTATAATATAATACTTTTACTTATTCTAAATTATGTTCAACGGCAAAAACTTTATTTTTTATTTTAAAAATTCAATATGAAATAAAACACTTCAAGCTAATCTTAATGTCAATCATATTAGCTTCATTTAATAGATAATTGTATCCCATTAGTGCAGAAATATGCTATCGGGCATATGCATCCCATGGCTAGGTCGAATGAAGCGCAATCGTGAAGTCTAATTTGCGACAATTTTATCGAGCAACTGGGGCCGTATATCAGCAATAAAACGGCGAATGTTGACTTCCAAATCGTCCAACGTCTCTGGTTTATCGGTATATACTAGTGACTTCACACACCCCCAAAGAAAGTAAACTAAAGGTGTGAGATCACAGGATCGTGGAGACCAGTTAACAGGTCCATTACGCGAAATTATGCGCTCAGAAAATGTTTTACCCTATAAATTGATGGTATCGCGCACCGTGTGGCATGTTGTGCCATCTTGTTAAACCCAAAGCTCTGTCACGTCAATGCCATTCAACTGAGGAATGAAGAAGTCAGAAATTAAGTTTCTATAGCGCTCCCTATTGACGGTAACATTATGGCCGGTATCGTTCTTAAAGAAATATGGGCCGATGATTCCACCAGCCCATGAAGCACACCAAACAGTGAGTTTTAATGGCTGTAAGGGTGTCGGCAATTTTGCTTGTTTACATATCCATTTAATCAAAAATGGGCCTCATTGGAGAACAAAATTTTGCGCTGAAAATGACGATCAATGTGAACCATGTTTTCGGCCCATTCACTGAAGCTTTTAAGCCAAGATCTTTCCGTAAAATCTTCCCCAAATTGGATGGACATACCTCCAATTGCTGTGTACGATGGCGAATCGACTCATTCGGATTCTCCTCAACACTGCGCTCTACAACGGCAATATCTTCACTGTTTGTTGTCTTTGGGGATGCGTATTATCCAGTGTACGTTGTGCGAATACAGTTCATCGTATTGCGAATAACTTGCTCAGATGGACGATTATGTCGACAAAACTTCTAAAAAAAACACACTTTACATTCTATTTAATTGATTTACAAATATGCTGCGAAAAAGAAAGTGATTTAAATTCGTTCATTTGTTTCATTTAAGGATATTTTTCGGATAATGTAGTATAGTATACCACATTTGATTACCATACATACCACATTAGCCACACTTTTCCTCAAATACCCCTTCCCATGCTTCAAGAATGTTTTGATTCAAAAATATCTGAGTGTCAGAACAGGAGCAGGATATGACAGCTAATACTGCACTTTATAAGCATACTCGTAAGTCATTCGTTTGAAATAGGCAAACGGCTTTACTTGTTATATTCATAATAGTAATATGTATGTCACAGTATCCGATCTTGCTCTATATATGGGGAGCCGGCCTTGTAAAATACCGAGCAGAATTTTTCCACTAGTTTTGTATTTTTCTTCAAAAATGTTACACGTACACATTGATGGCTAAACGTTAAGAAATGGAAACGTGTCTAATCAAATTTCTAAGAACAAGTAGCTAATCTGTGAAGAATCCTATGACGAAATGATAGCTGCCAAGTAACATATATTTATATATATATATAAAACTCGCGCTTTATTTAATGGTTAACTTACTACTACCTTACACTAAGAGCTTTGTTTTACTTGGTATAAAACACAATTGGTATACATCAATCCTCCCCAACTTATTTTTTAACAATTCTTTTTTAATTTTTAAAATAATATAATTGCAACAATTTTTGACAAACTTTAATAATACTTTTCTTCATTTAATTATAATGATATTTAAGATTTATTGAATTTTTTGTTAAACTTAATTTGATATTGTATAAATTATTTCTTGAAAATTTCTACCGATTTATATGTCTTCCTCAGCGCTAAAATATTCATTATTTCCCTCTTCTACTTGTCTTTTTGTTTCATTTCTAAATTTTTCATTTTGGTTTCTATTATTATTTGTTTGAATAAAGGTAATAGTAGGAATAAATCTCAGAGAAAAATTTAGTTTTTTTAGTTTTTGATTCATGCGAGCTACTCTTCTGCTACAATTAATAGAAATGAGATAAAGCACTTTAGAAAGTTTTTTGATAATGCATACATCCTGAAATCCATTTTTCATGAGATTTAAAGTGGTTTTTACAATACAAGGTGGCACAAAATTAATCACCCTATCGGAAAATGGTATAATTTTTGCAAATGGCGTCGTACGTCAATCATATTTGTTATTTGTGAACTAGACAGCTGCGGTATACAAACAGATTAGCAATGGAGCGCTATACTCCGCAAGAGCATGGAATAATTGTGTCGATGTTTTTGACTAATAATCGGTCGGTGGTGTTAGCGCTGCGTGAATTTCGACGTCGATTTCATAATCGTGTCGCTCCAACTGGGCAAACATTCCGGCACTTAGTTACTCGATTCGAACAGAGTGGAACCACAGGAGACCATGCAGGGCGTGGTCACCACCGGACTGGTCTTTCGGCCGAGAATGTCGCGGATGTGGCTGCCGATGTCGTTGAGAACGAAGAAACATCAACCAGACGACGAGCCACGCAATTGAGCATCACCAGATAGTCCCTACAGCAAATTTTAGTGAAAGACTTATACATGTTCCTGTACAAACAGTGCAAACAGTGCATCAGTTAATGACTCCCGACCATCAGTCGTGACTCGTGTGTGATTTAGTGTAAAGCCATCCTCAATCTCAACAACGATGAGGACGATTTTGTGTCGAAAATCATCATGAGCTACGAGGCGCATTTCCACTTAAGCGGTTACCTCAAAAAGCAAAATCTTCCTTTCTGCGGTACTGAAAATCCGAGTGAGATGCACGAGGAGCCACTGTGTGGTGCAGCGTTTACGCGGGAAGAGTGATTGGGCCGTATTTTTTTGAGAACGCCTTCGGCAATATGGTCACAGTTATTGAAGAACGCTACATGGCCATGATAAACGAATTCTTACTGCCGGAATTGGATGAGCGGGGCTTGGTGAACATTTAGTTTCATCAAGACGGTGCAACCACACACACAGCATGAGCCACTATGGATATTGTGAAGGAAGCATTTCCTGGTTGCGTAATCTCCCGTTTAGCGATTTGGCATGGCCAGAAAATCGCCCGATTTAACCATCCCAGACTTCTTTCTTTGGGGCTACTTGAAGGCGCGGGTTTATGCCAGTAAGCGTTAGACAATCGTAGCCCTTAAGGAGAATATTCGACAGCGATGCGAACAATTATCACCGGAAATCTTGCGGAAAGTCATGGAAAATGCGATAAAAAGTGCACAAATGTGTATCAACATTGTCTGCAGCCACTTGCAGGATATTGTAAAGGTCCAAATAAAGATTTCCATCACTCAAAGTCTTTTTTTTATTTAGTGAAAATTGGATGATTAATTTTGCGACACCTTGTACATTCCTGTTCTGGTTGTAAATTGTTCATTTTACTAATACCAGAACTTTTTTGTAAAGCATTCTCATCGGGTGTTAGTCTGTTTTTGGATTTTCAGTTTTGTATTAAAATATCTAAACAAGTTATTGGTTTGAACTTAACAACCATACTGGAAGGAGATTGATTTGTATAAACCATGGGCGTATTACGATACTTCAGTAAAAAATTAGCCACTTTATAGCTCATATTCTTCACTGGTTTGGTTTCAACTGAGAATTCCTTAAAAACTGCTTTTACAGTTTGCACGGACTTTCCGCTATGCTGTTTGATTGTGGATGATATGGTGAACTCCTTAACACATTTATTCCGTTGCCTTGACAAAATTCAATAAACTCATTTGCCTGAAATGGAGGTCCATTGTCAGAAGGTAAACCAAAAACCGAATCCCAACTACAGAATTTTTCAATTACCTTCTCCGCGCGAGTACTTTTCATTTTGGATATTTCAATCCACTTGGAATAGCTATCCAGGAGCAATACAAATTTTAACCCCGCAATATCGAAAAAATCAATATGTACTAGTACTCTTTCGAAAGGATACGATGATGGTATCCAATTTCATTCCTTGAGAGATTTGCTGATATTTTGGGTTTGGCAGCAAACCCGACAAGATTTTGCAAACTCTTCTCTATCTGCATCTATAACTTTTCACCAAACATAGCTTCGCGTCAGCGTTGTATCAAATTGTACACAATTGCGTTGTGTAAAATTGTATGTACATCGTGTTTAAGATACTACAACCCTATTACCATAATAAATACAACCCATATTACGTGAAAACATCTTTCAAAATAATACTTTGTTTCAGTTGATTGTCGTTATTGATTAACCCATTATATATGTTGAGAGTACATTAGAGTTTATATTTTCTAGTTTCACACTGAATGTGCTTTAATTTTAGAAGTTTAATATTATCAGGACCAAAAAACAAATATTAAGAAGCTCTTCGCCAATGTTCGTTGATCTGATACTTCAGTTGGTAATCTGGATAAGGCTTCAGCATTACCTACTTCCGATCCTCTTTTATACTTGACGTCAAAATCATACATTGACATCTGAATAGCTCACCTTTGCAGCCTTGTTGCTGCTACTGCTAAATTTCCTTTCTTTTCATTAAAATTTTTCCTTAAATCAGTAACTATGCTAAACCTGTGCCCATAGAGGTATTTGTGAAATTTGTTTACTGTATAGACAATTGCTAGTGCCTCTCTTTGTATATGTGAGTAGTTTTTCTCTGCTTCACTAAGTGAAGACGAAGCAAAAATTACAGGTTTCTCTTCACTGTTAACCACGTCGCATGTGACTAATATATGTTTCTTATGATCGAAATGCTCTAATAAGTTGTTGCTAATTATAAGGTTTTTTGCTTCTACAAATGTCGATTGGTGTTTTGAATTCCACTCAAACTTATTATTTTTCTTCAACAGGTCATACAATAACAGTAATTTCGACGCCAAACTCTGAATAAACCGATTATAAAAATTTATTAATATAAAAAAACTTTTGAGTAGAGTAATATTTTTTGGATTAGGCGCTCTTAAAAGGCTCTACTTTTTTCTTTATTAGGTTTTATACCCTTTCCTGTTATAATGTGGCCTAGCTACTCTACTTCCTTCATAAACCATCTGCATTTTTCAAAATTTACCCTTATATTATGACTTTCTAGCGAATCCTGTAAATTCGCTCCACCCTTCAACACATCATCCAAATAGCAACCAACCTTATCCATTGATCTTAAAATTTCATCCATGACCTTCTGAAACTCTACTGGAGCTGCTGAAACCCTACTACTAGTCTAGTAAACTTGAAAAGCCCCTTTTGTGTATTAACCGTTAATAACACATGGGATGAAAATTCCTGCGCCTAACAAAGAAAATGCGGGTTTTTTTCATTAAAAATTGACTTTATTCATCAATATAATCTCCATAAAGCTCAACATAATCATTCCAGTGCCGCTCTAACATTTCAATACCATTCTTGCAGAACCATTTATCTTTTGCCTCAAAATAGGCCTCAGTTGCACTAATAATCTCTTCATTCGAGCGAAATTTCTTACCAGAGAGCATTTTTTTGAGATCTGCGAATAGCCAGTAGTCGCTGGGAGCTAAATCTGGAGAATACGGTGGATGCGGAAGCAATTTACGTTACGCTTAAACATGGCCAAACACTGCTCAGAATTATGAACACGATGTTGTTTTTGGTCAACAGTGAGCAAACACGGCACTCACTTTGAACAAATCTTTCTCATGGACAAATACTCATGCAATATAAAGCCAACACGTTCTTTTGATATCTTTACGATGTCAGCTAACTCATGCACCTGCACTTTTCGATCATACAAAACGATTTTCTGGATTTTTTTTAATGTTTTCTGGTGTTACAAAAGTAGCGTCACTATTAGCATAATAACTCACACAATAATGAATAGATTGCCATGAAATTTTAACAGCTACCTTTTGAAGGTTAGTACTAACTCAACGTAAGGTGAATTAAAAAAAACTAGCTCCATCTGTGTATTAGCCCCGGGACTTTGCAGCCCATGTGTTATGTGTTGAGATTGTTCATGCAATGCGAGTTGCAAGTATTCATCGGATAAATCCAATACGAAAAAAATTTAACACTTGCTAAATTCTGCAAACAAGTCATACATTCTAAGAAGCGGAACTTGGCTTTGTGTAGATTTATTCACTGCCACTTCGCCGTTCAAACATAACTTGAAATCACCATTTTTCTTGGTATCTATTGCCATTGGAGATGCCCATTCGCTATATTTCACTGGTACTAATATATTTTCGGATACTACTTTGTAGATTTCCTCACATACCCTATCTCGAATTCCAAACGGGGCTGTATACGACTTCGAAGAACTCGGAATAACATTTTCCTTCAAGCTCAGTTGAACACTATAACCGACAATTGGATAACTCATATCATTTGAGAAAACTTTAGGGAATCTAATCGACAATTCTTTTATTTTATCGATTACCATATCATCTACAATACTTTGTTAAGTGTAAAATTATCCCTCCAATTAGGCAACAAAACATCTAACCAATCGCAAACCCAAAAGCGGAATAAATTTTCGCTTTGAGTTTATAATAAATATTTCGATTTCGAGCTTGTATCAATGTCGGTGGGAAACAATTTGAACATTTACTGTAATTTTAGGTTAAATAAAGTTTAAATAATGTTTAATATCGTTTTTTACTACATCCTTATGAGCATGTGCAGTTAAAGATAAGAAAAGATCAATTTTTAAAATGTTTGATATTTACTAGAATTTGCTCCTCCCGAACATTAATAGCAATAACTACGTATCTGCATTAAATAAAATACTGTATTATACCATTTTGAAATCTGTATTGAACACGTACAGTTGGCCACTTTGGTTTCCATACATTTTTTTTACACCCGACCTGCTTAAACTTTACAAAAAGTAAACATTTTGCAAATTTCATGCTTAAAATTAAAGTTTAAATGTTTTTTTTTCAAAAATGGAGCAACAGCTACTTATAATATTTACTGCGTATTAAATGAAATAGTCTATGAAGAATATTTTAACGTAAAAAAACTGATATATTTAATTTTTTTGATGCCGTAGTGTTAATAAACGTAAAGTCATATGAAAAGAACAGATTTTTTAAAAAAAAAAAAATTATATATCTTATGTACTAATTGGGATAGATCTTTTTTGTACTTCATTTTGATCGTCGATAGCCTACCTATGAGGTGTTTCAGGCTTATCCATTCTTTCCTGGACACCCTGTATAAGTGCAAATGTTTTTTTACTTTCTTTAACAATTAATCGTGGATAGATTAACACCATTACAATGTCACCAAATCGAAATTTATATTCAGTTGCACAAATTAATGAGTTGTTCGTCAATGTTATAAACCGAATAATCGCTTTCATAATTGCTATGTACTTGGTTTTCGTCGTGAAACGGATAGATTTAAATTTAATATATTATAATTTAATTTAAAGCTATATGATATTAGACCAACAGCAAAAATAAAAAAGAAGGAAATTAAACCATCTCGGATTATATGTAAACAATTCCACAAATGACATCTTAACGAAGATCTCTGGTGAGAATTATCGGTTGTCACTTTGGTTGTTTAGGAAGTTTGGCATCCTGGAATATTTTGTGTAGATGTATCTTGAATCCCAGCTACAAATTTCTATATGATTACGAAAACGGAACTGCCTATATCTATTTTCAAAGGGAAACCAAAGGGAAACACAAAACGCTGATTGTCTGCTTTGGAAGAAAGTTACAGTTCAAAAAATTCTTTGTACATTTCTACAAACATTTCGCTTAACGAGTATGTGATGTCCTACCACTCCACCACCCTTCACTTAATAGCGCATTTTCTGAAATAACCGTTTGACAAATCTATAAAGAACCCAGAAATAGCACGTGTGCAGGAAGATGAAATTTAAATCAATAAAACTAAGCTTTTTCAAAGTAAATATATAGAAAATGTTCTACTTACCAACAACTTTAGCGGGGGATTCTCGTCGAAAAGGTGAAAATTCGAAATCAATGTAATGTTTCCAATCCGTCCGCGTTCCACCATTCGTGTAATGGCTTCACGTATCCTTAACGAATCGGTTTTTACACCAAAGAAATGAAACGTGATGTCCAATCGATCAGACCTACAAAAGAAAATCCACGCCAGTGAGCAAATTAATTCCATTTGCACTAACAACAACTGAATTCGGTATCCTTACGAGTTGCTAATCAATTCCAAGTCGCTGATTTTCGTTATGTTGAAATTCCTCAAGACTCTGCTCATCTGAAAGGACAAGGAAACCACATGAATAAGATATTAACAACAAAGTTGAAGCAGAGAAGAAAAACAAGACAAAAGGATAACTACAAGGAGTACCAAGCTTATCAAAGTTTTCCGAAACTATAAACTCCTCCGCCACCAAGAAAAGTCTATTTGTGTTCGCGGAAGGACGAAATGAAGTTTTTCTCATCCCATCGCCTTGCGCTGCCGACGCCACTACTCTCGGTTGTTGGTTCTGATAATCAAAATAGGAAATTAAGTAAACTCTTACTGTCCTTTCTTCTGGAACACAGAACATACTCGTACAACAAATGTTTCGTTGTTTATTTATAGTAGAAAACTTTATATGAGAACTTAAAGAATACTACGATGACGAGGAATTCTTCCTCTATTGAGATTTGTGTAAGTGCGTTTGGAATGTGGTCAAAGTAAAACATGGAGAGGGTATTCTTAAGGCTTTTCACTCTCGCTGGTATTGCGAAAAGCATAAAGAACAGATTTATTACAGCGTACATGGATAGGGTCTTGGAGTCACAATCTTCTTTTAACTCTTTTAAAGCTCAAGTTGGTGTATTAAAAAAAAAAAGATCTACGATAAATCAGCTACTTATTTTAAATCCTTAAGTCTAACCTCATCTAAGGATCCAAGTCATTTAAAGACTTTCAATAGAATTAAGAGTTTTAAATTTTTTTCTACATATTAATGAATATTGTCTTGTTTGCATGTCAAACACATAGGCTCATGTTTCGTCACCTTTTATGATGCGTACCATGACTGAGGCATCCGAATAAATGCAATCGGGCATGTTAAAGATTTAAGATTTACTCACTTTACTATTTTTATAGAAAATGCAGCCCTTTTTATAATCTCATGCCCAAAATATCTACCAAAATCGAACGAATAGATATTAAGGGCACGAGCGGTTTAAAATAGCTATTATCGAGCACAATTTTTAATCAAATTCTGTTCTTTTTTAAGCGAGGTTACCAGCTATTTAAAAATATGTTACCTCGGATCTTATTATCTTGTTTCATCAATGTCCAAAATCCAAATTTAATTTTACTCTAACCCAACCCGTGCTCTCCGATTGACAACTGAGCCCAAGTATTTTAGTTGATCAACGCACTATACGCTCACAAAAGTTACTTACTCCCGAGGCTTAAACAGCTGTACGTACAGTTTATTGACGGAACTTATGCTGCAATAGGGACACTAAAATTCATTATCAAAACTCCGAAACAACTTATAAAAGGAAACTACAATAACGCTGTCTGTATTGGGGCCATACAATCCCAAAATCCGAATATATTACCGCAGATTGACCACCATAATTTGAGAGTAAAAATAATTTGACAAACAACTCTTAGCAAGGAAATAAATAATAGAAGAAAGAGAAATAAGGAAGTAATTACACAAAAGTAAATATGAGAAAATAGTAGCATATTTTAAAATGTATTTATTTTAATATTGAGCTCCTCTAGCTACTTATTAAACTAGAAATAAGAGGGTTGTCTGAAGAACAACATAATATAATGATAAAGCGATTTTTGAGCTTAACGACTCGATTAGATGCTGTGTTAATTTTTTATATGCATGTATGACATGAAAAAGGGAAGTAGGTAGTCTCATTAAATCATTTAAAATCTCGTTCTGAGATATTTGCAGCTTCCTAATATGACAACTTCCCCATACAGGTGATCATAGTATATAATGGCTTGGAAAATAGCCTTAAATATAATAAGCTTATTTTCGTTGCTTAGTTGTGACTTTCGACATATACGTACAAGTACATATTTATAGAATATATATGATTTTGTTGATTTTGTTAACTACATTACTGGTGTGTAGGCATAAGTCTGCTATCCAGTACGACAACAGGTATATTTCCGACACCATGGAAAACGGTAAAAATCCTACCTGTATTTAAAAATTCCAAGGTTGAAGAATTTAGACCAATTTAAATTTTGCCTTATTTCTCAAAGGTTTTTGAAAAATTATTACAAAAACAAATGTCTTTGTACCTCAGTAGTTCATGCGTGCTAACATCAAAGTAATCTGGTTTTCATAAAAAATCCTATCTGCGTTACAGCCTTTTTAAGTGTCAGCGAAGGTATACAGCAAGCGATCGATGATGATAAAGTGACCTTTCTTAACCTACTAGGCTTCTCAAAAGCGTTTGATACAGAAGACCACTCTATGTGTGACAAACTTCAATGATTTTGTAATTTCAAATCTTGCACTGTAAAGCTTCTTAGTTCTTATTTAACAGATCGGAGTCGAATTTTAACAGTAAGCACTCTAGTATTTCTGATGGTTTCAGAGTGTTAGTTTTGGTATTTTGCCGAAATCCCTGGAAACTGCTGATGTTAACCCGCTTTTCAGAAACAATTCCACTACTTTCTACCATCTCAAAACATTTTGAATGAAAATTAAATTTTTTTAGTAATGATAGTAGGTCTACTGCAGATGCTATTTTAAAATTATGCCGCGAAATCTAGGACGGCTTTCAGCAACAGAACCATTTCTTTATTTACTGACATAACAAAAGCATTCGACATGGTAAACCACAAGATTCTTCTTGACAAGCTCTACAAAGCCGGATAATCTTATAACGGGCTTTCGTCATATTTAACAGGAAAGTACCAAGGTTGAACTTGATAAAGTTTTTAGTAATGATTTGATTTTAGATATCGGCGAACCTCCAGGTTCAGTTTTGGGTTCAACTCTTTTCCCTATCTATTTACATAAATTAAATTTTCAAGCATAGCCATGCCGGTAAAATTACAGCTTTTGCGGATGACATAGCCTTACATACAGGATGTTAGTATTATAGTTATACCGAACAAGAATTGTATGGCAGGGGGGGGTCTATTCTTGCTCCATTTCAAGTTACAGCTCATCAAAGTGGGTGACCTCTAATTTGGAGATGTAACCAAGTAGTACGGTTACAAAAATAGTTTTGGACATTTTGGAAAGATAATTTAGTAGTGCATACAAGTCTTAAATGCTTTGAGTACATGTGTGCATTAATGGCTCGATAAACTGAAAATTATAAAAATTTGCTGTTCCATTTTTTTTTGTTAAAATGCATTTTTCTTAAAATTTTTACTTAATAAATTTTCTGGAATTTTATGAAATTTTTATCCTTTCAAAATTTCCTAAAAATTATGTTTAAAACCTCTTTTACGTACGATCAACCGATTTTGTAGTATAAGCCATTTTTCGTCAAACAAAATGAAGTGTACCTATTGAATTACTCATAAAATCTCTTTATGTGTTTATGTGGTCCTGAGAAGGACCTTTTTGGAACAGTTTATGGAATGTTTATAGCAATTGTTCGAAATGCCATCCTTCCATTTGGAATACACTTTCAGGCGCGTTTAACCATTTCGGATGGCAGATTAACGGTCGTAAAAATTCTTTTCATCTCTTCTGAAGTGGCACTAATATTTTCTTGGAGCTTTACCAGACTCTACATTTCTCTAAAATAAACCTTTTCTTTCATAGCACCCCAGAAGAAAAAATCCATCGGTGTTAGGTCAGGAGATCTGGGTGGCCAAGGGTTGGGGCCAAATCAACCAATATACGTTCATTAAAAGTAAGGTTGAAGAACGAAGTTACCCCGCTGATACTGTGAGAAGGTGCTCCATCTTGTTTAAAGAACATCGTCCTTCTCTGAAGAGCAACATCTTCAAGGAGCTCCGGCAATTGTTCTCTAAGAAATTCCAGGTAGTAATGGAAATTAACTGTTTGTGGAAGAACGTGAGGGCCTACTAAATTGTTTCCTATTAATCCAGCCCAAACATTTACGCTAAACCTCCTTTAAAATCAACAACACATTTTGAAGAAGTTGTTTACAATAATTAAATTCTTACCTTTGAAAGGATGTTGTGCATATTAAATGGGGATTGGAGTCTGACCAATGCAAAACATTCTGACAAACCATTGCAATGGTGAAAATTATGGTGGTTTGTAACCCCATCTCTTCTTGAGAAATTGCCAGTCTTTTGCAGATTTGCGCAGTGGCCATTGGCAAAATTCCACTCTTCTTTGTGCGTCAATGGTAGTAAATTCTGTACCGGTGTCAAATGGAAAGGGCGTAATCTATTTCTCCATAGAGTCCTGTGAATTCTGGTTCTGTTCCAACACCTAGTCTGCGGGAGCTGACCTTCCACTGCACGCAAAATCTCATCCTCAACTTCTACCACCGCTACGTCTAAAGGTCATTCTCTTTTTTTTTTGATGCAGTTGACCCGGTATCAACTGGCACTGATACGTGTCAGCGAATAGCCGGATGCACCCAATGTCAAATCGAAAAAAAAGAGTAACAAAGAAATATTATTTTTTTTCCTATTCGACAATTAACTGTTAACACATTGCCCATAGGTACGTTAGTTTATTATTCTCACTTAATTTTGTTTGGCCGTTTTTGTTGGACGAAAAATGGCTTTTATTACAAAATCTGTTGATCGTACGTAAAAAAGTTTCTAAAAATAATTTTTGGAAAATTTTGAAAGGATAACAATTTCATAAAATTCCAGAAAATTTATTAAGTAAGGATTTTAAGAAAAATGTATTTTAAATAAAAACATGGAACTGCAAATTTTCATAATTTTGAGTTTAACGAGCCATAACAGTTTTGTTGCTCAGATGTACCCAAAGCATTTAAAACTTCTGTGCACTACTAAATTATCTTTCAAAAATGTCCAAAACTATTTGTGTACTAGTTTAGAAATTATAGCGTTTAAGGTGGTTACACCTCCAAATTAGAGGTCACTCACTTTGATGAGCTTTAACTTGAATTCGAGTGAGAATAGACTCCCCCCCTGCCGTGCAATTTCTTGTTCGGGAATAGGCCCTTAAAAGATTCTACTGCTAAACTGGGACACCCTGTATATGTACAAAGCAAGTTATTCGAATCTTTGAAAAAGTTGCTAAAAGACCTATAAGTTCTTAGGCAATGGTTTGAAAGCCATGAAATTGTTATGAGTGATAAATGGACCCATTCCGATAGCATGCGATTTTCATTCTGCGGCTGCTAAAAACTTTTTTTGGCTACGCACTGTTGTGGAAGGCTTAGTTACTATCAAAAAGAATATTGCACAAATAATTGCTTTAAAATTGAATTTGTTAATAATTGTAAGTATCTAGGCATTTTAATTGATGACAATTCGAACTGGAAAGCATCTGCTAGTGAGCTTAAAAAATATATGTCGTCATTTGCTCTAAAAAATTACTAACAATGGTATACAATGGGCATGCTAACTCAAAGTTGAAATGTGTATGGCATATCTAATTGGAGCGCATTTTAATACTTTTTAGGCATTATCAATTACCCAAAAACTTATTGTAAGATTTATTCAAATAAAACTCACTTCTCAAACTTTTTTACTATAACTGGACACATATTATTTAATTCGTTGCTATTTAAAATAAGAAAATTAAACGCAAGCACTTTGTTCCTAACAAGAATTAAAAAATGGCTATTTACTCTAGATAATTCTACAGTTAAAAATCTATTTAAAAACAGAAACTAGGCAGGTCTCTTTAAGTTGTTTTTATGCATTTTTTTATTCAATATCTTCATTTCGTGAACGTAATTAATGTACATATTAATCACTTTACATTTATCCCACATTAACAATTTTAATTAATTTTAGCGGTGGATCATTCGCATGAATGACAATAATAATTTTGATACTTGTTGTTTTTGAATGGAATATGAATAAAGATTGTAATAAAATAAAAATAAGAAATACAAAATTACATAGATTCTATTGGCGGCTGGGTATAAGTGGTTTTACTGCTGAAAATTTCAGTTCATCATAACAACGACATTTAAAACAGCGCCCATGTGCACATAAATAGAATATCTGTGTATAGAACTTCAAAATAAATCTGAGGATCACGGTTTTCCCGTAGTTTTCTCGTATTCCATGAAGAAAAAGCGGCAAATGTCATAGTCGTCGATGGACGAACTATGTACATTGTACACACTCGTATCATTTGTTCATATGAAAAGATGAACTTTTGATTCGCTGAAAAATGGTATGACTTGTGGAGGCTTTAATAACATCCTGCTCCGACTGGATACTGTACGATATTTGGAAACAGGTTGCGGAATGGTTAGATGTACTCCTAAGTAATAATTTGAAACGGGAATTGATCCTCATCCGAAGCCTTTGATCGCTTGTTGGGTGAACAATCTTCCAGCCCATTGGTGATTGTATTAACAGTTCTGCTTTTGGATAACTTTTTTGCTACCACAGACAGGAAATTGATGTACAATAGTGGCGTTTGTCGTAGACTTCGCTATACTTATCTTATCTTCATGCTTTGTGGGGATTCTACAATAACACAAGCGCATGGCTGTTTTGCTTCATCGTTCCCCAAAAACCACATCCTACTGCAATCGATGAATAGTTTCTTAAATACTGAATTTTAAGGAAGTATTTACAGTATTAAAATGGTATCAGATGCTGGCGGACATTAAGCATATATTTGTAATCGCACTTCCCCAAGGATAGTTATTTATTTAATGGCGTGTAGAGGTATTCTTTAGCTTGCCGATGTTGAAAAAGCGTAGCCTTGTGTTGTGGTAATATCTTTGAACTGAAATTATCAGTATTTAGAGAATAACTATCATTAAATGGGGCTCTCGTATTATCTCCTGTCATTTTCGAACGTCTAGGAGACTAATTCTTGAGCAAAATGGTTAATTTGAATATAGGTTAATCGAGACCCAATTGCCTTTATAGCTTGGCTTGTGCTTAAACATGTGATCCTAGCACACAGAACACATATAAGACTTCTGTTAGGCATAACACAGTATAAGGCTGCCAGCAATTTCTATCTTTGAATTCCTACCAAGTTAGCTGAACACCTACTTCACACTTTATTTACACAACATACTAGACGTTTGCAGGAGTTGCGATGAAAAATGTTGTGGATGAGATAAAGTACCGGAATTATAAATATACTATATACCACTTGATCAAAAGGTTCCCGAAATAACCACCGTGTGGCGCTCCCCTTATTCCGATTTGAGTTCTGTTGTTTTTGTTAAATGGTAAATTTTGTTGACATTCTCTCTAAATCTTAGCGTCATAGCTTGACATTTGCAAAAGTTACGCAGCCAAGAGTACATCTATAACTGTGTGTGTTGGTGATTTTTTACAATTTTAGAAATGGATTTAAATTTGCAACAACGAACTCGTATTAAATTTTGCGTAAAAAACGGATTTAATGGTGCGCGAACGTTGGAAATGTTGGAAAAGTGTTTTGGCAACGATCTAAAGAAAACGGTCGTTTACCAGTGGCACGAGCGGTTCAAAAGTGGTCGTGAGTCAATCGAAGATGATAAACGCAGTGGCAGATCATCGACATCGAAAACCGACGAAAACATTGATGGAGTAAAAGAAATGTTGGACAATAACCGCAAATTAACCACCAGAGAGATAGCGGAGGACTTGAACATTGCCTATGGATCCGTCCAAGACATTTTGGTTAATGATTTGGGTTTCCGTCGTGTAGTAGCAAAGTTGGTGCCAAAGGACCTCACTTTCATACAAAAAAGAGACCGTGTTGACGTCGCAAAAGAGATGATTTGCGAGGCTGAATCCGATCCCACATTCATCAAAAGGGTCATTATAGGAGACGAGACGTGGGTTTATGATTACGACACGCAATCCAGACATCAGGCAAGTGAATGGCGTTAACCAAATTAACTGAGACCAAAAATGGTCAAAATGGAAGGCAATGCTCATGGTTTTCATGGATTACAACGGTGTAGCGCACCATGAATTTTTGCAAGAAAGCCAGACAGTAAACAAAGAGTACTATTTGGGCGTTATGAGATGTTTGCGTGAAGCAATTCGCCGAAAGAGACCAGAATAGTGGGCAAAAAAACTCGTGGATTTTGCACCATGATAACGCACCGTCGCACAGTGCCGTCATTATTCGTAATTTTTTGACGAAAAATGCAAGAAATACCATCCAACAGCCACCAAATTCATCTGACTTGGCTCCCTGTGACTTATTTCTGTTCAATCGGGTTAAAAAACCACTACGGGGAACGCGTTTCAGCAGCCGAGAGGAAATAATGGAAAAATCGCAGGAAGCACCGATGGACATACCGAAAACCGAATATAAAAAATGTTTCGAAGATTGGATCAAGCGCTGGCATAAGTGTGTTGCAGTCGATGTGGATTACTTTGAAGGGGACAATATAGATTTAGATGAATATACTTGTATTTTTAATTTTCTGAATAAATTCCGGGAATTTTTGATGTGGTACTCGCGGTGTGATGGAAAAAATATTGTTTAGGTTTGTCTATTCATCGATATGTATGGACAGTATGAATTCCGAATATTGACTCTCTTATTAAAGTAACATGAAGCAATATAATGGATATGGTTCGAAATCTCTCCCCAAATGTCTGCACGAAAATAAGACAGAGTCCACGCTTATAAATTGCCTCAGAGTTATAGAATGCAACAAAAATTTCCTTGTGGCGCAAATAATTTTATATAATTTTTCAATGGGATATACTCGTTAGTTAGTTTAGCTTAAAATGCATTTTATTTTATTAATCATTAACTCTTACATACTAAAAAAAATGCTTAACTGCTAGCTTAAAATTACTTAACAATCTTATACTAACTTACTGGCCCCACACAGGCACTCTAAGCTACTCTGAATACTTGTATCTATGTCTTTCGGCTTCATTACATTTTATTTAGGAATACTTATTTTCTATACTTAAGGCTAAGAAAAAAATTTGTTTACAAAAACTTAGCATATGGACATAATTTTTTATATAAGCTTAATATCTAACTTAAAATAAACCATTCTACACAATAATATACATATATTAGTAGACACCTTTGTATATATTAATATATGTATATATTTCTTAAATGCTAACCTAAACCTATATTAGCTGGCCATAGCTATTTACAGAGCAAGTAGATTGGTCAGCTCTGCCAATCGACGACGAAACATCTTCTAAAACACTCAACCACCAAATGCTGGTGCTGCCGGATGACATCCCTTTTAGTGCTTTTCCCCACCGCCACACTGAACCTGAGACGATCCACACTGCCGTTTGCGACATCTCTGTTGTAGTTGAGTCGCCTGTCCGCAGCTGTCCGAGCAACATGGAAGATTAGCGAGACCTGGGATATACTCGTATTTCGTAAGAAGTGCCAGAAGTATATATCCAAATGTCATGAACACGATATATGGCAGCGATGAAGTTTCTACTTGTCAGGGTAGTAAGCTGCAGGGTAATGCTGCAGCGATAATATATTAAGCGCACATAGATTTGAATTTGCATATTGGAAATTTTCGGATGAGACGGAATTGGTAGCATATAAAGTCAACAAGGAATCAGAAACGAATCGACCCAAATTACTA
Source organism: Volucella bombylans (assembly GCA_949129095.1). Lineage (NCBI taxonomy): Eukaryota > Metazoa > Arthropoda > Insecta > Diptera > Syrphidae > Volucella > Volucella bombylans. The sequence continues at coordinate 39,090,724 of OX422141.1, read as the reverse complement.
CAAAATGACTACAGTCAACCCATGACATGAAATGACATTTATTCCGAGGTAAAATCATTCGCGGCAATGCAGCAATAACTCCCATCAAAATTCGTTTTTGATGTTCAGCAAATTAACTTCATCAATATACTATAATCCAAGTGCTAAGAGCATATTTCAAGTGCTTGATGTCGGTCAAGAACTTCGAAGTATTTGGGAGATGGAAAAGGCACCACTTAAAGCACACCAGGACATTGAATATTGGTAATTAACATGCATTATAATAGTCTATTGTATTGTATTTTTTGTATTGCTGTCACCCTGTTGCATACTTATTGTGTTTACTAATGCTCTTGCCTTTTCATGTTCTGTGGTGACAATATAAAAATTAAGGTCAGTCCTTAACCACTTAACTGAAAATGAGGTAGCTTCAGTGGTGTAACTGATGCGATTTATATTTCCTATTCAAACAATAAGATTCCGATGATTAGGTAATATGCAAAGCAGAAATCAACAAACCGATCATCAGTTTTATTTCGGTTTTCGAGTCCTGTATTGTAGCATCTTACTTTCGGTGATTCATCATTTTCCAATATATAACATTCACCCCATATCCATAACCAGATCACAAATCCTGCATAACAAATAAACCATTTAATGTGACATCTTGAAACAATTAATCAATTAAAACAATTTCTAAACATAAGAAATGTATGTCCTGCAATAAGCAACTCTAGAACAGTTTATTGGACATTTAAGATATTGTAAAAGGTTCAAGGATATATTCTCTCCATTCCAATTCTCTTAAGCGCGAGTATCCCTTTGTTCTTAGGACCATCAGAACCAACTTCATTAAAAAATTAGTAATATTGAATGGCTTCCTGTAGGAGTAGAATTGCCTTTCTTTCGTATGCAAAGCCTCAAAGCGATGCAAATCCATTCATCCCCAAAAGCATTAGAAAAATATTTTCGTTTTCAGTTTATAGATATTTACATATTTATTCGTACAAGAAAAAAATACAGAACATTTGGTTATCAGTTCGCTTTTTGGTCCCTAACAGCTAACAAGAAAATTCACAAAAGAAAAATGCTGCCACAAAAAAAATTAACCTGAGGATCAGGAGCAAAAATGAAAGAAAAAACAGAAAAATATAAGAAAAGGATTATCTCGAAAATACATTCCTGTGTGGGCGCCTTTAAATATTTAAATTTTTTTTTCGTTTATTTCCTTTTTTCATATTTTAATTGAAACTCGAAAATGGAAACAGAAACACTTGAGATCTGTCAATAAGTGAGGAAGGCAATTGGGGAAAAGGCAAACTGAAAATCAACCACCTGTATGCGATATCTGTAACTGTTTTCATTCATTCTCTTTTTCCTCCTTTACCGCAATCGTCTTCAACATCATTAACATCATCAACATCATCATCAACTTTATGGCCGTCCTCACCACTTTCGTCATCTTTGGTATTACCGACTGACTTCAAAGTTTTGAATTTTTTAACATTTTCATGTAGTGCAAGGAAGCGTATTGAGCGAGGATGGAATACTGTTTTCTTCTTCAGTATCAAAAGCTGTTTTAAAGAAATGAAAACGACATCATGCATATTATATAGTAGCCAACCGACTGAAGTGATGATGCTAAGGCAATAAAACAGTGTGACCAGTTAGAATAGAAAGTATATTAACTTTTAGTTAATTTCTTTTCAAATTTTGATGTTTATGCCAAATTGTTAAAAAGTGCACAGCGTTTTTAAAATAAAATGGTCCAAATACATATATCTCGAAAATAGACATTATACATAGTATGGCGATCTTTTGCATAGAAAACAATTCGACTAGAAATAAGATTACTGCCAGAGTGCAGAAAACGTAACATTTCTGAAAAAATATTTCTTATGAATTTATAATTGTTGCCACAGCTAGGTACCCAGCACTTCTTTTTAGAAGATTACGCTTTAGCAGGGTAAATGCTAAATATGTTCAGTGAAATATGTTGTCGTTGTTTTCCATACTAAGTGAAAGTAAAAGCTTCTGGTTTGACAAATCTCTTTAAAGTAGAGATGGTAATAAATGTGAGCGTTCTTTAATAACCTTCGGCAGACGGAATGTCTGGTTGAAAATTGAAAGCACTTTGAGTTTAAGATGTAGTCCGGCCCGACTGCAAGGTTCACTCTTTTTACTGCTTCACTGAATTCGTTATTCACAAATTCCTATATTTGCTGCATGCATGCGGTACAATAGAAGTATTACTGCTTGGCATTAATTCTTCGTTCAATTTCGTTGTTTTTCTAGTAAAAATCCTAGCCTGCACTGTATATATCAGGTTTTCCAATAAGGACTTGACAACTTTTTTTTTTTTAAATAAAACGCAAACCATTTGAGATATTACAAAAACTTTATTATCGGCTTGAAGTACAATCACAACATTTATGAATGCAACTCGATTTCGTTCATATGGCCACCGCGGACACGTTTGCAGAGGTCGATTCCTTGGACCCAATTTTCAACGACTCGGCCACCCATTTCGGCCGAAACAGCCGCTATTTTGTTTGGTTTGTCTATTTTGATACTGAGCTCTTCCAACCTCGTCGGCGTGTTGACATAAACCAATGACTTAACGTAGCCCCACAGAAAATAGTCAAGCGGCGTTAAATCACACGAACGAGGCGGCCAATCGACTGGCCCATGTCTTGAGATAACACGCTCACCAAACTTACTCTTCAATAAATCGATTGTAGCGTGTGCTGTGTGGCTTGTGGCATCATCCTGTTGAAACCACATGTCGTCCAAGTCCATATCTTCCAATTCTGGCCAAAAATAATCGGTGATCATGGCGCGATAACGCTGACCATTCACAGTAACGTGACGATCTTTATCGTCGACGAAAAAATATGGCCCAATAACGCCGCCGGCATGCAAACTGCACCAAACAGATATTTTTTGTGGATGAAGTTTGATTTTACTGAATAAATTGACACTGACAGTTTGATGATTAGTGAAAGAGTGCGTTAACAAATTAAATTCAAAGTTGTCAAGTCTCTATTGGAAAACCCTTTATGTACAGTATTTACTTCCGTCATTGAAATTTTTGCTAATTATTTCTTCGTTCAGCGGCAATCTAATAAGTAAAGCCCGTCCAGGTAAATTTTAAATTTAAAAATGTACAATAACTACTTAAAAACTAGTGAGGTATTTTGCTAATTCAGCATTCCGTCAATATGTGATGACGGTTCGTACACGTCAAAGTTTTTGGATTCGCTTCAATATTTGACGGTCAAGTGATAGGCCGATCACGCAACTGGTCTAATGGATGGCAGAAAATACAGATATGAGGAGACAATTGTTAACACAACTCTCCAACTCGTATATCGATAATGAGAATTGCTGCCATTTGGAAAAGCATTTTAAGCATTAAAGGTCATACTAGACGCAAATTGTGATAACAATCTGCACGGATGTGACTACCTTCTAAGGGAAACCTACCCAAGAATAATCTTAGAAAGTTTTCCAACACCAAGAATACTTCGAAATATACTGTTCAGTGACTAACCACATTATCACGTCGATGGTTATGTGAATAAACGGAAAATGGGTTACTAGTGTCTTAATAACCCTAATCAACGCACATAAAAACGTTTACATTTTCAAAAGGAGAAAACAAAAAACAGTGTGTTGTGCGATTTATTTCCGAGTAGTAACGGACCCATTTATAATATTTTTAACCAAGTAGGAAAAAAGACTGTTGGTCCATATTGCCAATTTATGGATGAGTTCATGTTCCCACAACTGCATCGGTTTTCGCATGCGATTAGAATTTCGATGGAAAAGTTGAGGTCATTTATCCGAAAAAATTAATAAGCAATAATGGAGATATTCCTGGCCTCCTTACTTGTCGTACACTATGGGACTTCCTATTATAGGGATTCCTCAAGTAGAAGGTTAGGAATAACAATCCCTGAACGATTTAGGTCCTACTAGAAAAATGCTTCATGATTGTGAGCTGCGTTCATTCCACTTATGCTTTGCTATTGGATATTGCGGATGTAGGGATCCTGCTTACAGGAAAGCGTGTAATAGTATAAGCCATGTTATTCTAAATGCAAAACGAAATATTATTATGCTTCTAAGTTAAGTGCATCACTTCCATTTAATAGTGGAATTGATTTTTCTAAAGCTTTCTATAAAATTAGCCATGAAATTCTCACTGGGAGCCATATAATTTGTTTAGTTTCAGCTAACGAGTGGTTCAGCTTATTAAAAATTATCTTTCCAAATGATGGTAGGGATTGATTTGCGAACCTTTTCTATTCAGTGCTTTCATTAAACTTGCTATCAATATGCAAGCATGCCGAAATCCACCTTCATGCTGATGATGTACAGATGTCTCATGTTTTTAACGTAAGTACCTGCCATGTGGGCTTAAACTTACGGGATGCCCATACATCCATGGGAGCAAGGATACGCCTTGCCATCGCTCACAATGATAATTCATTTTTGATACCAATTCGGAACTGTGTTGCCGGCACAAGTTCCACCCTTGGTATGAGTCGAGGCCGACCTAAAACCTCTTACTGTTCTTAGGGTCACAGCACCCAGCACTTATTGCAACTCCACATTGAGTCAACCAAAGGAAAACCAAGGAAAACCAAAAGGAAAACCAAGGAAAACCATAGGAAGACTCTTACCCGCGATTTTGGGTTTAAACCACAGCCACCATGACGCTCCCACAAGGGGGCCTACCTCTAACAAGTCAGGCCCGGACCGAGATCCGGGGGGCTCCTGACTCCCATGGTACCGTGATTTAAGTCCTGGTAGGGACTACCGGTGGTCCAGCCGCCAACAAGACCTGTGACCGGCAGCTTGTGACTGATCAAATCGTAGCAACCTTCGGTAGCGTCATCTGAAGATGTTTACGATAAGACCAGTACTTTGCTCTGCCCCCGTTCATTATTAGACAACGTCATTAAAGGGCGAAGCCTTGATAATTGGGCGGGGGCCCGCTGATGATGTACAGCTACATATATGAGTTCGATTGTAGAGCTCGAATTAAATTTGTCCAGAATGCATAACCGGTCATTAGTAAATATATATAAATCTAAGCCGGATATTAACCATATATAATACTTATGAATCTAGGCTAAAGTTTACATAATCAATAACTTAGGAATTACTTAAGCAATAACTTATCCGCATACAATTAAATTAACCTTATCCGAAGTGGTCGTATTCCATTTCAAGATGAATTTTGTCTATCGCATCTTCTACTGCATTAATTTACTTTCGGGGAGTAAAGGTTTCACGTAATTAAATGCCGTTTCCAGCTATCATGAACTGATTGTTCATAATTCCGGACACTTACCTCCATGAAACTCGAGTAACCTACTGTAAGGTAAAGTAACTGATCTCGTTGGAATATAGATCTGATGAGGGCTGTGATAATGATGATGATAAATAAGATGGATGATAGATAAACTATATGGAATAGGTTGCCGAGAGCTGGTGGATGCAATATTCTCTCGCCTTAATAACCAAGAATCACATCTTGCAGAAACGCCTTTCAGGCTAATGTTGCATCCGCTCTCTTCACATTAAATCCGTGGCTAGTCTTTGACTACGTTCGTCGAGTTTGTCGCCGTTAAGTTGATGATACATATTCAGTTGTGAATGACTCCTGATTTTGTGTTTAGATTCCGGCTCTTAACATATATTCCCATATGGCCCTATGTCAACCCTTGCGTGGCCTTCCTGCATGCATAGATAACCAAGGGGATCATTAGAAGCGACTGTACAGCCGTACGAGGATAGCGGCTCGAAGTGGGGACCCTACAGTCAAGATGAATAAAACACCACAAACACAGATAGAGCCAACAGCAGATCAACAAAAGAGGCAAAATTCTCAAGCGCTGGAGAAAGAAAATACTGTAGAATACGAAAGTATCTTTAAATATTGCAGGAGCCTAGGTGCTGAGATTGGCAATGACCGACAACAAATATTAAACTCTAAAGAGAAGACGCTGAGCTGAGGTCGCCTATAAAAAACCGCGAATCAATCAGAGGGAGTTGAGGAAACAACAACAGCTACAAGAGAGACCACAAAGTATACGCCTCACCGCTGCAGGAGTATATAGAAATTATTAGTCCTTAAACAAATGCAAAAATGCGCTCTGAAAAATTAAGGCAGCTATGGTAAGGCCGAAAAATATCTCCGTGGATGTTAAATCCAGTGTCACCGAACTAGAAGAACTATTCGGTGTAATGGAGAGCTACAAAAGAAATTGACCAAAAACGGAGACAGATATAATATATACAAAGCCAACAGTGAAAAATAAAAATGGTCAGAAGAACGTGGTAATAGTAGATACGACCGCAACAAACAAAAGAGTGGATAAGCTAATCCAGTAGAAACTGAAAAATAAAAGGAACTGGATGATAATAAACAACAAAAACGAAACCCAGTGGAACAGAAAAGAAAGGAAACGACAGAAGAACTGCTTACACCAAGGAAAAAAAAGAAGAAAGATAAGCTTCGACCGAAATCAATCCTTATAAAACCCAGAGGCGGAGAAACCTACGCGTAGATATTAAGGGAGATAAGCAGTAACGCGAACGTAGATCATACAGGAATTGTCACTGAAGCAGCACGCCAAACGAAAGGAGGTGACGTCCTCGTTGACCTCAACCCAAAGGCAATAGACAAGAAAGCCTTCGGAAGAACTCTAGAAAATATTGTAGGAGAAATGATAGTTGTTCGAAATCTTGAACCAATAACAACACTGGAGATAAAGATGAGCTGACCGCTGACAGACAGACTTGGTCACAGACCAAGTAACCCCATACTAGACATTCGGGTCTTCGTCACTAAAAACAATCGAAGCGAAAAGGTGGCTCTCGAAAACGCAAAGAAAATTAATGCGAAATGACCACAATACACCAAGGAAATCTCCACAAGAACCGAACAGCCGAACTACTTGCACAACTTAGAATTGACCTGAATGTCGATGTCATAATCGTCAGCGAACACATAAAAAACATATACGAACCCAGCTGTTTCCCGAATATCCTCCAAATTTCAAATTAGGACAAGGGGGCGGGAAGATGCTTTGTCTGGGTGAAGTTGTTACTTCACCATAAACGAAAATATGGACGACTTCCGCAGAAAACTCAACGACACGGCAAAATCTTAGTGGCTGGCGATTCCCACGGCAAAGCCTTGGAATACGGAACGTCTTATATTGACTCAGGAGGTAGGCAAATACTCTAAATGCCAGACTAGGACTCAATGAATATAGGCAACACATAGATTTTCAGGCAACCCGAGTATGGCGAAATGATTCCAGACATAAATTTCTCATCGCAAACAATAACTAGAGTCATACAAAACGGGATAATTATTGAAAACTACATGGGAAGCAACCATCAATATATATTCTTCAAAATACATAATATACAAAATCAATAAAAATACAAAATACGTCCAGGTCCTCATAGATACCAAGGGCGAGCACCAAGATAGACAGGATTAACCAAGAGCTCCTCACACTCGCAATCGAAGAAGGAAAACAAATATTGAATGGATCTCCCTTTTGCGTGCTGAAGATAATTTATAATAAGCAGGAACTTGTATGGAAGAAAGAAGAAAAACGACCTCGTCCTTTAATGCTTCAATATCAAATGTCTTCATTCATCTGTCAATCTATATAATGTTCTATATATTAGTGTGTTATTTACAATAGATATAAACCCATTATTTGGTTAGTGTCCTTAATACCTATATCTAACAATATTTAACTAGATATAATCTGCACTACAGAGACGAAGCTACGATGCGGCTTATACAGGATGAATTGGACGCGTCGATATCCTGGTTCAGTAACTCGGGGTAAATAAAAATACAGTTTACTGGTGAAGAAATTACAGTATTGAGAAGAAGATGTCTGCACTCTAGACTGAACGTCACGAGGACAAGCTGTAAACACCGAAGATATAGGAGCATATAAACACCAGTATATAGGAGCGCAAAGTCTGAGCTCAAGAGTGGTATCACGAATAGCAAAACACAGACGTGGGAAGACCTACAACAAAGACATCAACAACAATCTCTGGGGATTAGGCTACAAAGTGGTAATGCGGAAACTGGGCACACTCGCTTCCATCCCCGAAATCAATGACGACCAAATGAAAACGATAGTGGACGCACTCTTTTCAAGCCACCCTATCAGATACATGGATTCACATGGATCAGAAGTGATCACTAGCAAGGGTGCAGTGAAGAATTTGGGAATTTCCCTTGATTCAAAGCTTATATACTGGCAGCAGATTAAGTCTGAGAGAGCTGCGGAGGTAGCAACAGCATTAAATAGACGCATGGCGAACATTGATGGCCCGATCCAGAACAAAAGCTCACTTAGCAGAAATAGCAGGGCAGGTGGAGCCATGAAACGAGAGGTAGATTGACAGCCAGACTAATACAGGACATAGCTGAATGGACATAGCGGAAGCATGGGGAGAACAATTGTTATGTTATCCAGTTCCTAACTGGTCACAGACTTTTAAACGCCTAGTATTTGCTCAAAATGGGGAAAGTAGAAAGCCAATCGTGTAGATACGGGAATTCCCCAGTAGATGATGCCCAGCACACTTTGTTTTAACTGTAGCAGATTTACCTGATTCCGACACAGACTGGAGTCGGAGACAAGAAGTATCACACTAGAAAATATAACCGGAAGAATAACTGCCGCCAACAACAGTTGGACTAAAATATACACATTTATTGAGTCAGTGATAGAAGAGAGGTGAAAACGAAACATATAACACAGGGGAACAATAATTTTGCGGCATGAGGTATCGGAGTCAATTTTGGGTAATCCTGGTCTACTGAATACGAAAATAATAACAGATTACCCGAATTGACTCTAGTTTTTGGGATAAATGCAACTTTCATATAACGAAAATAAAATAAAAATATTAAATACTCGTATATTGTGAGAGATTTATTTTCGAATGGCAACAGTGTTATAAATGATGATTGAAATAAAACTAATCATATTTCAATAAAGTAAAAAAATTAAGAAAAACGTGTTTTATATGATTTCCTTTTGTATTTTCGGTCAGGACAGTCCCTTTGTAAGGTCCAGCAATAGTCCGCCATCATATGGTGATCCCACCGGCCTTGATATCTTTCCTCCATTATCTTAATGTCCTGGTGGAACCGTTCTCCTTCTTCTTCGCTGTAATCACCCAGGTTGTGAGGAAATCTATCTAAATGGCTAAACAAAAAATGCATTTTTATGCTCATATTAGCTCCCAGTTTTTCAAAACTCTTAAGCATGTTAGCGACTATAATTGAGTATTCTGATGCTTTGTAATTTCCCAAAAAGTTTTTGACCACTGCTACAAAGTCTGTCCATGCTTTCAATTCAATCTGAGTCATGTGATTTTTGAAACCGCCATCCTCTATAACAGTGCGAACTTGTGGTCCATTAAAGATACCTGCTTCCAATTTTTCCATACTGAGGCCTGGAAACGCTTCGCAAATATATTTGAAACAATTACCACCCTTATTCAAAGCTTTAACAAATTGTTTCATAACCCCAAGCTTAATATGCAATGGTGGCAGGATGATTTTTTCTCGACCTATCAGTGGTTCACGAATGATATTTTCTTTTCCCAGGCTCATATTTTCTCTCCAGGGCCAATCCTTTCTGCTCCAGTGTTCCTCTTTTACGCGACTGTTCCATAGACAAAGAAAACATGGGTATTTAGTATATCCACCTTGTTGACCTAATAAAAAATTAACCATTTTTAAATCGACGCATACTGACCACTGATGTTCAACATACAAAATTTTCTCCAAAAAAAACTTTAATATTTTGGTACTCTTCCTTAAGTTTCGTTGAATCACCTATCGGGATCGAAGCTAACTTGTTCCCGTTATGCAGTAACACACATTTCAAACTTCCTTTTGAGCTTCTATGAAGAGTCGCCAATCTTCTGGCCGATAATTTGGAAGACCCATTATATTTAAAAGCCCAGAAATAGTTACGTCAGGCTGTAAACAATTTTTTGTTGTCTAAGTCTTGATGCAAGGACCTCAGCTGATTTTTTCGGTAAACCTAAGTCTCGAATTAAGTCATTAAGTTCTTCTTGAGAAAAACACTGAACTGCAGGACTCCATCCTACAAACTCTCTTGAGCTTCTGCTTCCACACTTAGTGTCTAACATTTCCACATCATCACAGGAAACGTTGGACAAGTTACTAAATATCGGCACTGGCAAATCTTTACTGTGCAATATTGGTGGCTTAGCCGATTGAATACATGGATAAATCCATGAACGTTTTTTGTATCGGTTCATAACTTTCACATTCACGGCACAAAAGTAGCAATCATCATGGTGATTTGTCGGCTCACTCCATTTCATTGGCACTCCAAATTGAAGCCCTTTTCGTCCTCCTTGGCTCCAGTACCGAAGTGACTCCATACAATTTTTACAAACTTATCCTGTTGTGCAAGTTGTTTTCCAAAACATGCTTGGTATGCGTGTTTTACAAAGTCGTTAATATTTCTTTGCTGTTTTTGGTGACAATATTTACCACATATGTAGCAAAAATTGTTTGGATTGTTAACACAAGACTTGCGTGAAGACATTATTTTTTCGGAAATAATTAAAGTAACTAAACAAATAAATAAACCAACTGGTACTTTAGCTGTAGATATACTGATTAACAAGATGCAATAATGGAAATGTTCTCAGACTGCAATAACAGTTTATCATGAGAACGGGAGTCAATTCAAACAAAATAACTGCACACTGAATAATGCACTATACAAGTGTACATAATTTCACTAAGAAACTAATTGCCGCAAAAGAAAAAATTTTTTTTGTTCCCCAGTGTAATCATAAACAGATGAAAGCCTAACCGGCAAGAAGGAATTAACCAGCAAAAGAGAATAACACATGGAAAAACCGGTGCCGAGGAGAGGAAAGAAAACGACACCTCTCGGAAATAATACGAAGGTGGTTTCCGGAATGGATGGTGACAAGATGAGAAGGGATTAAAATAGTTTTTAATAGCTGTGAGTCGTACAGTATATGAGGCAGAGCGTCCTGTTTCTCATCATTGTTAGAAACTCTATCTCCCTCTAGATACAACAAAGACAAGAAGATACGTTTGCCTTGCTTTGCTTGCTTTAAGTCGTTTGTCACACTTTTCATTTCGACGTTTCACCACAAAGAAGCAGTTTTCAGAAATATCAAGCACAGTTTTGCGACTTATTCTACTTAGGTACGTTACACTCCGCGACGGACCTGCACTTCAATCGATAAACCTCCCAAATTAGAGTGGTATTTGCCCAACTGTCTCAAGTAGTACTCTCTACTTTGATTGAGGTCCCCGTGAAATTGTGAGCACCACGAAAGGCGAAGTCTTTCTCTACTGCGTTGCTCGGGAATTCAAGAATCCGAAAATTCGTCGGAGCGGAATACTTAGTGTTCACATTCCCTAGGCATCACAACCGACATCACACAATTATTGTACGCCATAGAGCAGAAGTGGTAAGGCCAATGTGAGTGTTATATGGGTCTTATAAAGAGTTACCTCACTGTTTTTACACAGGATTTTGTTACTTAAATAATTGCCTTGTTAGACCAAAAAAAAAACAGCGATTGATAAGTGAATTACTCATTCATTTTGTTCCTGACGAGATGTCATTATTTGAGTTAACTGCAAAGCCGAGGTTGATAAAAACATTTCATTATTAAATGTATCTCTGCAAAGAAAAGTTTCAGGTTACTAGTTGATTTTTGCTGTTATTTAGCTGTCGCTGATTTTAAAGATACATACTTATAATATTGGATCGTGGCATTTTCTTAGTAAAAGGTTTTCTTAAAGTGAACAAATTAATTTATTTAAACCAAATTTCCTCCGGTATTAATAACAATGTCTTGCCATTTTTCGGGTGAAGTCATCGTCATTGCCATTCATGGAGAACTTCTGTTTTTGATTGAAAAACTGAATCATGTAGTTTCCACAGTCTTGTCTTTAAGTTAGCTTAAATATTGAGAGCGTTCTGCAGAGACCGGAACAGGCGATAGTCACAGGGCACTATGTTTGGACTATACTATGGGTACATCTTCCCAACCAGGACTTCTCAAAAATGTTCTTGTATTGCACACATCAAAGAAGTGTGCGATGGACATTGTTGTGATAGAATACAGCACCTTTCCTGGTGTAAATCCTGGCCTCGTGAAGACTCATCAACCTTTGCACACAGCTCGGGTGACCTATTTGTTATCGCCGGTTATAACTCGTTTTATAAAAGGCTCGAGTTCATTGCGTTTCAACAAAGTATCGCAGATGTTAACCATATCTATCATGTTTTTCCGCGCTGAATTCATGAGGAACCCATATATCGAGTGTCTTTTTGTATCCAGCATTCCAATACATATTTCATTTATCCAATTTTGTTATCCCTTCCACATAATAAGAACTGTTTCAGAAACCCATGTTCACCACAAATAAGTTTGGACATTTCTTCTACAGAAAATGTATACAGAAACATACATTTTCTGTCATTCTCAGATCAATGAAAATGCTTGTTTTTGTATCAGCTTCTTATTTTGTTTCTAAGAATCAAATAATATTTTTTCCTAAAGTGCAATATAAAAATACTACCAAATTAAATTTGGTAATACTATGGCAAAACGAACACAGATATGGTCATACAGTAGACAAATGGAACACCGACATGTTCCAATTTCGATTGATGTTGATGAAGGACCAATTGAAAGTCAGTTGTCATTCTTCTGTTCTCTTGACAATTGTATGATTAAGTGTGTCCCTTTGGGCCTTCTGTTACTGAATATGTCCCGCATCTATCGGCATATCAATGAAAAAGGTTTTTCATTTTCTCTATCTAAAAAATTATCTTACATTTGTGACTGTAAGAAAGTTGACTTTACATCTTTCGAACCATGTGCAGATGAAGGCTAATATCGCATGACTGTTTTATTGCCACAATGACAGACATTTAGAACAGCTAAAACCCACTAAAACCGATTTTCGAGCAATTTTTTGGAGAGTATTAAATGCAGGGACATCAATGTAAATACTAAAATTCTGTCTTTGGACGTATCCTTCTTTTTACGTTGACACAATTGATTGGACCTGTTATTAAATGAAATATGATTTTCAAACACACTGCATATTTACGGGGCAGATGGATATATAATTTACATTTATCCATCGCATTGATATTTGTTTTCTACGAATGGAAATGTTTTTGAGACTTAAAACTATTTCAATAAAACCGAAGCGATAAAACTGAAGCTTGTCATGAGTTCGTTCAAATACTAGTGAAAATATTTCTCATCCAACTAGAAGTAAGTGAACATTATTCGTTTTAGGTATTCGCCTTTTTTGTGGGACAAAATAGCTTTTGGTAAATATTCTTCTCAATGGTAAATGAGGCATTTTTGAGCTGAAAACGCAATATATGAAAATTGCATAAGGCGATGTTTTGCAAATCCATGTGCGACCGATGTGCTAGAAATGCATTTCATTGGGGATAACGGGTGTAACTACTACTAGCATATGGTAGGAAAGCATGATTCAACAACGCAGAACAAATACATTTTAACATTAACATTTTAAAGGGTGTCCAAAAATTAACGCAAGAAATAAATTTGATAGAAAACAAAAGTTTTTTTAATTAATAACTGTACCTAATTTTTTTTTATTCATAACGTACTCAGTATAAGGTCATGTATGGAATAACATATCGGATAAATGAGCTCCACGGCCAGACATAAGCACTCTTTTGTCGAAATTGACTATAACATTTTTGCATAAATTTGGCTAAATTTTTTTGATAAAGCGCTCAATTTGCTCTTCAAGGCGTTGCTAGTCTTGGGCTTGTAGGCATGAATCTTAGACTTCAAAAGACCCCAAAGAAGTCCAAAGGCGTTAAATGATCTAGGCGGCCAATTGTGATCACTGAAACAGGAAATTACACGATCAGGAAATGATTCATGGAATAATTGAATTGCTTCTTATGATGTAGGACATGTGACACCGCGTTATTGAAACCAGATGTCATTCTGGTCCATATCCTTGAATTTACATTATAAGTGTAAATAGACTTGTTGTTGTATTTTAGGCAACCATTCATCTCACGAGATTTTAGTTGCCTGAAAAAACGAATGTCTATCTGGCACAGCTGTTATTGAACCCCGAATGTCCTGACTTGAAAGCCAATACACTACCACTATAGCGGTTTGAAATCGTGTAAATTTATCTCCAAAATCCAAGCTCTGCTCACGAAACTTATACGTAGAATACTTCATGAAATTTACGGTAATCATCATCGGCCATCTGAACGTGTTATTTATAGAATTATTAAAAAATTTCGTATCCAATTTACGCTACTGGATACTCACATATCAACATGAAAATACCGCGTCTGTGGAAGCTTTTGTTAAAGAGGACCCAAATTCATCGATTCATCGTCGTTCGCAGCGACTTGACCTTTGTCCATCGACTATCCGGAAAATTCTGTGTAAAGACCTTAGTTTCAAGAGTTATAGAGCTAATTGGTGCAAGAGCTAAACTCGTGTGACATTTTATGCGTCGAGAATTTAGTGACTGGGCTTTAAATCAATTTAATATTGACCCAGTTTTTTACAGTACAATTTTGTTTATTGATGAGGCTTGTTTCTGTTCAAACGACTAGGTCAGCATGCATACGAGTATTTGAAACGAGGACAATCCTTAAGATCCCACTGCATCCTGAAAAATGTAACAATCCTTGTTACTATTCTAACCTTGCCGACACTCAGGCTCCACGAGGCGTCTCTGGATAGCTATTCCAACATCCGTTCGGTAGTGAACTAATGTGTGAGGCAAGTCAATTCCTTAGCTGAGATAATATGTTGAATTCGGAACTTACCACGTAAAATCATCGAACAAGAGAATTGGAAAGTGGCGCTCGAAAAAGACACGTGATAACTATGAAGCGGGATAGATCGATGCTATACACAAGCGCACTCCACTCCACTACACTGCTGCAAGTAGTCAGAACGACGGAGCAAAGACAAGAATCCCACTTTTTGGGCATTAAACCGAGCCCGGTACGGTTTACTGATAAGTACAAGGTGGATGTACTATCCCCTCTAAGCTCGTCGGAACACTGCGTCATATCAGCCAATTTTTCGTACACCGACCACACAGTAAGGAAAAAGATTTCTAAAAGAACCGTATAGCAATACGAGAAAGCCAATTGGAATGGACTTCATAGCTTCTTTAAGAATTTTAACTGGTCGTTATGTTTCCTCGATAACGACGTGGGCATAGATACTATTCCCTTTAGAATGAGATCCTATATCCCTCATGGGATAAAAAGTATCACACCAAAAGAAAAGTCGAGGTACGACTTGAGCCATGAAGAGGCTGTCAGAGTTAGAGAAATATTTTTGTCGGTTCTTAAAGGCCAACCCGAAAGGGGAAAACGAGCCAGGAATGACTGCAACTTCTTTCCTAAGCGAGTGAACTTAATACAAGCAAAACTACTTCTTTCCTAAGCGAGTGAATTTAATACAAGCAAAACTGAGGCAAAAAATACTACAAAATCCCAAAGGTAGTAACAATTTTAGGTCGTTTTCAAAAATCTTAGAAATTCTGCCTCATCCTCCATACCAACGCTCATTAATAATAATATTCCGGTGTCAGCTCTTTGAATAAGGCCAATCTGCTTGTTATTCACTTTGCGTTCAATTCAACACTCCCAGATTGTGGTTTGTTCCTGCCTACACTTGAGTGCGTCGAATTTTCAATGGGACGAATCCCCATTAGTACTTTGTAGTAGCTAGATTAAGTAAAGATCTTAACAAAAACAAATCCGCTTGTCCAGATGGTATATCTCTTTTTCTCTTGAAGAGGTATCCTACTACGTCGGCAATACCATTGCCTAAGCTTTTCATCAAAACAGTATTTGTCCAGCCAGTCGCTAAAAATAGCGAATCTTCTTCTCTCTCCTCCTATATACCCATTGCACTTACGTCGATTCTTTCCAAGGTCATGGAAACGCTGATAAGACGTCAGCTCATGAAATATCTCGAAACATGAAATGCCAATTATCGGCAGTACGGTTTTCAGAGCAACAGGTCCAATGGTGATTTTTTAATATGTCTTATCGTAAAGTGGAACCAGAGTCTACATCAATCTGTCGAAAGCAAGATAGTTGTACTTGATATTTCTAAGGCATTTGACAGAAGTTGGTATCAAGCTCTTTTGTCGAAAATGTGTGCATTACCTTTCGGAACGTGCAAGTCAAGGTATCTTGAATTTTTTCAAGTCTGATACTCACAAAATAATCGCTGGTGTGCCCTAGGGCTCCAGTCTGTCTCCGATAATCTTTCTAATGTTCATCAATAATCTCTAGTCTGCTACATCTAATAAAGTATATGGTATTCCTTTGCCGACGACAGTACTCTTTGCTTTTCAATTTTCGTTCCCGGCCTCACATCCCTTCTCTTCATCTGTAGAACAGGAACGGCAGCGTATATTTAGCTCATTAAGTTTCGTTATTAACATCATAACTTATTAGGAAATTATCAGGAGTGGAACTTAATGCTTGCAAAACACAACGCTGTCGTTAAAGCAATAGGTTTCCTCAAACGATTTAAAAAATATTTTCCCCCTCTGATCTAGCCGCAATATATAGACATTTATCCGCCCAAAATTGGAGTACACTACCCACGTCTGGTCAGGTGAGCCTAAAATATCACTACACCCACTAGAATG
Source organism: Volucella bombylans (assembly GCA_949129095.1). Lineage (NCBI taxonomy): Eukaryota > Metazoa > Arthropoda > Insecta > Diptera > Syrphidae > Volucella > Volucella bombylans. The sequence continues at coordinate 39,073,944 of OX422141.1, read as the reverse complement.
GATTCAAAACCATGCAATAGAACTCATAGATGATGCTAATGTCACTCAGAAAATAGACACCCTCGAACACCGACGTAATGTCTTGTGTCGCACTTTGTTCTATCGATATTTTTATACCATCAATGCTCCATAAAAATCGCCGGTAGCATTCCGCCCCCTCAAACCTTCAACCTTAACATTCGTCTCGCTATGAATGCTCATCAGTATACCCTCAAGCAAGCTTTCGGACGTACTCTGAGATATCGTTATTCGTTCCTAAGCCGTACAACTCGCTTATGGTATACCAGACCTATCTATTTCCAAGTCATTATAACATCCAGACATTTATAAATAATGTATACCGGTAGCTCTCTTTCTTTCCTCCCTAATTTTCCTCTGCCAGAACTGTGTGTAAAGATTTTAAGGGTACTAAGAACATCTTGATGGCGCGCTAATTTAAAAAAAAATCATTTTTGATTTTATTGCTCTGGGCCTGGCGGTTGGAGTATTAATAAGTAAGAGTGGCATCTAACTGAAACGGCTTTCAAGCTAATGGTGCAACCATTATTCTCCATCATGATACCGTTAAGTAACACCACATATTCAGATGTAACATTCCTGATTAGCACCGACTCCGGCATAGGCATCCATAAGGCCCTGTGTCAGATCTTGAATGGCGTCTCTGCTTGCATAGATAAGCATGAGATCATAGAGCTGAATGGGCATTCGGGTAGCGATAGGGACTTTGAGTGAGGAACCAGAAAAATTAATACAAATGAAAACAACATCACAAAAACAATTAAAAAGACTAAGGATAAGGGATCCGAGTCTGACCCATTACCTCCAAATCCTTTCAGGAAGAGCATTATGGTAATGCAATCACCACCAAAAGTGACCACAGAGAAGGCGCGTATAAGCTCGAAAACCCATGAGGAAGGAAACCGAAGTCCCGAAGAAAGAGAAGATAAGAGAACAGCAGTCACCAATGATGGAAAAATTAGGAATGACTCTCTGTCGATCTTAAGCAGAAAAATTGAAGAATAATGTTCGCCATGAGATCAGAAGACCGACCAGTCTGAGTCGATTAACTTACAAGATGATAGTCTATAACGCAAGTGTAAAACTCACTAGGGAGGAAAGGGACTGTACTCCCAAAACTGCAAGAAAGACGACTCAAACGAAAAACGTGACAACTAATCGGCATCCTTGCATAAGTAGCACAGATATTCCTAAATGGTCTGGAGAACAGCAGGCAAATGTATGCCATATTCCCAAAAAGAAGAGGGATATGTCACCGAAGAGGTCAGCACCATTAACTTTGCCATTCAAACAACTCCTACCGCACAAAAAGAAAACTCCGTCCTTGTAAGAAGGAGGACGGAGGGAAAAGAGGTGTTGATCGACCAAAACATTGAGGAAACCACCGAATGGGTAGAAGAATGTAAAAAAAACTGCAGTTGAACAGAACCGCCGAACCAAAAATCGTAGCAAACCGATCCGCCCCCAATGCGTTGGTCTTAAGAATAAAGGAAACCTAACGTACTTAGAGATGCTTCGAAAAGTCATATGCGATCCCGAAGTAAAATAACTTGGAGAAAATGTGACCCACATTAAGAAAACGGCGAAAGGAGACCGGTGTGTACATCGTGCTTAAAAGAGCTGCTGACTGGCAAGGTACACAATTTGAGAATAAGGTAAAAAGTGTTGAACAAGCTTAACGCAAGAATAATTGATAAAGGTGAAAGATATTAATGACGAGATTAATATAAAAGAAGACGTATTTAATGCACACTTCCTCTAAGCTTTACGAATACCGATGCAGTAAAAACATTGACAATTAAGTCGCTTAGAAAGGCATATAGTGGAAAACCAGCGGATGCAGCTAGGAAACTCACCGAAAAGAGCAAAGCACGTATAAGATGGGTTTTGTGACGAATACGTGAGAAACAAAACCTATTCAAGTGTCTTAAATATATGGAATTCGGGCATGAAGCCAAAGCTTGTAAAAGCACAAGTAATTGGTCAAAACATTGCTTACGATGCCTACTCTGCCAAGGTAAGGAAGGCGTCGGTTGTAACCATTCTACGGGTAGTTGTAAATGCCCATCGTTCTAACGAGCATGGAAGGCCGCCCAAACCCTCCTATCAGAAACAACTTCTGAGATAGGTTTAGACGTAGCAATCGTAAGTGAACCGTATCGACAATATGACAATAGATAGCGGATGCTACCGGTAAAGTTGAAACATGGACCTGTGGAAAACGACCTTACCAGGAAACAGAAAGGAGCACTGGATGCTGCTATAGCTTTTGGGGGTATGAAAGAACAATTACATAGGCGAGGAAACAAAGCCATTCACGATTCTAGACTCAGCACTTTTAAATTGCTGCAATGAACACATATTCAGCAGGAATAGAGAACGCTCAATTATTGACCTCACTTTTATATGCAATTGATTTGCGAGTAGAACAACATGGAAATCTAGCACTCACTACACTCATAGTGACGAAAGAAGACCACGCCATCAAAATACCAAGAGTGAAACATTTAACAAAAAAGGATGGAAGACCAGTACACTTGAGGAAATGTCTTTTATCCACATGCTAGCGGATGTAACGACGACTGGCTCAGTCAATGAAAAGTCTATTCAATTGATCGCCCACATCACGTGCAGCTACGAACTTAATGCTACCGCGCAAGAAGACTATACCTACGCAGCTGTCAAGAAAGCAATTTTACTGAGCTCCAGCATCGGTATACATTAGTACGAAGAAAACTTAAAGTGGCAATAAACACCAGCAAATGCCGCAATTTCAACAAACTGTGCAATGAAGTGGATGAAAACCCTTGGGGTAGGGCCTAGCAAGTGGTAGACCGAGCTCCATCTCCCACCTGCACAGATGTACTTCGGAAAATAGTGGAAGGCCTTTTCCCGAGACTAATGGGAAATTCGTTCGAGGAGGAGCTATCGACAGCAGAATAACAAATTCCTAGAGTCACTGCAAGAGTATCAACTTGGAACAGATTGGGAACAAAAAAGCAGATGAACCAGATGGAATACTAAATATAGTCTTTCAAGGAGTTTTCCAAATCAATTTAAGAAACAAAAGCACGTATTACTACAAAGAGCTGCAAAGCCGCAGAGGACATATCTGCCTACTTCCCACTATATACATATGCTGGATATGGCGGGAAAGTATTCGAGCATCTCTCTACAATTAGAAGCAGCCATTGAAGAAGCAGGAGGACTACCAAAACATTAGTACGATTTTCGAAAAGCACACTCAACTATTGATGCTATTAAATCGGTTGTCGATAAAACAACAATTGCCACAGAAGGACACAAAACAGTGATGCTCTGTCATAACACTGGACGTTGAGAATGCTTTCAACACCACGAATTAGATACATATCCCAGAAACAATGAGAGTACCAGTTTACATCCGAAACATTGTGAAAAAGTAATTCCGACAGAGAGTGTTATTATACAATACAGACGTTGGTTTGATTGAGTAATTGGTTACAGGCGGAATACCCTAAGGATCTGTCCTGGAGTCGATACTGTAAAATCGTAACAACAAAGCTTTTTGAAGAAGTTGTCCAAATACGCAACGAAATTATTTCAATTGTACGATGGTAAAAAATCAGAAAAAGTAGAAAACGAAAAAACCATTATGCTAACAGTAGATGAACATGAAATAGTCAGCAATAAAATATCTTGGCGTCATGATTAACCCAAGGTAGTCTTTTAAAGAACACCTGGAATATATGAGTTGCAAATCTTAGCGGGTAAGTGGCTCCATAATGAGTGTGATGCCCAATACAAGAGGACCCAGATATACGAGTAGAAGCAGAAGTAGTTACGTCAGTAGTGTTTATGGATCGCCAATCTTTTCAGAAGCTAGGAACGAAAGGAAAATCAAAGCAATGAATAGGCTTTGTATAGTCAGAGTGATTAGCGTATTTCATTACCGCAGGAACGCTTGCAGAAGAGTTGCAGAGAAGTTTCATAAAGAATAAACAAGAGGGCCGGTTCCAGCATAGTGACACCGACGCAACGCAAAGAAACACGAGTTTAAGGTATTGGCAACAAAGTTGGAGATTCTCGTCAACAGGCCTATAGACTTTTCGCGTACTTCTGACTATCGAAACTTGGATAAACCGCAAATATAGGGAAGTTCAATTCTACATAACACAATTGCTAACGGGACATGGCTGTTTTCGGTCACATTTACACCGTTTTAAAAACGATGAGCCCACTCTCTGTCCATATTGTAGTAATACTCCTGAAGACGTGGATTCCAATTAGAAAGAAAAACTCTTGGGGGAACATTGGAAGAAGCACCAACTCCTGATAACATAATATATCGCATGTTGAAATGGGAAAATAAGTGGAACGTCGTGAGCCTCTTCGCCCGAAATATGTATATGCCAAGAGCAAAGACGCCTATAGCGAGATAGGAGAGGAAGCGAAGAAAACGCACGATCGAACGCAGCGAATGCGAGGGGACAACATCCATCTACCCTATAACAAATCAACACAATCAAGACATGCAGACATGTCTTGAAAACAGAAAACAAATTAGTGGATCAGATTCTCACATTTGCACTTGCACTGTGTGCAGTCATCATGCTTCCCCCTCCGAACAACAACAAGAAAACACCAAAGCAGTCATTAAGGCATCCACGAAAGTCAATTCAAAAATATTGGAAATCGGTCGCTCAGGGCTAATATCTGTAATCAGTCAGCAGTCAATATGGCTATGAAAAATCTGATGAGCTTGTGAGAACTGAAACTGCACAAGCAATCACCTGGCGACACTAGATGAAGTCCCATAAAAGCAAATAGAGTGATTGGTACCTGGATGGTAAGACCTTCTCCCCACATCCTTGTACCAAACCATGTTTTTCAATGTCAACCACATTGTTTTCTAGCACCCACTCATGCCTAACGTACAAGGTGAATCGGACACCCTTAAGGTCCTAGTAGGCCTATGCGGGTCGTCATTATCTTGATGACAGCCTATCAACTTAACCTAAGCAATACATTCATTACCTCCACATTCTGAAGAAAAATGCATGGTATGTATACAAATCGAAAATGTTGCGTGTCAATTTCTTATTCACTATTTGTAGCATATGATTTTCCTACATCAAATAAAATAAATCCCTCATTTTTCATCTTCGAAATCAATAAAATATCCTCTCAGCTATGTTCTTTTTACTAAAAACCTATGACCTCTCCTCAAACGCAACACCTACTGTTCAACTACATCGAAAAATCACCTAATTTCCAATAACATAATTGAATAGATTTATCAAGTTGAATGCCAAGGCCACTCTGCTCCGATGAAACATCTAAAATAAATAAATGACGGCAACCAAAACACAATTGCTGTAATCTATAATCATTATCGAGGACACATATGCTCAGACCGTTGGGCCTGCCCAAGGGACATACTCGTAATTCGATCTAGGTCATTGGGTAGCAACAGAATCAAAACTCTAAAGGCACCTGTATAATACACATTTTATCCCCAGGAAAGTGCAATATATTTCTGAAATATATTAGATACTCCTACTAATAGCTTTTACCCGCGACTTCGTCCGCGTGAAACTTACGAAATAAAAATTCGTTGAATTATGAGAGTCTCTTTAGCAGATGAAGATGTTGATTATCAGCGAATACTGTGGCGAAAATCACCAATAACACCGGTAGAACACTTTCGTTTACGCACTGTGACATATGGAACATCTTACGCTCCGTATTTATCGGTACGTGAAGACTATCCTGTCGCATCAGAGATAGTTCTTAACGACTTTTACGTCGATGATGTAGTGTCGGGTGGCGACTCACTCCCTGATATCGTATTTAAAAAGCAACGTCTTGTCGAACTTCTCTCAAAAGGTGGCTTAGAATTAAGCAAGTGGCAAAGCAATTGCGCGGAACTACTTCAAGATGGACAAATGCAAAGTGATTGTGTTTCGATGGATGAAGAAAATGATTCGTGGGTGAAAGTTCTTGGTCTCTACTGGAACTCCAATTGCGAGATTTTAAACTCAACGATCTGGTAGTAGTAAAGGATTCCCATCTACCACCCGGCAAGTGGGCCATGGGGCGAGTCATTTTAGTCGACCCAGGTGAAGATAATCGTATTCGAGTTGTCACTGTACGCACTGCTACTGGAAACCTAATTCGGCCGATACACAAGCTGGCACTATTACCTTTAGCCTGAAACTATGTTCCAGGGGCGGGGGAATGTTTGGAAATATCTTTAAGTAATAATGTATTGTAATTATTTAAATCCAATTTGAATTCATCCAAAAGTTATAAACTAACAAACATCATCCATTTACCCTATTTTGATTTTTTCGTGTTAAATATCTGCAATATTACTGTTCTTGCTCTCACTAATAATTATTGCGCTCAAATCTTGTATACTTTACATTGTATAACAGTTGAAAATTGTACTTATTTCTGTAAATTAAATGCCTTTTCTCGTTTACTTGGATTAGAACTCGCAAGCAGATAAGTACTATTAAATACATATTTTAAATTTGTATACATTTTGGTCTATGTTTTTTCGTCGTTCGACTTTCTGCTGTTTCTCTCCTGGGTGCTGGTCCTTTTAATTAATTTTGCATTTTAATTCCCAAACAGAAAGAGTTAATAATCCCTATGGCCGAGGTGTTTTATTAGCAATCCAGATGTAAAAATTACACTTTGAAATAGGAACTCTAGCGAAAATAAATTCAAAGTATGACTTAGATGATTTTTTAAAGAGTTTTGAATTATAGCGAGAGTGTATAGCCAATAGAACTCCGTAAATTCTCCCCTTTATCTTGACTATCGTTACGGTATAGATTAAAGCCTTCAGTAAATGCGTCGTAAGGCAGAACCTTACGTTTTTATAGTAAACGGAGACACATTGGGAAGAGACTTACAGAGGTTGTAGTGAGCTTACAAATAATTCTTTTTTAGGTTAGGGACAATAGTAGTTCTTAAAATTTTTAGCGGATGAAAAGTGATGGAGTGAATTATACTTGAACGGTGGCATCCAGAGATTCGCGGTAAGAAAAAAAATGACACCAAAGTTGAGAAGGCAGGAAAATATCAGGTTGTAGCAATTACAATTTCTAATGCATGGTTGTCATGTTGAGAGTATTGGCATACAGATTTTTATCCTACAAGTTCTTATTCTCCATATATTTCACAATAATACAAATACAACGTATGCCTGCCTATGTGTTTGCTTGGGACTTGAGTTGTTATAAGTAGATCGGTTCTAATGCAGTTCTTACCACTGGGTAGTAAGATTACCTTTTAGTGCGAAAAACAAAAGTATACATTATACATCAGTGCCAAATAACTAAATCTAAATAAGACGGGGACCTACAGAAGGAAAATAGAGACGCGTTGTTCGGAGAAATAGAGATATGATATGAACGTACATTGTATCTGATAGAACGCAAATAAAAATGTGCTGCTCAGAGGAGCAGAGGTATGATATGTATGTTCATTGCATCTGACAGAAAAAGACATGCTATTCAAAGCGAACTAGGAGTAAGTTAGGTTTAGTAAAAGTGGCTGTTGGAAATACCAATCCAGTTAGGCCTATTGGCCCATTGTGATGCCACGGAACCAGTTTGAGCTTATAATAAAGCGTAGGAGACTGTTAACGTCTATGTTTTCTAGATCGTTTAGGTCGTTGTAGAAGAAAGCTCCTAGATGAAGCGTCCTTCTCTGGGAGAGAGCTGGGCATGTGCAGAGTAGGTGGAGGATTATCTCCTTCTCTTCCTCGTCCATGCAGCTTCTACAGAAATCATTTGTAAAAGCGCCAAGCCTGAGGACGTATCCAGTAATTATGGCGCTGAGATGTTTCCTATTTAAAAGGATCAGACACTTAGAGCGATTCAGATCCAGCTTTGGCCAGATCTGTTTGGTCGCTAGACACGTTTGACCAACAGTCCACCTAAGGTCTGTTCTTTTATTGGCATCCAGCTTTAATGTTAGTTTGTACGTAGCGATTGATACCCCTATACTACCCTTTTCAGGTAGAATAGGTAGAGTGGTTCCAATTTTGGCGAGTTCATCGGCTCTGCAGTTCCCTGGAATGTCTCTGTGGCCCGGCACCCAACAAAGGTGAATGTTGAACTGCTCTGCCATCTCCATGAGAGATGATCGGCATTCAAGGTCGGTTTTAGAATATAATGAGATCGAGTCCAGGTACTTGATGGCGGCCTAACTATCCGAAAATGTGCGGATATCCTTTGCAGATATCACGTTTTTCTTCAGCCAGGAAAGGCTTAGATTTAGCTTGACTGAGAAAATACCGCTACCAACTCCGCTATCGGTTTTAGATCCATCTGTGTAGAGATGGATTGACTTGTCCTCCATGAAAGCATCTTCCTCCCAGAATGATCTAGAGGGAAAACTTACATGGAAGTTTTTGTCAAACCAAAGTTCAGGTATGGTGTAATGTTCGATGTTCTCTGTGAGGATTCCTAATGTATTAAGAATGTTGGCGGGGCCAAGTGGCCACTCTTTAGTCGCTTTAAGGCGATTAGCTGCAGTCGTAGCTACTTGCCTGCTAAAAATGTCGAGGGGTGTCAAATGAAACAGAATATCTAATGCAGCAGAGGAGGTAGACCACAAGGCTCCTATGGACTCTCTTTAGTTTAATGCAATTGACTGCATTTTCCAAGGCCGTCCACCAGACAACCACCCCGTAAGTAAGTATCGGTCTTATGGCTAAGATGTATAGCCAGTGGGTTATGCGAGGTTTAAGGCTCATTTGTTCCCAATGGCTATTTTGCAATAGAATAAAGCTATTGTAGCTTTATTGACTCTTTCTTGAATGTTAGGTTTCCCGTTTAATTTCCTGTCAAAAATGATATATTTTGATATTTTGCTGTATCGGAAAAAAAAACTAGACTGGTACCATTTATTGAAGGAGGGTCTATGATTATAGACGGCAGGTATTACACCATCCACACCAGCAGACTTGTATGGTTTGAAGCTACGCAGCGCCCAGAGCAGTTCGTCTCTCGTAATCAGACCATGCATTTTGGTCGCGGTTGCAGGAGGCCTGTTTGGGCTGCTACTGGCCGCGAGTTGGGAGCTACCTGGAAAGTGGGTGTCTAGAAGCAGGTTGAGTGATTCATCACTTGAGGTTGTCCAAGTGCCATCGGTTTTTTTCAAACAGCTAGGCATCATAGGATTTTTCTTAGCCGCGAGCCGCCTCAGAGGTTTCTGTGATTTTGTCACAGAATGACCTCCAGGATTGTCGCTTTCCTTCCTCAGTTCTTTTTTGTATAATTTGAGGGATTCTTTGTATGAGTCCCAGTCAGTCACTTTTCTTGTGCTTTTTGCTACGTTCAAAAGTTTTCTACAAGAGTTTCTGAGCAGTCCCAGAGCCAATGTCCACCAATGTGGCTTTTTCTCGCATCTTGTTTGAATAAGAGGGCAGATTGAGAGCCAGAGTAAATTCCTTGATTTTCATGTCAAGCACATTGGTGTCTCGCGGGGGACTTGATAGTTCAGAGGATAGGGTTTCTGACAGTATTACTCTGTATATTGGCCAATCAGTTTTCCGGTAATTCCGGAAGGCTGGTTGGCTGGGGGATCATCACTCAGGCTGAATTGGATGTATCTGTGGTCTGAAAAGGAGGGTTCAGACGATACCATCCAGTTCATTAGCCTTTGAGTGATGCTGTTGTAGACAAGAGTGATATCTAGCACTTCCTGTCGGTTTCTAGTTATAAAAATGGGCTCATTGCCCATGTTGCAAATTAAGAGGTTAGTACTTAAAATATAGTCAAAGTTAGGAGTAAGATCCAATATAATACATTCAACAGTGAAAGCTAGCTTAACCTAATTGTAGACCTAAAACAACAGACACCAATGCAGCATTATTCCGTGGACAGCCAACCAATATTCGGTCGGTAACTCCTATTTGTTCAAACGACCCAAATATGATCTACAATAACAAAAACAAGATGGAAATTGGGTTAAGATAAATGGGAATCGCTAAATCAATTTACAGATGCACCATTCTTCTCTGATGGGTGGCCGTGGTTCAAGTGGTAGTGGATTGGCTTCTAAATCGGATGGTTTGGGGTTCAATACCAGCCGCGCCAGAAATACATCCTTTTTCTCAGGCAACTAAAATCACATGAGTGGTTGCCTAGAATACAACAGCAAATGATATTACATTAATAATTTAGTTTCCAATAAAATATTGGATGCCACCCATGGAGCGAAGTAACTACTGAGCTAAAAAAGCCTATCTGTCATTTTCTTACAAACTTAACACGTGCTCAGGCACTTTGAGTCATACCCACTTGAGTGTGTACAGATTTCTGAATAAATTTTTTGCTTCCTTTCTACCACGTTTGGCCAGATCCTATATTTTCCAACATTTGAAGAGCGTTATTTATGCTTGATGTCTATAATAGTAATCGCAATACTTATTACAAAAACTTTCTGAAGTTTCTTTTACTTAAATAACTGAAATTGTCCAGGTGCCGATAAAAAGTGCTTAATCTCCAATCTCTGAAATATCCTGACAAAAAAATTCGCATAAAATTAAATTTCACTGAAAACGGCCTACTTGGTCGTATTTGTTTCCGAATGCCAATTAATTCCTTTAGAGCTACGAGTATCTGCATTTTTTTTTATCAACTCTGTCATGTTGGCCAACTTTCTATTGTTACGTGTCAAAACCACTCTTTTATTGTCACCCGAAATCTAATTAACTAATTCAATATGTGGTTTTACCGTTTAAAATACGGAACTCTGAAAACAGAATACACGTCACATTTGCCACCCTGTTGGGAATGACACCCTTCAGAAACAAATTTACTTAATCATTAAGTATTCCAAATGCGTCGACACAATCAGAAGCAATCGCAGTCGACATGAACCAACACAGCATGAAATCAATAAAAATTTAACAGAACAAATTAAAGATTACTCACAACCCTGGCTACTGCTTTCCCAGGCTGCGCGGGTGTGTGAGCTCATTTTCCATACCAGTCCTCTCATTATGTATTGTCCTCCTGAAGCATATTTATGCAACCTTTTGTCTAGGTCCTTGCAAAACATCAAAGAGGAAAACCAGACTAAGGTCGTTGGGATATACAAATATCCACAAGATACAGAATACATCCAGGCTCCTTATGTCCTTAAAACCGAGCTATGTATGTACAAGCACGTTACCTGTTTTCAACAGAATTGTTCTCAGCTTTATTGGCGTTCCTTCTTTGTTGTCGTTTGCTTTAATTTACTTCGCACTTTACGTCTCGGAAATCAACATAAATTATCCATTTTGAGTTTGGTTTTTTCCTTATTCTACCACCTCACACATCTTATTGCTGGACAACAACAACAGGGGGCGCACCCAAAGGAATATCAATTCAGTCAGGGTAATTATGATGGGCGACATTCTTCATTAACCTAATGAACAATGAAAAGCAAGCTAATGAAAAATGTCATCGTTAAAGCTCCACTAGATGACCGAAAGGATAATTTATTACGTCAATTGGGTGGGTGTTAATTTTGATTTCTAAAGGTCTTGAGCGGCCATCCTTTTTTTATTCAATTTGTAGGGTTTAGTTCCTACGGCATTCCTGTCGTATGTGAGATGAGTTTTAATGGGGAAACTAACTTCATATCAACTGATCCTTGAAGAAATAGAATGGGGAGTGATTCCTTTTCAAGTAATCTTCATAAGCCACACTTTCAGCAAGAGAATTTTAAATTGAAGAAAACGGCAAAAAAGGAATCCTAAAAAATGTGCAGAATTTGACCTGAGGACGCCCAGAAAGATTTAGGAAGCCTAGTAGGAGATTTATTGTTATTCATATCGTCTTGGTGGGACGCCTCCTATCTGAAGAAATTTCAGTTTGGAAAGGATATAAACATACGGGGGTTTCGATCTGATTTGAGTGAGGATGGCTCTGATGGAAAATGTACGGGTAAATACGGGTTGAAAAACTGATAAGCAACGGAAATGCCGGTGCCAGAAGGAGGGATTTTTTTTCTGTTTGTCGGTTATATGAAGAATGAAAGAAGCTATCACCTAGCGGTGATTATTGTGACAAAGACGACGCACGGAAGGGAAATATAAGTGCTATGTTATGAATTTTAATTGGAAGGTAAATCAAATTCTATTTGACTTTCAAAAAAGATTTATTTTTTCCGAGACGATCATGTGGGAATGGTTAAAGTGGTGTGCAAGATGGTTTATTTAAATATAAAGTAGTGAATGCTGAATTTTTAAGGGATGAGGTTCTATTGTATGATGCAAATATAGGTGGAACTTAAGAAGCTGCAATGTCATATTTTCTATTAAACTTTATCTGGATATTGTTTCCATAAAGGATGTATTCAAAGGATTCCATATTGCTTTGTAGTAAAAGACTTAAAGAGAACATTTAAAATAGGCTCTATTAAATATTGTTGCCTACACCCCAGAAAAACTCCTTCCATAACACAAATATTAATTTCTCTGACCAATTACTTATTTAAAACAAGGATACCCGTAGATATAAAATGGTCAGTTATAACACTTAAAAATATTGTGCGAAACCTAAAGACCAACCTAAGAAATTCAACTTTTTGAGAATTTGTACATAAAAAAAAACAAAAATTGACAACAATACGACTCGGTTAATGATCTAATACTGTAACGAGTAAAGGGAGAAAATTTAATAACTGCTTTTGAATTTACAGAACATCTTGGTGTGAAGGAAGAATTCCTGCAATTTATTATAGCGCGAGTAGATAAGAAACTGGAAATTGAGTTAATTTTACGAAGAATAGAATAGATCGACTTACGGGGAGACAATAAACCAAACTGTGCGTGTTAGCCTAGGTAAAGCAGAAAGCAATGGCGTTACCTCTGAAACGCTTTGAATGCTCTCAGTTAATGCTTAACAAAAGGTGGAACAACTCGTAGTAAACTTCCAGCAATAATAAAAATACGATTTGTGACCTTTCTGAAGATGAATGTATGTATGCTTGCTCGCAACTTTTTATTATTTTTCGGTGGCGGGACCAATCTCTTTCGAATCCCAATAAAGAATTTGATAGAAATCAGCGGCGGTGAGCATCTCGTTCCTGGATAATGTTTCGGCGCTCATTTTATCAGGGGCTGATTTTGTACGAACCATTACGGACAACTCATTGCGGACGCTTTTACTATTCCGTAACGAAAGAAGCATAAAACAATTCGAGCAACAAGCATTTGAGTTGATATCCCTGAAGGTGAGAGTGAAATATTGGCCTGTAAAGAAAATTCAGTTTTAAACTGAATAATGAAGAGCAACGTAATACAATCTAGTCAAGACCAAAGCTCGAAATAACTATATGGATATTGACGGCTACCCTGAAATTGATATAAATTTATAGTTCTGGTTTAAGGCCAAAGCGAAAATTTGTAAAAGTAACCAATCACAAGCCATCAGATGCCAAAAGCGCTTAGAGGATAAGTCAAACAAAGGGGTTAATTCCAAATCTCGTTGAATGTGCATGGATCCCTTTAAAGTAGAAAGGGAATTATGTTAGCATTGACCGAATGTCACATAACCTGCTGTTTCATCCATCATTCTCTTGATTATCTGAATAAAATCTCCTTTTAAGCTAATGTTTTAGAGCCTGTATGACATCAATATGGCAAAACTACATAATACTATTAACAAATTAATTGACACGGAGGCAGTTTTAAATTAGCTTTTGCTACTGAAATGAGATTCAAAATATAATAACTCACTGCTGTACAGAAGTGTGTCGGGCTCTGGTTCTAATACTGGTTCCCGCTGTCAATAAGATGGCTGAAGAACTGACAAGAATTCGACCTACATATCATGATCGGACGCTTTAGCCCACTTTCCAATATCAGCTAATGAGTGCATAATATGATTTGTACAAAAGCCAATTACAGATGGAAATCATAAATAATCTATGACATAGTACAGAGTAGGACAAAAAAGTGGGACAGTACGTCATTGTCTAAGTTTGTCATAACTTTCTTACGAATCTCACAATGAAGCTAAATTCTAAGGACAATAACATATGTATGTAAGATTGCTGTGATGAAGCAGCACACAAAAACACATCTCACTTTGTGTACTATTACCTTGAATGATCGAGGGGCAGAAGAACACTGGGTTCATGATGAGGTTAATCGTACGGAAGAGTATTAAAATGGTTTGATATGGACCTGAAATAAAGTAAAAAAAACCCAACCTTACATTAGTAAATATACCTTATAAGAGATAGAGGTTCTTGAATTACTTACTTTCATTTAATTAGAAAGTGGTGCTTGACCATATTGTTTCACACGTCGTATAAGTTTTATCTACAGATTCATCACAAATTACAATATGACCATAGGTATATCAAAATACGAGTATAATACGGGTATCGTTTGAAAAAAATTTGCAATCAAATTTTACACCCTACCCGCATCACTAAAGTCTTTAGGAGGGGATTTCGTGCCAGGTGAACTACAATAGATAGGTAGATATGTTGTATTTCATTTAGTAAAAAAATTAATTCGTTACTGCACATTTAACAAAATAGAGAATTGGTAAGTAAGCGAATTCACATAAAAACATTTCAATATTTATTAAAGAAGACTTTAAATAAAAAGACTTCAAATAATAATAAAAATAGAAAGTAAATATTATATATTATAGTATATTTTATATATGTAGTATTTATAATATAATATTTGGTGCGCCACCATCTTTGTTTACTACTTGAAAAATTCTGTGTGGCATTGATTTTATCAAGTTTTGACAGCTTCAGTGGAAATGTTGTAGTTGCCCAAGTACCTAAAATAGTATCTTTGAGGTCCTGAGCTGTCTCGTATTTCCGTCCTTTCTCATTAACTCTCCTCGCCAGGATTCTCTAAAGATTTTCTATAGGGTTTAAATCGGGACTTCTGGTAGACTACTCTAAAGTAGTACATTTTTCGCTAAAAACCATTCATTTACTATTGTAAACAGACGTCTGGTTTGTCTAGTTCTCTTGTTGAAAAATTAATTCGCACATTTCGTTTGCCTTTTACACATCTTAGTCTGGTTTGCTTATGGATCCAGGTCAAAGCTGGTTGTGAAGCAGGTTTTTTGAAAGTAAGATTTTTATCGCTTCTTAGAATTTGCTGTATACAGCGAGTAGTGACAGAGAGCTCCAGCTTTGCCTTATTTCACTTGAAAAAGACTACTTCAAGAAGACTAATTTCAAGAAGAAATTCTGGTTTTTACCTAGATTAAAGTTTTTATTACCGTCTTAGTTCGTGTTTTTGGCGTAATTTTCTTTATCCAAGTATTAAAAAATTGCGTATTACCTTTACACATGTATTTAGTTTTTCAGAAATTTTCCTCTGAGGAAAGCCAGCGTCATTGTTGATTCATATTTTTTTGTGTTTAAGAACTTTGCACGTAGCATGATCCTTAAAAACTGTAATTTAAAATTAACATCACCAAAATTGAACTGAAAATATCAGATAACAATCGAACTTAACAAAATAACATTGTGCACCGTGTCTATATGAATTTCGATAAGAATGACTATCGATATACGACATTATTTATTAATTTGACTTCCGCAATCAGTTCTTGTAAAAAACTAAAGAAACTACAAGCGCTAATAGTTTGTATATTACTGGAGAGATCTAGGTACTTACAATACAAAGATCCTAAATAAACGTTCAATTTAAGTTGTCTTGGATAGTTTGAAGTGTGATATTTACAAAATAAATTCTGGTGTGCCACAGGGCTCCGTTCTGTCTACGAAAATCTTTTTAATTTTCATCAATGATCTCTTATGTGCTACTTCTAATCCAGTATATTCTTTTTCTGACGACAGCACGCTCTGCCTTTCATATTCGGTCACGGACTCATATTCCGACTCTTCGGCTGTAATACGGGAACGGTAGCGTATGCTAAGCTCATAAAAGTTTCACTAAATGTGGAACCACGAACAGTGTGGAATTTAATGCTTCCAAAATACAATGCTGTCATTACAGCGAAATTTAAACACCCAGCCAGTATTCATGAATGGCACTTGCATCGTCAAAATCGAAAAACTTTCCATTTTCGGCATGTGTTAGAATGATCACATACAATACGTTGGAATGATCACATATTTGATGACGCCAAGCATGATGCGAAATGTAACTATGCGATGTAAGAAATACTTCACTCACTCTGTCCGGGGCTCGATATATAATACAATGGTACGGAATTATAAAAAAACATATGTTAATTTCGGAGTCTGTATGTTACCTTGATACTATTCGTATAAAGATGCATGTAAATAAATACAAATAGAATTAATTAGACGAAAACAACGAACAAAGAAAAACTCAATTGAACAGTATTTTTTTTAAATAAATGAATATAATAAAATAAACTCCAAGAACTTTCTGTTCAAGGGAACTTGTAGTATCCTCAAATGGTTATTAATATTTCATATCCTATTGGAATTCAGGACAAGCTAATCCAAAAATGGTCAAAGAACAAGTTAAGCCTGATCGGTTAAGCTGGAAAGGTTTTAATAAAGCTAAGAAGAAAAAAAGTGTGGCAGGTTCGTTTATCCACCGCGAAAGAAAGGATTGAATAAATACTTGAAGTGAATTGGAAAAAGGTTGCAGGACTTTAGCCAAAAGATTTATGATCTATGTAAGCTGAATATATTTATTTTAACATATAATCGCATTAAGGACTTCAGTTTGTTTTGGATCATCAAACTTTGGTCTGTGTCCAGTAGCTTCAGTCTTCTTTTTATTCAAGAAATGTATGGGGGATTGTAAAATTAGTTTTGCTAACAGTGGCTTTGGGCTTTAAAATAGAAGAACCGTTAGATGCATGTTTCAGTGACGAGTCTCCTTTTATAAACAATTAATTGTTTGTGTGTTTTTTAATAATTTAAAAAGTCATGAACATGTTTTCATCGCCCTCTTACTCATAGAGAAAAGTGCGGATAAGCTCCCCTTCTGCCAGGAAAGATCTTATTTTTGTTTCACCAAAATCTATTATCCATAAAAGTTTGGCCGTTTGCTATTCCAATGATTTGGCGTGAGCAAGTGAATCATTAGGATGACTGTTATTTTTGTTTACTTAAGCCAAAGGGTTTTAAAAAAAAAATTAAAAACAAAATAGAATACCCTAAAGTAGCTTCTGTGTCCATGCCAATACCTCATAGTGGACAATTTCCTGTGCCCACGCCAAGAATATAAAAACCATGTGCAAAGTCAAGTGATGAGGATGACCGTGAAGAAAGTTTTGCTAGTACCACTACACCACGGCCACCCGCTTACTTCGAAACAAGTACGCTAAAAAACATTGGCATACGACATCTTTTCGCAGTTGTAAATGTTGATTTTAAACTTATTTTAAGTTAGTTATTCAGCCAAGTAAGATGAACAAGGAGGGCTGCGACTTCAACTGGAAAGTACACAACATCTGTTTTGTTGTACTGTATTTCAATAGTGTCCAAGAAATGGTGAAGCTAGTGAGTATGAGTTCTGGAGGCGGTGGAATAACTTCGAGTTAATGTGTCAATAGAAACGAGGCGGATGAGAAAGTTTCGAATTACAGCTTCTAGGCTGTCATCTAGGCATCCACTCATCTTACGTGATTCTTGGTTGCTTGAAAAAAAGAATGCATTCCGAGCGCGGTTGGGTTTGAACGCCGAACCTTATGATTTGGAAGCCAATACTTGGCCGACGGTCACCCACAAATGTGTTTACAAGGAATGTATTAATATACGTGCTATAAATAACATCACTTCCAGCTCTAAGAAGATTTCAGTGGAGTCCACTCTGCTAGCTTTCGGTACCGTTAAGCCAAATATAAAAGTGTAATAAGATGATAAATTTTGTTATTTTCATATCATTACAATTATAGTGACAAATAAACAAACTGTGCCTTTATGTTGATCGTCCATTACAAAAAAGAAAAGAATCCATAAATAAATAAAAAAAATTAAAAAAATGTAATAAAAAGTTATGGTATCCTAAGTTTGTGTGCTAAATTCTAAAAGTTCTGTAAGATATAATATTGTATAAACAAAGCAGCAGCGCTCAGAATAATTCATTTCTAATTCAATCAAGAGTTTGCCTCTCTCGCAAAATTCATAGGTACGTTTCCCTTTTTTCCTCACCGGGTACTGCGGCTTACATACAGCACATCTGTGGGACAAAAGACAACCAAGTGCCCCAAGGCCCAGAATATTGTAAAAGTAAGAATTGTTTATAATCGTAGTTTTTTGAAATAAAAAAATTAAAATAAATCAAGGTTGAATTTAAATTTACCAATAACCCAGCCCATTACCAGGCATTGAGCAGCTACACGGGTATAAACCAATTGCGGTACCAATCAAGTGAATAGCACCACTTGAACATAATGCTTAAGAAGAACAATGATTCCAATATTACCAAATGAGTAATTCCACTTACGAGTAGTCTGTTGATATTGTATATTTTCTTATTCGCATGTCCCACATATAATTTCGATTCCCCACTATCCATCTCATTTTGCCACATAACCGCATACCCCTAAAAGGTGAAGTATGTACTCGTACTCGTAGTTTTACTGTCTGTAAAATCCAGCCTAAAACTGTTTGTTATAAAGCACAGCCAGCTTCTTAACTTAACCGATGATAGTCAATCGAACTCAAAGAAGGTCGTTCTATATGTAATAAGGAGGAAGCTGGCTGCTCTGCTCATCCAGTGCTAAAAGGTGACAGTGTGAAAGTTAGCAAACTTTCTTTGATTAAAGATATTCCGACGAAAACTTTTAAGGTGGTGGTGGCTTTGTGGCTTTAGACCGTAAGCTTGACACCGAAGAGAGTTTATGGAACTAAAAGGTTTGATATGTCCAAGTCTATATATAGTAGCACTGATACATGAAAACTAAATGCATCACTGCTAGTTTTACCAAATCATACTTCTTTTAACACATAATGTGAGAATGAAAATGCTTCGCTGTTTCTCTGTAAATATCCTGTATACTACGTAATTAGGCTGTAGGTACTGGGCGTTTAGACAAATTTCTATAAACACGAAGAAATTTCATTAAGATGACCACATAGAGAGACGAATGAACTAGTTGATTACCTTTCGATATTTTTGAGTTAGTTACGGTCCTGAATGTATCCGAAGTGTTCCTTTTCCTTCCAATGTCTTTTTGGCTAGCCTTTAGCCACTTATCTATATAAGACTTGTAGGAACTCTATCGAACTCTTTTTCCAAGTCGATTAAGACGATATACCATATATATCGATCGACCATTATATATCTATATATTATATATTATATAATAATATTAATATTAATTTTTAATTTTGGTGGGGGATAACGCCCCCATTTATTTGGGTTAATACAAGCTTAAAAACTAGGACTTGAAAACTAATAATAATTAAGGTTTTAAAGCTAGGGATGGTGAAAGAGATCGAATTTGAAGGAAAGAGTGCTGCGGTTAAAATCGAAAACGGAAAGGTTGGAGTTTACCTTACGCAGCATACGGGAGATTAGTTCGTTAGAGCCATATGTTGTGCGGTGGATTGGTAGGTAAAAGAGACGGGGAAACTTAGATTTTGAGGGTTAGTGTAAAAGAATATAGAGTTGTAAAGAGATGAGCAATCGACAGAACCTGACTGGAGTCGGTGAATGAAAAGAATGTCTGCTGCATCCTTTCGTTTCTCAAGGGTTTTAAGTTAATGAGTTTGAGACGGTCTCGATAGGGCGGTAATATAAGAGGATCGTTTCAAAGTAAACCCTGAAGAGCAAATCGAAGAAAACGACGCTAAATGCTCTCAATTCGGGATACATGAACTCGGTGAAAGGGACACCACACTTCGCTAGCGTACTCGAGAAGGGGGCGAACGTAAATAATGTATAGTGATCTGGTAACGTACGGGTTGCAGAATTATTTGGACCATCCTTTAACGAAGCCAAGTGATGAGTTTGCTTTAGTAATTATCTCATCAATATGCGAGCCGAAGTTAAGCTCCTTGTCGCATAATAACAGACTTGTTGCACTTACATGAAAAGGTAGTCGATTGACATTTGGTGACATTGACTTCTAAGTAATTCTTCATGCAGCAGGTGGAAAAACTGTTTAGATCTATTTGAACAAACTTTGGTATCGTCAGCATAGAGAGAAAGTGTTGAGTGTTGAATGACCCTTTCAAGATTTTGAATACTTAGGATAAAGAGCAGTGGACCTAGGTGACTACCTTGAGGAACACCGGAAGTTGCCAAGAAAGGGGCCGATAGGGCTGACCTGAAACGGATACTATAACAACGAGGTAAGAAGATATCCATTTTAGCAAAATGGGTTCAAAGCCCAGGACGGACAATTTAAACAGGATTGGTTTATGAGATATCTTGTCAAAAGCCTTACAGAAATCAGTTGTTATAACGTCAAATTCTTTACCACTTTCTAAGGCTGAGAGTATAGAGGACACGAATTCGACGAGGTTAGTGGTAGTTGATCTACCTTTCAGAAAGTCGTGCTGATTAGGGGAAATAAGAGATTTGCATTGGAAGCTTAAGGCTTCGTACAAAATGCTTATTGCGCGAAAAGGGGACATAGAGAAAAATATAATTGAATAATTCTCTGTAGAAGATAGAGAGAGCATCATTAAGGGACAAATTGGCAAAATTAAAAGAACACTTATTGAGATATGCGTTAATTTTGCGGAAATTCGCTTTATGAAAGTCGTAAGAAGAGGTAGCTGCAGATGGGGTGGACTGAATAGGATAGTGGTGGAAAAGAGAAAGAAGAAGTGGTGGGTGAAAGTTATCAATGGTCGATAGTGAAAGGGGAGAGAGCGAGATAAAGGAGTTTATGGGGTTAATGGTGAACATTAAATCTAATTGCCTACCCATATAGTTGGAGACTCTACTAACTTGACATAAGCTAGAGTCTGTAAGCTCATCCAAGAAGAGTCATTCTTTAGTTACTACTACCGGTTGTGGCTTATAATTTTATAGAAGAAAATCGTGAGCTATTTAAATCCAAGATTTCCGATTGTTGTCCATATACTTACTAGTGTCTTTCCGGTTCATTCTATTCACGCGTTTGCTAACTTTGACTTCCGAAAAATCTGTTGGTTTATCTTCGTGCACGACAACTGTGGTAATAGTACTACGAGTTAAAGTACTCTTGAAATCTACTTCAAATTTTGGTATTGTCTGTTAGCAAGTGAGGATGCTCGTCTTCAATATATTTCGGCGATACAATGCCCCTAGGACAAAACAGGTGCTCTAACTTCTTATACAAAACGCACATTATCAGTCCTTACTTAGTCCAACGTTAAAATACTTCGATTTTGCTCCTTAGCGACATTTTCGTCTCATCGATCCATTACCACCTTTTTTTGTTTTATATGGAGCCGGCCTTTTGAAACTCCGAGTAGATTTTGCGCACTTCACTTTTCTCCGAACTTGTTTCATGTGTGCTAAGTACTTAGTTTTTCACATTTTTGAGATATTCTCGCAAATCTAGAGCTCACAGCTGGCTCTTTTCCCTGTTTAAATGCTCTGGTTTCCTCACAGAAAATTCTGTCAGCTAAATTCGATACCATCTTGCTCATGGTTCGTCCAAGATGTTTTACTAAAATCTGTAACTAAAGTTTTATGTCATCTATCATTTAAGAAATGTGCTCTTTGGTGCCACCCACATTGGAGTTTTGATGATCTTGCGCGACAACTGTCTTTAACCCTAGTTTTATGAACATGCCATCTAATGCAATTATACCATATCGAAATCCAAGTTCCGTTTGCCCAGGAATGCCTTCTGCCAGAATCTGAGCCAGAAAACAAATGTAGTTGGGTCATCACGGATGGTTCCAATTTAGGATTTGGTGGTGGTGTCTCTCTGGAAGACAACAATGTTAGATTTCAGTCCTCATAAATTAACCACAAATGGCAATCCTCACGGTAATAATGGTCTGGTGTTAGATGTTAGCACCTTTCCCGCTGTAGTTTCATAGGAAAGACTACAGGCTGCTTCCTGACGGAGCATTATGCTTCTGCTAAGCACCTAAGTGACACCGTGGAACACTGTGTACCTCTATGAATGTCTCACCTAAACTCTCATCAGACTTCAGGTACTTGGCGCTGATGCAATGGCTGCTTGTACTTTTGACACTTTACCGCTTAAGAGCTTATTTAGTTTTCTACGAAAGACTGAAATTCTAGTAAGATGAACTTACAAGTAATATAATGGATAAGTTTCACGCCTAAATCTTTTAGAGACAAATCTAAGGACTTGAGGGTCTATATAGGTTATTTTCACCATTATATACATTATTAACCTTCAACTGGTTTTTCAAAACTGTTTTGTGGTACAAAAAATCTTTTAGTTGGCTGTGCCTTTTCCCAATTTTCAATGTACATACAAGTACAGCATATTCAACTGGAATCATGAACAACTTTTTGGGAACTGTGAACAAATGAAAATGATCATAATATCCAAACAAAGATTATGATATATTGATCTAAGAGATGTTTGCTTCTTCATATGAGTACATACTTTATACTTTAAAACTGTCTTCAACAACGAATAATACATTTGGTGAAAGATCCTGAACGATGATGAAGATGTACATTTTCTCAGATTTACATTAAGATCAAAAGGTTAATTAACTACAAAATTCGTTCCTATGGCTGAATCTTCTTCAAACACTCTACAAGTAGATCCATATAACCATAAATGTGATTTTCATGCATTAGCCTGTTTTCTTAAGTGGAAAAGTTCTTCTTTTTACGCATCACTTTCTCGAAACACAACAATTATCGCCCACCAGTCAAACTACCTTTTCTCACCTGTTCCAATTCGATAATTAACAACTGTTCGAGAGTGCTACAGAAAAGAAATTCAAATCCATGATACAATATCTACTTCTACTTCTCCTGTTCACTGGAAAATTCAGCTTTCATCCCGCCAATTAGTACCGCTAATTAACTCAAGGCCCAAAGGCGTGTTAAATGTAACGAAACTAGAAGCGTTAGCTTAATCACCATTGCCCAGTTGACGTCAGCATTAGAAGCTGGGGCACCAATATTTTGCCACCATCGTCATCTCAATTGAAGTACACTACCACTCGTGGTGGAAAAGTTGCGTCGCGTGGAGCCAAGGAGCAAAAAATAAAGAACCAGTGTGGCTTAAATTTCTGCGAAACAAAAAAAAATTATAATACAACAAAAATGAGAATCCATTAGCCTGCCAACTGATAAGGCTATAAAGTTCTTTTGCCGTGTCCTTAAAACATCCATCTGCCAAAAAAAAGGAGGAAAAAAGGGGCGTCAAAAAAAAATCTTTAAAACGAAGGACAAAGTGTTTTCGCTTTTCAAGTGAGATTACAAAATTTCATCTTGACAGTAGAGACAAGAGGACAAAGCCGAACGCTGAGAGATACTCGAAGAACAGTGAGCCCAAAGCGTAAAATAAAAAAACAAAACTAATTCAACCCCAATCAAGCCAGAAGCTGTCTCCGAGTTAAAGCTTCTTCTGCTCCCTATTGTCCTTTCGCCAAAGATCCCGAGCTCCATTACACGCCCTTTCTTTGCTTCCCTTCCCAGCCCCACACACTTGGTCACCTACCAACTGTCAACTTGAAAATTCATGTAATTTGCCTCCTCAAACATACATAGCAACAAACAAAAGCACTTGACAGAGCGTGGGGTTGTTCCCAACTTCAAAATGTGTGCTATGTAATGGACAAATTAAAACACCAGAATGTACCAGACCAGGATGTCCGTGCGCCATAATTTCCTCTGCGTACTTTTCTCAGTACGAGTATTTGTATGTGTATGTTGAATTGTGTACATTCATTGGTGCATATAAATTTGTTTATGTACATTTATGTACATACTTGTGTGTTCGTTTGCCAAAAACGTGCAATGCCGTTTGCTTCTGTCTCTCTGTCTTAAGCAATCAAATGATGCAGTTTACTGAGCTAACCATCATCGTTGCAGCTGTGTGCATTTTCAGGATGTTGTTGTAATTTCGGCCGCACTAAGGAT
Organism: Volucella bombylans; assembly: GCA_949129095.1. Classification (NCBI taxonomy): domain Eukaryota; kingdom Metazoa; phylum Arthropoda; class Insecta; order Diptera; family Syrphidae; genus Volucella; species Volucella bombylans. The sequence continues at coordinate 39,049,919 of OX422141.1, read as the reverse complement.
ATAGGAACAGGACACTATCTTTCCATAACTGAGTGTAAATTTGTGAAAATTTCGTGCTAAAGTGTTTGTGTTAGTTCGTTAAGCAAACTTTCGGGTCTACTTTCCTATTGTGTTCTTGTTTTATTCTCCTCGGGGTATAGTACCTAGATGAGAATATTCTACGATCACTTCATTGTGTTTTGTACTTTGTAGGTTTGACTTTTTTTAGAAAGTTCTTTGCACGGCAAGACTTTTACGAGAAACATCCGAAAGGGGCAGACAAATACACAAACTTTTCAGTTGTTATGCCGGGAGGCGTCGTATTTTTAATAGTTGTGCCGACAGCCAACTTTGAACGTGAACTTGTTTATGGTGAGTAATTTGCATTTTATTGTCACCCCTCTACCCAGTTTTGTCCTTGGAATCCAGTTATTCAGTTCTCAGTTTTCCAGTCATTTTGTACGTGTTTTTGAATTTTGTCTTTTATTTTTTTGATCCGAAATTAAAACGAAGCTTACATTGCTCATAAATGTAATTTTCTTCAAAACATGACATCGTAAAAATACGCAATTTTTAAGTTTATAACACAAGCATCTCAATATAAATAACGTGCAATGAGGCAGATTTGCGTTTTCATACGATAGACGTTCGATCGATTTATTGGAAAGGGAAAGTCTACAGCGCTGCTCTGTCTGGATGCTGTCAACCAGAAAAAATTGGCTACCTACTGAGATGAAAATAATTTCATTTGAAGTTCAAAATTTGTATACTGTATACGAATAAAACTTTTACGTCTCTAAAGCAAATAAAATATTGATAGACTTCAGTCAGTGACTTGAAATGATTTTCTATAAAATAAGATTACAAGTGACACTATGGTATATCAACTTAAAGAAAATAAAGTCAAATTAAATTTACGAGTACACGAGATGCGGAGGTAAATTTGTTTTTTCAATAAAAAGACATGTTTTAAAAGTATCATTGAAATTGTTACCACGGATTGAAGTACGAGTACATTTGATAGCACTGATTATGAAAAATGACATCACTCAAATATCTTCCATGGGTAGGTAGGTAGGTAAAAGTGGCTGTTTGTGAAGACCAACCCACTTACGGGTTTGGAACCAATTTGAGCTTATGATGAAGAAAGACTGTAAATGTCTATATTATTTAGATCGTTTAAGTCATGGTAGAGGATAGTTCCTAAGTGAAATTTTCTTCTTTAGAAGAGAGCTGGACATGTACAGAGAAGGTGGAGGATTGTCTCCTCTTCCTCCTTGTCCATGCAGTTTCCACAGAAATCTTTTGTAAAGGCGCTAAGCCTTCTTGCATGCTTGCTTAATATTAATTTGCACGTAGCGATTGGTATACCTATGCTACCCTTTTCGGGTAGAATATGAATCATCCAATTATGGTGAGTTTGTCGGCCCTACACTTCCCTGTAATGTCTCTGTGGGCCAACACTCAACAAAGGGGAAGGTTGAGCTGATCTGCCATCTGCGTAAGAGATAATCGGAATTCAACTGCGGTTTTAGAATTTAATGAGACTGAATCCAGGGACATGATAATTGCCTGACTATCCGAAACGATGCGGATATCCTTTGCAGATATCACGTTTTTCTTCAGCCAGGACAGAGCTTCTTTAATTGCCAAAATCTCCGCCTGGAACACTCTACAGTGATTTGGAAGACGGAAAGAGAGGCTTAGATTTAGCTAATCTGCGGAAACACCGCCACGGTTTTAGATCCATCTGTGTAGAAGTGGATTGACTTGATCTCCATAAAAGCTTCTTCTTTCCAGAAAGACTTAGAGGGGAAGCGTACATGGAAGTCTTTGTCAAACCAAAGTTCAAGTATGGTGTAATGTAAATCTTCTTTATGAGGATTCCTAATATATTGAGAATATTAGCGTGGCCAAATAAATTATTTGTCCACTGTTTAGTCGCTTTAAGGCGGAAAGCTGCAGTCGCAGCTATTTGCCTGCTGAAGATATCGACGGGTGTCAAGTGAAACAGAACTTCTAATGCCGCGGAGGGAGTAGAACGTAGGGCTCCGCTTATGCATAGACATGTTGTTCTTTGGACTCTGCTTAGTTTCCTGCAGTTGACTGCACTGTTTAAGGCCGTCCTCCAGACAACAGCCCCTTAGGTGAGTATCAGTCTTATGACCGAGGTGTATAGCCAGTGGGTTATGCGAGGTTGAAGACCCCATTTGATCGCAATTGTTTTTTTTTTGGAAGAGAATAAAGCTACTGTAGCTTTCTTGACTCTTTCGTGAATGATAGGTTTCCAGTTTAGTTTCCTGTCAAAAATGAAACCCAAATATTTTGTTATATCGGAAAATACTAAAATGGTGCCATTTATTGAGGGGTGGTCTATAATTGGAATTTTATATTTCCTGGAGAAAAGGACAAGATCAGTTTTATGGGGGTTTACTCCCCATCTACAGCGATCAGCCCAATGGGTTAATCTGTTAAGATTTGGCTGAAGGAGTTCTTTAATGGTATTGAGATGCTTACCTAAGATGACTATAGCAACGTCACCCCATAGGAAATCACCCTGCTATCACCCGCTTCCAGGTATATCAGCAGTTCATTAACCACTAAGTTCCAGAGAAGGGGAGAAAGGACACCACTTTGCGGCGTGACTCTGCTGACACAGAAGCAACACTCACCCCACCCTACTATTGAGCATAAGACTGATCAACTCCCCTAGTGAGTCGTCTACCTGCAGAATTGATAGCGCAGTCGTGATTGCGGATGTGTTGACGTTGTTAAAGGCTCCCTCTATGTCTAGGAAAGTAGTTGCAGTAGGAATGTTGTGCCGTTGACAAAAGTCTTGGATCAATTTTAGCTCGTATATGAATATCAATCAGTCGTTTTAGAGTTTTCAGAAGTAAAGGTGATAGACTTATAGGTGTGAGGTCCTTTGGGACAACATGAGAACATTTTCGGGCTATGGGAATGAAGACTGTATTGACATCTCTCCATGATAGTGGAACGTGGATCAGCTCTACACACATCTGAGGACCTTTGTAGCTCCGCAGGTATTATACCGTCCGGACCAGCAGACTTGTATGATTTGAAGCTATGCATCACCCAAAGCAGTTTGTCTCTTGTAATGACGAATTTTGGTCATGATTGCAGTAGTCCTGTTTGTCCGCGAATAGGGAACTACCTGGAAAGTGAGTGTCTAGTAGTAGGTTAAGTGATTCATCACTTGAGGTTGTCCAAGAGCTATCGATTTTGTCGGTACTACCCCATACCGTGTGATGACCGCTATCCGACGATGAGGCCAGTTTTATGCCTTCCAGGCCACCCTTTCTAAGTTATCACAAGGGAGAGCGCCCACATGATCGTGATCGTGCCGATGCCAGCCAGTTAGAAGCCTTGAGCAGTCTCTGGTCTGGCAACGGTTTAGTCGGAGTTGCTGAGGTTAGGAAGTGAAAATGCATTGAGGCTACGTTTCACTAATATACAAGTTCTAATCTTACCTTTGTTTCTTGTATAGAGCGGAGCGTATACATTTGTCCCAAGTTCGCGAATCCACGATCCCTGGAATAAGTGCGGCTGAAACCTTTTTTGAGTGATGGAGATTAATCTGGAGAAACCGTATCATTGCTACAATTTTCGATAGTAGCCTCCACCTCGGTACTGTTCGAGTCCTCTGATTCTAAACATGTGGCCAAGAGCTCATCTTCTTCCTCTGATCGTAAAGGATCTCTTTTTAGTTCGTCATCGGTTTCCATTTCCGACAGAGTGTCGGAGATCGACACTCGCCTCAGATAAATTGGAGTCGTTGCCATCCATTTCTGGAAAGGATATCGACCCTCCGTGATCCAAGGTCGAATTTACGGTCTTAGTTAAAGGAGGAGGAGGAGGTTGCTTATCGGCACCGAGCTCATCCTTTTTATAAACCTTTAGGTGAATTGACTAGAAACCGAACTGAATTATGCCTTTAGCCTGCGCTAGAGGGTTAAGGGATTCCTTATTGATCACGATCAACGCGCATCTGTAATATATGTTGTTCTTCCAGTTTCGCGAACTTCCAGTCATGAGTGGAAAGGGTTGGGGCGCTGAGCCTGATGATCTCCAGAATGCTTTTTGGGGAGGAAAGTTCAGCTGGGAGGGTTTTGAGGGTTTTAAATCTACTAGGGATATCCTCCTTATGCACGACTTGGAGTTTTGCACCTGGCCAAATCTATCGTAATCCACCTATAACTCTGGTGAAAAGATAGAGAGATAGAATTGATCAAAATAATAAATTCTATTTAAAAAACAATGACCGCTGCTGAAACGTCAGTATAAATTACTTCAGAATAACATGCGTGGTCTAAAATAATACACTAAGCAATGATGAAAAAACTGACAGTCAGAAGTCGTTTAAACTAGGCAACAACTAAACCTGCAGCAATTCTTAAATGGTCAACCGTCTGAATTTAGTTTTTAAAAATGCTCAAAGCTCGAAACTAGATAGATTGATTAAACTAAATGAAACGAATAGAAACATTGTAATTGGCAAACCTCATCCGTTGACTTTTTTCGCACCAGTAAGGCGTACTGAGATTCTATCTATAATTAACAGCCTAAAATCGAAGGACTCTTGTAGATTTGATGGTATAAGTAGACTAGTCATTAAAAAAATGAGTAAATTCATTTTGAGTCCTCTAGAGCATATACGCCATATAGGACCCAATGCGGATCGGGTACATACTCGTACAAAGGACCCGATTTTAACATTTCTAAACAAAATATATAGTATAGTGCATTCTATATCAATATGAAAATAGCTGGCCTTCTTCTAAATTTTACTACAGCCTTTGATTTCGTCAACGATGTAATTCTTTTCGAAAAATTAAGATGTGCAGGTTTTCGGGGTAGTAGTGGTTTAAATCTTATTTTCTTAATAGGAAGCAGCACGTAAAGATAAAAAGAGTCCTAAGCATGGAGGTAGTTATCTGCAATACTGTTCTGCCGCAAGGGTCAATCCTTGGAACAATCCTATTCCTTGTAAATGTCAACTCCGTCTTTGGCTTGCCGCTCAATGGTTATATTGACGACCGTGACATTTCTTATGCTGGAAGCTCTACTGAAATGATCTACTACAATATAATAGAGGATCGGCATCAATTAAGAACCCAATTCAATTACCATCAAAAGTGATTAGCAAATCACTAAGTTGAAGGCAATGAGTTTTTCATTATCCAACTCCAATCAAATAATGGACGATATTTTATATCATCATGCTGCTCAATTCTGTTGCACTGGGAAATGAGTTGTTTTGAACTTTGTCCTTCGTCCTTTGTCAATAAATCTAAGTACCAGGGAGCAATAATAGACAAGAGATTGAATTGTAAAGCACATATTATATCCTTTAAAAATTATTTTATTGTATATGTATCTCAAAAAATAAAAACTTGCCTAACTTAATTCCTTTTGATCCGCTGATAACAATATATTATGCTTTAACAGCTTTACGTTTAGAATATGGCCATTCTTGTTGGAGTTGTGCGTACATTGCTTCTCCTGATTCCCGCTTCAATAAATTTCATTTCATCAATTCTATAGCACAACATATACATCTTCAATTTGAGAAGATTTGATCATGTCTCTATATACGCGAGAAGGGTTTCACTAATTCATGTGTTTTGCTCCAACATTATATAGTCTGTACTCCAAATATCATTTTTTCTGATGCACCATACAGTGGCGAAATGTACGATGGTCATTTGGCTAGAGATCCTGCGTCAGTACGATCATATACAGACGTATAGCTAAGACTGGCTTGGTGCTTCGCGTAGAGTAGCAGCTTCTCACTTCGGGTATTACGCTGTCTCACTACAATAACCTTTATATGTTATACATATAATTACATATTTCAATTTAGAGTAATTGACAATATTCTAGATATATTAATGCTTTTGGAATTATCATGTTCAAATATTATTAAGATATTCAACCCAATTAAGTTTCAATTATTAACTTATTTGAAAAATAGAAATTAGTTAGAAACGGGCACAAGCCTCTTGTAGAAGTAGTCAATGTATACCTCAGGTCGGGTACTTCTGGGACTACCCTCGTACTTACTTATTTCAGTTGTTAACCCGTATCGTCCTAGTGATCCATTTTTGGATCGCTTAATTTGATATTTTTTACTAAAACTGAACGCATCCATTGTTTTTTTCTTCATGGTGGGAGCACTGACAGTTCTATCGGTCTAATCAATCTGTCAGATTTTCGATCGGGAGCGCAATTTGTGCAATTTTACGAGCTAATTCTTATTGATAACGAATATCACACAAAAAATGTCTCGTCGGCAAATTTAAGAATTTATAATTTCTTGTATGTTAACAGCTTTTGTTATATCGTGTTTTTTGTCACCTACGAGTACCATATAGGTTCATTCTTTTGCTTTCGGGTTAAAATAGTGTTGCAAGATATCGAATGTACTGGAAACAAAGCGTCGATTGCAATTTTCAAAAAGCATCTGCTTTTTTTTATAATTTACGCGCGCCTAAGGGGTTAGACCCTTTCACTGTTGCCTGTGCGCGGCTGGAAAGGTAGAAGGAGGAGAAGGGAAAATTGTTTTTGTAGTGGTTTGAAACTCAGGTGTATTTGGTTCTGAATTTTTCTGACTGAGTTTCAATTACACAAATGGAATACTTGAAAAACTTGTCATGGGTAGGATTCGAGCCTTGACCCTCCAAGTGAGAAGCGATTGCTAGTACCACTACACCACGGCCACCCGTATACCTAGGAATAGATTCGAAGAACTGCTGCGATTTTTTCACATTGCCAATAACACCATCTTGGCCCCACAGGATAAGTTCGCAAAAGTTCGTCCTCTATAGAATTTACTAAACAATACTATAGATGGCTAAAATATTACCCTGGTGATAGAAATCTGAGTATTGATGAGTCTATGATTCCATATTGTGGAAAACATGGAACAAAACAATATATTCATGGAAAACCAATTAGATTCGGTTATAAGAACTGGTCTATTTGTACACGCCTTGGTTACTTGATATATGGAGAGCTTTATCAAGAGGCAAACACAGGATATATCCACCCAGAACTCGGTGAAGGTGCTTCTGTTGTTTTAGACCTCATACCTAAATTGCCGCTTGGAACTTACAGCTTTTATATGGACAATTATTTTACATCTTTACCGTTTCTGGATGAAATAAAGGCATTAGGACACGATGCGACAGGAATGATCAGAGCAAATAGAGTTGAAAAGGCACCCTTGAAAGACGCAAAAGAAATGAAGAAGACTAACAGAGGATTTTCGTTCAGTGTACAGACACTTTGTCTAAATTCACTCTCGTTCATTACAATGATAACAATATTATTACAGTAGCATCAGCCCAATGTGGTGTGAAGCCTATTGGTACAGTCAGATGTTATTGTGACAAGCAAAAGAAAGACGTCGACCAACCCCGCTGTATCGTCAATTACAACAGATATATGGGCGGTGTAGATGTCTGGACCAAAATGTGGGATGTTACCGCATTTCGATTCGCCTGAAGAGATGGTACTGGCAGCTACTTATATTTCCTGCAAATGTTTGTATGAACAGTGTTTTCCAACTATACAAATTACACCCAGCTTCGCAGAATAATCAGCTCGACTATTTATCATTTACAAGGCATATTGTAATAACGTATCTTCAGACTTTCTACACCAGAAATGTTCTCCTGCTTTTCATAATAATTAATAAATGCAGATAACACTTCACATTTATAAAAATATATTTTGGTATTTACTAAATTTTTTTTCTGATGCTTACTATTGTTCAGTAGGTTACTAACATGTAATCCTATAAGTTTCGTTGAAATTGGATGAGCCTTTAGGTACTTGGGATGATACGGGTTAAAGTATGTCACCGCGCCATTTAATTTGTGGTTTGCCAACTCTTCGGCGACCTTCTTATTGTGTACAGTTTGTTGTTCTTACTATCTATGTGTTATAGTCCGTTCTCATGACTCCTGTTCCATCTTAATTCTTTTACTCTTTCTAAGAGGTCTTCCCACTTTGTCGGTACACTTATATTTGTAATCCTTTCGAGTGGCAAATTTCTAATTTTTTGACTGGTTTTGTATTTAAGATTTGTGTTTGTGCAGCATATGTTATGACTGGAAGTACGAGTAACTCAGATTCAAACAAGTATTTTTTGAAATCCGATATTATCATATATTCGAATTATAAATCAGTTTAAAATTCCAGTATTGTTTAAAACTGTTCGTGAGTCTTCCAATTTCCTTTTCTGTTCTTTGAGTAATGAATATTATTTATCATAAGTATAAGTCAACACAAAAATTTCGACACACCAATTCGATTCCAAGAATCGGAGCAGAACAACGACACGCGAGCCAGGCAATATCAATTCGATTCCAAGTGTTTACGCCATCTTCATGTCAAACTTAAATTACATTTTGTTTTGTACTAAAAAGAAAAGAAGAGGAAACAGAAAGGAATAAAAAAGGCATTCGCCTTTCAACCATTAACCAAGGTGCCTCGTGTTTTTTTTGTTCTTTGGCAACCACGCTATTTTTTTCTGGTGAAATATTCCTTTAAGTTCAAGGAAATATCAACGAACATTAATTGGTCCTTCAGAACCGGATTGTTTAACAAAAAGAAAATGACAACTTAAACCAGCACAGATTCGCTGATTTAGTGCGTAAGACTAGTGAGGCGGCTTGATCGGCAATAAAGTGGGACTTACGGAAGATTCGACTAGGAAGCTTACACAGGAATCGACCAGGAAGTCAATACAGGAATCGACCAGGAAACTTTCGCAGTGAGTACCTCAAATATATTTATTGCATGCGTATAACATTATGTAGTTAAGAAAATCAAAATGGAAATGCTTAGAAAAAGCGAGGGGCAATAAAAAGTGCAATCACAAGATTGGAGAGGAGAGTTTCGGAAGCGGCTGAGGAAAGTATATCCGCAATAGACGCGCAAATAAGATTGGATAAGGTAGAAGAAATTATGAAGTCGTTTGAGCACATACAAATGGAAATAGAAATACTGCAGTTAGATGAAGATTTCGCAAATGAGTCAAACACAAGGGATGAATTCGAAACAAAATATTATTCCATCAAGAGTTGGTGCCTTGGAAAGATTTCACGCAGTGGTGGCATTGTTGAATCTACAGTAATACAAAATGAAACTTTCGCCAGTATTCATAGCCAGTAGGGGCCAGTCAAGCAGCTATAGCTAGTGCCTTAGATAATCTTTCCACAATAAGGGACAACCAGAACGGTATCAGCACAGGGAGAGTTTAGGTTATCTCCAATGTCACCCCTTCATCAAGTGGTGATTTTATGGGGAATGGCCTACCTTTAAAGATGTCTTTAAAACAATGATTCATAATTCGACTGCCCTCTCCGGAGCGCAGAAATTGCAGTTTCTAAAGCTGTAATTAAAGGATGAAGCCGCATCGATTCTTAAGCAGATAAATATTTTCGATGCAAACTATGCACAGGCGTGGGAAGATCTTAACAGCATGTATGACAAGGAAAAAATTATTGTCGAGGCGCATATTAAAACTATCATGGAAGAACCTGAAATGGGCTCACTTGATAGTGCCGCGGGAATCCGGAAAATCTACAACACAGCCAAAGAATCGGTCTCCGCTTTGAAGGCTTTAAAGCTACCTATGGAACATTGGGATGCTTGGCTCGTATAAATTGTGGCATAAAAATTAGATTCCGAATCAAGAAAATTATGGGCTAGAGCTTCAGCTGCAAAGGAAAGACCAGCAATTAAGGATATTCTGGAATTCATGGCGAACATGCAATTTGAGTTGGAATCTATGTCAAAAACTAAAACACCTGTGAGCTTAGAACAAAGGTCAGCTCGTCGCTCAGCTTGCACAGTAATATCGCAAGCATGTTCTTTCTGTGAAGGGACTCACTATTTGTCTAAATGCTCCAATAACTGCGAAGCCAAGGTTTATATGCCAAAAGGGTTTGTGCTACAATTGCCTCAACGCGGGGCATAAAGTTAAATCAGGGACCTGCCGAAAATGTAAGGCTCGGCACCATACAGTCACTCATGTGGTTAGGGGGGATTCTATAAATTCACAGAGTGTCGCAGCATAGGAACTTCCCATATGCAAACCGCAGAGCTCAAATAAGGTTGATTCGTTGGCAGTATTGCCGGAAAGGAGTGAAAACCAAGGTCCACAAAGGGGGTGCCGCAATATATTGTCTACAGAAATAGAGCTTGTGAACCGTTGGGAGGAATATAAGGCTTGCCGCGCTCTTCTAGATTCCGGATCTCAAGTGGCTTTGGTGACGGAGGCATGCGCACAATTTCTAGGACTATGTCGCGAGAAATGCAACATGGTGATAGACGAAATGCAAGTGTTATTTCGATGTACTGTTGCAAATAGATAAAATGGATTTAGCAGATCCGTCGTTTGCTGAACTGGGATCAGTAGATATTTTGCTGAAGGCAGGGATTCTGTTTAGAGTGTTTACATGACCTAAGATCTACGATAAGGAAAATGGATTAATCGCGCAACACACAGAATTTGGATGGGTATTTGGAACTGAAGGCGAAAATCCTGGAGACGTTCGAATAGGTTCATTTCATGCAGCGGATAACTTAGAAGAGATGTTACAGCGGTTCTGGTTGTTGGAGGAGCCAAAGCCAACTACTCGTCAACTTTACGATACGTATCCTTGTGAGACTCATTTTAAAACTCACTTTGCGAGGAATGACCAGGGTCGTTTCACTGTTAGGCTTTCACTCAAGGATTCAGCTGAGATGAAAGGAAATTCTAGTCAAATGGCAGAAAAAAGACTCAAGTCCTTGGAAAGGCGCTTTGAAAGAAGTTCATGGTTGAGTGCCTCAGGATGGGGCATATGAAAGCAATTTGTTCGGATCAAGAAAAGGGAAATGAACCGAGCTACTATTTACCGCACCACACTGTCATTAAGCTTGATAGTACGACTACGAGGTTGAGAGTCGTGTTTGATGCCTCATGCACTCCTCCCGACGGCAACTCTTTAAATTCGCAGCTGTTGACAGGACCTATTCTTTAAAATGATTTGGCCATTGTTTTTTTTGCAATTTATGGTAAATCCGATTGCCTTAAGTGCTGACATAGCAAAAACGTACAGGCAAATATTAATTCAAAAGTATGATAGGCGATTTCAAAGGATTTTGTGTAGAGCGTCCCCCAAAGACCCAATATAGGTGTTCGAACTTTCAACCGTCACCTACGGAACGGCCCCAGCATCATTTTTGGCCACCAGGTGCCTGACTCAATTAGCAAAGGATTACAAAGAAGAGTATCCAGAAGCAGCCGCTTTGATAACTGACTTTTTTTTATATGGATGATTTCTTGGTCAGTTGTGTAAATGAAGATGTCGCAAAGGGGATTGTCAGTCAGCTGTGTAAACTTTTTCAGGAAGCAGGATTTAATCTTCGTAAATGGACGTCGAACTCAAGGACTTTACTTGAAGGAATACCATTGGAAAGTAGGGAAGCCAATTGGACATGATCGGTAGAAACGAATCAATATGTAAAAACTTTGGAGTTGAGATGGCATCCAGTAACAGTCGGTTATTTCATAGCATAAACTTAGATAAAATACCCTGGTTCACCAAAAGAAATTTGCTCTCCGAAGCGGCTCCTTTCTTAATAAACCATAGAATTTTACTCCAACGCCTGTGGCAGGAAGGGGTATATTGTGACGACCAAATTCCTTTAAGGTTTATTGGCACTTGGAAGTCTTTGCGGAACAGAGTCAACGAATTAGGCGCTCTTAAGATTCCTAGATACAAAGAGCGCAACAATAATAAATTGGAAGTGCACGGCTTGTGCGATGTATTCGATACAGCGTATGCTGCCGTCATTTACTTACGCAGCGTGTTGGACTTCGGGAAGGTAACAACTAGTTTCGTTACAGGAAAAACTAAGGTCATTCCGCTTAGAACTGTTATGGTTATCACTCGCCTGGAGTTATGTGTAGCCTCTCTTTTGGCCAGATTAGTTAGTAAGCTACGAGAAATTAATGGTACTACTGTATTCCCATTTTTTGCTGGACTGACTCCAGCATTGTACTACATTGGTTAAACGGACATCCAAGAAGATTTGCAAATTTTGTCGACAACCGAATATCAGCAATTACCAGCATTGTTCCACCAAGTCAATGGCAACACGTAAGAGGAGAAATTAATGCGGTCGATTGCGTTTCCAGGGATATTCGAGCTCGTGGTTCATTTTCGAGGCTGAAATCTCCCGAACGAAACTTTCGAAACCAACGTGCCTTCGTTTACCGCTACATCCTCAAATGAGTCATTAATGTTTTTCATTGCCAATGACGCATTATGTCCCATTTTTAATTCGTAAAGAAAGAGGGTTCGAATTTGAACTACTGACAGCATGATAAATAGAAAAAAATAACGGTACTTGTAAATTCACACACGACAAGCACACGTATAAATTTATTTTTTAAAAAGAAGAACATTTAACTTTCTGGCACAGATGTTATTTTTTTAGATTAAGCCCCTATTCGCTTCTGTACTTTGGACTTAAAGTAAGAAATGGAGAGGCCCTTAAATTGCTGATAGATACTGGATCTACCAAAAATTATGTGCAACCTAAACGTATAAAATTCCCTATCACTAATAAAAAACTCCTTTTTGTCCAATTCCGTAGGAGGTAATGTAAAAATTACCTATCACGCGACTATATTGTAAATCTATTTAAGCAAACTACAATAATAAAAAAATGTAATTCTTTATTCTTCTAGTCTAATATCCTTCGACGGGATAATAGGCAATGGCTCTCTCACAAAACTCAAAGCTGTTATTCATACCAACGACAGTTATATGACTATCCTCTACTAACACTTCTCAGAAGATTAAAAAAACAAACTCCATACAGTTTGTAAACTTTTTAGAACCTAACAAGAAATCCATATCCATATCCAATAGCGTTGAAGGATGAGGTAGCGAAAAAATAAAAGACCTAAAGGATTAACGAAGGAATCATTATGCCATCAAAGTCTCCATATAGTTCTCCAGTTTGGAAAGTTCCAAAAAAGGACGGACGCATTCGGAGAAAATACATATCGGCTAGTTATCGGTTATCGAACATTAAACTCCGACACTGCACCTGACAAACACCCTATCCCAGAAATTAAAGAAATACTCTCGAATCTTGGTAACAAAAAATACTTCAAAAGCGAGTTCCACCACATCCCACTCAAAATAAACTGAAACAGAAAAAACTGCCTTTTCCGTCAATAAAAGCGTGCCCTAGATGACATCCTTAGGGAATACACAGCCAAGAGATGTTATATCTATATTGAAATCGAAAAAGAACATTTTGAGAACATGGAATTGAAATTTCAACTTGACAAAAGCGGGTTTTTGGAAAATGAACAAACTGGTTCAAAGCCTTCACACCCTCCTCAAAATCTGAAAGACCTTCGCTCATTTCTAGGAATGTCAGGGTATTACCGATTTTTCATCCACTTTGACGCAACTGCTTTTGATGCTTTTAATAAATTGAAGGTGGAAAGATCTTTAGATTTTATACGAACGGCTTGGAAATGGATAGCGGGTAGCCCCCATTACGAGGATTATAGTACATAATAATTGAAGAAAAAATTAACAGCGTATTACAGAACAACAATGAACAGATTATAATAAATACATTGCATAACGAAAAAATCAATAATATTACAAAAATGTTAAATGAGATTACTATAGCACTCCAAGGAGATAATATTTTTAATAATAAAATTAATGTTCAATACAACCTCAAAAGCTTGAAAGATTGGCCAAAACTTAGTATCATTAACTTCCTTTTTTTATCTAAGCAAGCAGTTAACTTGGCCATAAGCACTATTAACAAAGAAAATTGAAGAAGCGCTGTACTTTGCCGAGATAAAAATTATAAATAATTCTATTTCAATACTCTATTCATATTATAAATATACCACTAGTGTAAGTCAATGTAACTATGAAAAACTTATTTTTAAAACCGTAAAAGGAAGTAGTTTTGCAACAGATTTGTTATTCGAAACGATTTTAAAATCAGAGAATGAAACAAGAAAGAAACCTGAAGTCATATTACTATTTTTCAATTTGTGAAAATTTGTAAATGTAACTAATACAACTTGTATTCCTAATATTTTAAAAAGCTGAAAGCTACTTGCAACGTAATAAATAGCCAACACCTCCGACAAATGGACGAAGTGTCGACAGGAGTTATTCTACAATACTCAATAATTGTACTAAAACTTTATCATTGGAAACAACATGGCACATTTTTGATCAATTTCCATAACATCAGCATTACCATCAGTGACAGAACATTTATTTCACGAGAATCGTCAGGCTACAAGGCGCTTCTCGCAATTCTGCGACTAACCCCCGAAAAGAAACAATATCGCAAATTCCTTTCGTTAGAAATGATGAACAGACTACACATCAACAATACAAGTGGAATCAAGATTTTACAACCCGAAGCTATAGTATACTGATCCACTTATCATATTAACCATAGGCACAACCGCAATTACAATCACCTACAAGATTTGCGGATGAAATGAAATTAATGTAAGCACCCAAAATTCCGTACCTAACCTTCAACAAGTTCAATTACTAAGACTCAAGTTCAATGACATTCCATTGTCCATCCGCAATCGAGCAATCAAATGTAAAGAGGAAAGACTTAACACAATAATTCCTACACACCAATTCGATTCCAAGAATCGCTGCAGAACAACGCTACATGCGCCGACAAAGTTTCAGCAATAAAAGCAAGTGCACCGATGCAAGCGGCATAGCAGGCAAATAGTTTTAATAAATAAATGTGTGACAATTGTTAATTTTGCAGTTCTAAGTTTTATTTCAAATAAAAACAAATATATGCTTTTAGTATATATAAAAAAATATATTTTTTTAATATATATGTACATATATAAAAATATGTATATATTTTTTTTTAAATCGTTTCCGTTTTTAGCTTATTCATTATATATTACATTGATTATAAATTCATCCACATATTCTACAATAGATTCTTCATTCCGAATTATATTCAAATGGCAGTACGATGACCGTTAATTTATCTTAATCTTGACTGAGGTCTTCAAGCATTGTTTTTAGTTCAGAGTGGGATGCTCCGATTAGTGTCGACGAATTTTAAGTTATGTAATTTTTCATTATCAATGTCGATCGCCATGTTATCCCAATATAAACATTTAAAACGTCCCTCTAATACAGCTGCAAACATAGCAGGAGACAATGCATCACCCAGCTGGACTCCTCTCATCAATTGGTTTTCAATAGGCGGCCTATTCTCTCAATCTTTATATTTGCAGTATTATTGTGGTATAAGTTTCTAATTTTACGAATATACACCTTGTTCAATAACTGCTCTAAAAATCATGATGTGATCCATTGTATAGAAGTCGACAAATTGTAAATATAATTTTTTCTGGTATTCCGAGTAGCTTTTCTGAAAACTCTGAAAACTTTTGCACAAGAGGCTGGTCCTCATTCATAATATTGCAAATCCTTTGAATATTGCTGATAAAATCCATTATTGGTCTCTGTATCTTGTGAATGAGTATTATTGGAGATGTTGTCCATTGCTGCGGTATATAGTATAAATGATTCTTAGCAAGTCATTGAATATTTCTCTCAGTGGTGGTGTTTTGACTGGTCTACGTATTTTTAGATTAATTTAGCCATTTCCGTGGAATTTTTCGTTTTTTAATTAGTGCACAGATTTTTCGATTAGCTCGTCTACAATTATTGGGGTATTGCCGTATTTTTAAGTAATGGTATTTCATTATAGCGAGAAAGAATAAATGCGTTATTGTCTTTTCTGTTTCTCTTAATGTCGGTCATCATTTCTATGCCTTCAACCGGGGTTTGCTTCGCCTTTTTTACAGATTTTGTATTTCCTTTCCATAGTTGTTTGTTTTCAAATCGGTACTTATTGAACGTTTGGCTTTAATGTAGTGCTTTAAAATGATGTTTTTCTCGTTTCATTTGTAGTTTATTTCCATCTTTGGTGATCTGTTCTATTTCTTCCAAGAGTTTATGCAATTTGTAGTGATATTTTCCATGAGTATATTTATTAGAGAGGAATTAAGTTCAAGTGATTTTCAACCGAGGATATAAACTTCTCAAAGTTTCTAGAAGAAAACTGGCTGTGCTATTCAGAAAAATATATGACTTCCGGTTTAAATATAATTTATGTCTAGAAAGATTTAATTTCTTATTCATCTCTGTCATTTTAAACGAAGAAAGTGGTCTTACTATAGGCAAATTAGGAGTTATCCAGAGAAATAAAGACTGGGATGCTGTCCAACTTCGAGAAGAGAAATAAATCCTTATTTAATATTACGAAGGCCATTGGAAGAAGATGACCAAATATGTTAGGTCGCTACTGAATATGTATAATAATAATTCTTATGTCGTGCAGACAGGATGTAAGTTCCATGCTTCAGTTAATATTGGGTTTTCCAATAAGGACGTTATTATCGGCTTGAAATACAATCAAAACATTTATGAATGAAACTCGACTTCGTTCATATGGATTCGTTGCACCCAATTTTCAACGACGACGACAAGGCCACACATTTCGGCCGAAAAGGCCGCTATTTTGAGTTTAATGTTGGCTCTGAGCTCTTCCAACGTCGTCGGCGTGTTGGCATAAACCAATGACTTAACGTAGCCCCACAGAAAATAGTCAAACGGCGTTAAATCGCACGAACGAGGCGGCCAATTGACTGGCCCATTTCTTAAGATAACACGCTCACCATACTTACTCTTCAATAAATCGATTGTAGCGTATGCTGTATGGCTTGTGGCATCATCCTGTTGAAACCACATGTCGTCCAAGTCCATATCTTCCAATTCGGGCCAAAAATAATCGGTGATCATGGCGCGATATTGCTGACCATTCACAGTAACGTGACGATCGTTATCGTCGACGAAAAAATATGGCCCAATAATGCCGCCGGCATGCAAACCACACCAAACAGTTATTTTTTGTGGATGAAGTGGTGATTCATGAAGCACATGTGGATTTTCACCCGACCAATAACGCATATTTTGCTTATTGACGAACCCATTGAGCCAAAAATGATCTTCGTCACTGAAGATGATTTTGCGATGAAATTCATCATCTTGGCGTATCTTCTCCAGAACCCAATCGGAGAACGTACGTCGCTTAAAATGGTCCATTGGCTTTTTTGAGTCAGCTTGATCTTGTATGGTTGTAAACCAAGATCCTTACGCAAAATACACCATAATGTGGTCTGAGCGATGATCAATTCTTGAGAACTTTGACTGATTTGGATCGTTTGCTTCGGACGCCTAAACGCCAGCGATATTTTCGACACTTCGACCAACCCGTTGTCTCACTGACATGGCAACATCACACAACGAATATGTGGACTCAAATTTTTGCACTAAACTTGTTATTGCCTGTCTACTAGGGCGAGAATTAGGACCGAAAATTGGACTTAACGCTCTTAAAGTTGCAGTCACCAACTCCGAAATTCGGTTGAAACATTTTATAATTTGCAGACGTTGCTCGTTCTTGTACTTTACCATGATGAAGGTGTTGAGTTTACTAAATAAATTGACAGTGACAGTTTGGTGATTAGGGAAAGAGTGAGTTCACAAATTAAATTCAAATTTGTCAAGTCATTATTGGAAAACCCTATTATATCGGCAGATTGTAGTGACTTTTAAACTAAAAAGACAGTCTAAGGGGTTGTATCAATGAATAGTCAGCAAATATACAAATTATACAGAAATGATAAGGGTTACCTGGACAAAGGCTTTTAAATCAATTGCCTTCAAAAACCAAAGAAACATTGATTGACAAGTGTAACTTTTCGCTTGATTTCTACTGAGGTGTCATTATCAGAGTTAATAGCGAAGACGAAGTTCCCCTAGCTACCACAAATTTTCTTCTTACTGTGAACATCTTTCCAATACGTCAATATTGTGGGTCTCGTTTTGATGTCAAAAAATACCCGGTTTTGCCTTCATTCAAGAGATAGATCCATCTTCGTTGCTTACATTTCAGTGCTTGCAAAACACACCGGCGCACATACAATTATTTGCGTTCAAAAAGTGCGCATAAATATTTTGTTGTTTGAAAGTAGTGATATTTACCTCAAACAATTATTATTACAGTATTAAAGCTGATTAACGTCAAATCAAGGGATAAATATAGCGTTTTTGATATAATGTATGTACAATAGGTATTTTCTTATCAATGTGAAAAATTGGAATGAAATATGGATTACATAAAATAATTCAGTGTCAGTGCATTCATTATCTGTGCCTTCATCTTCGATTTGATCGGATGTTGTAGTTCCGTGAATATTTTCTCAAGATGGTGGACCAGGATGCCCGGACATAAATATTTCAAGAGCTGTTTTTGTAAAATTTTTTGTGCTCTTAACTTGTTATAAGAGGATATAAACTTATAAGTAAAATATTTAAGGAGAATTATTTATTATTTCCAGTCCCAAATAATTTTTGTAATCTATGTTCTTACACCCATGTATTATGCAGTCCCTCCTAGAAAATATCCTTGCTAAATTTAGTCAGTACAATCTGAAGTGCTTATTTCGATACGATACTGCTTATTCTGATATTGTGATAGCTGCCCCATCGGTATAAGGGAGTGATCTGATCCATGCAGCAGAATTTTGTGCATCAATATACAACCCACGTTGTGGGTGGCTGTGGCTCAAGTGGTAGTGTGTTGGCTTCCAAGTCGGAAGGTTCGGTGTTCGAATCCCAGCCTCGTCCGAAAGACATTCTTTTTTTTAGGCAACTTAATTCTCGTAAGACGAATGGTTGCCTCTAATACAATAACAAGTCCAATTACACTAATAAATTAGTCTCCCCATTAAATGTTGGATGCCACCCATGGAGCGAAATAACCACTGAGCCCAAAAATCTTTCTCTCTCTCTTTGTCCCATTTTCCTAAAAACCTAACACGTGCTCAGGCATTTCAATTGTATTAATACCCACTTGAGTGTTAAGTTCTTAAAAAAAAAAAAAAACCTGGCCGTATAGTAAGCAAGGTTTTAAATTTGATTGTATCTATTTGAAAGCCATTAGAAAGTACTTCTAATATGACTATTGATCGAAAGATAAGTTGAACATCTACACGAGTTATTTCGGAAACTAGTTCTGGATTGGTACAAAATCTACGGCTTGTATTGCCATCACTTGTGTTCCCGAAACTAGGCTTGGGTACATCAACAATGAGACCTAATTTTGTTTTGAATTTTTCTTGTATTCCAGTTTTTTTTCTTTTAAAATATTTTGTTTCTTGCGTTCTCAGCTGTCATTTCTTCAATGGAATCTTGTAAGAAAGATGAAGAATGCTTTCAAAATTGACAAATTTTAACATATATTTATTAATTTCTTTTAATCCCGCAGATCATTAAAATCTTTTGAAGTACTTCTACAAATGTAACACTTCATTGTTGATTTTGTGTTAGTTGCTTCATTGCAAACTTTGCCATCAACCATTGTAAAAATCAATGGTTGCCTTCTATGAAAGTTTTGTTTAATGTACATACTTATATTGGATGCAATATAGGCCATTTCACGTTGCGTAATATAAAAAGATTCCTTCACAAAATTAATTTTTATTCAACGACAATATCGTGGTGAGGATGGTGTTGCATTTTGCATTTTGTTGATCTACAAAACAAACATATTGGCACAAATGAGTATAGGAAAATGTTTGCATCTGAATCAAAGCTTTTTGTTTTCAAATCTTTGCTTGAACTGGGTTTGTTTGTGAACCATTACATTCCCATTTTGACACAAGTTCTATGGAATTGCTCTTGTTTTCGTTTAAATTTTTTTTTTAGTTCAGCCAAATACAACAATAACCATTTAGCTGTATGGCTTAGTAAGTCCCGCAAGTTAGCATTAGTCAAAGTTTATGTAACAGTATATGACACACGGACTGGGTAGCATGAAAGTTTTTTCTTACTATTTCCTACTGCTATACCGATAGGCTTGCATCAACAAAAATAGAAACAGCTCTTTTATCCCATTTTGTACTTGAGAGTCGATTATTTCTTTAAATGTTTTTGAAGCTTACAGTTTTAGGGTCCCACGTAACTTCATCTAAGTGGCATATGCAAGTTTTTTCCATTTTGTTACCGCCATGTAAGCTCTGTGTTCTTCTTCTGCGAAAGATTTTGGCTGCCGGCCACGTCCAGCCAAAGTTGGTACTTTGAAAACTTCTTGAAGCCAAATTTCATTTTTTCTTATAAACCTAATATTCGTCCGTTGTGAACTTAACTATCTTAACTTGAATTCATAATTAATACAAATTAAGAGATTAAAAAGTTGAAGTTGAAGTTACATATGCAAATACAATTACAAATAAAATTACCTTAAACTTCCAATTTTAAGCTTAAAATCTTTAATTTTATATTTCGTTCAAGGTGGTGCAATTTTTCATTGCTACATTGAAGGCCCTCCGGTCAAGCAGCCATGTTGTACTGAAGTTCGTTATCTTTCCTTTATTTTGGTCGGGTGTGCGGAAATCTTAGCTCCTTAAAAGTTCGTTTAGTTTAAAAGTTAATCTTGTCTTAGAGCACGAACCAACAGTGACTCTATTGCTTCCTGACCGGGTCTTGTTGGTGTGACACAGCACAAAGCTCTAGCATCTAGAGTACCTCCTTCCCATCGATGACACTGATCTTATGCACTTAAAGAAGGTTGTAGAGCGTTAAAAGAAAAATTAACGAACTACTAACGAACTACTGATATACCTGGAGCACTACACTGGTAGCAGAGTGATTGCCTATGCGGATGACGTTGCCATAGCCGTCTCAGGAAAACATCTCAATACCATTAAAGAACTCCTTCAAGTAAATCTCAATAGATTAACCCGCTGGTCATCGCTGTGGATTGGGAATAAACGCCCATAAAACTGATCTTGTCCTCTTTTTCAGGAAATATAAAATTCCAATCATAGACTCTCCTTCAATAAATGGTACCAGTACAGAAAAATATCTGGGTTTCATTTTTGACAGGAAACTAAACTGGAAACCTAACATTCAAAAAAGAGTCAATAAAGCTACAATAGCTTTATTCTCTTGCAAAAAAGCAATTGGGAATAAATTTGGCCTTCAACCTCGCATAACCCACTGGCTATACATCTCGGTCATAAGACCGATACTTACCTACGGGGTGGTTGTCTGGTGGACGGCCTTGGAAAATGCAGTCAACCATATTAAACTAAGCCATCTCTACACAGATGGATCTAAAACCGATAGCGGTGTTTTCTCAGATAAGCTAAATTTAAGCCTCTCTTTCCGTCTTCCAAATCATTGTAGCGTGTTCCAGGCGGAAATTTTGACGATTAAAGAAGCTCTATCCTGGCTGAAGAAAAACGTGATATCTGTAAAGGATATCCGCATATTTTCGGATAGTCAGGCCGCCATCTAGTCCCTGAACTCGGTCTCATTATATTCTAAAACCGCCCTTGAATGCCGATCATCTCTCATGGAGATGGCAGAGCAGTTCAACATTCACCTTTGTTAGGTGCCGGGCCATAGAGACATTCCAGGGAACTGCAGAGCCGATAAACTCGCCAAAATTGGAACCACTCTACCTATTCTACCGAAAAAAAGGGTAGTATAGGTATACCAATCGTTAATTGCAAACTAACACTAAAGCTGGAAGGCAATAAAAGAACAGACCTTAGGTGGACTGCTGGGCAAACATGTCTAACGACCAAACAGATCTGGCCAAGGCTGGATCTGAGTCGCTCTAAGTGTCTGATCCTTTTAGATAGGAAACATCTCAGCGCCATAATAGGTATCATTACTGGAAACTGCATAATAGGCAAGCACGCAAGAAGGCTTGGCGCTTTTACAAATGATTTCTGTCGAAGCTGCATGGACGAGGAGGAGGAGGAGATAATCCTCCACCTACCCTTCACATACCCAGCTCTCTCCCAGAGAAGGAAGCTTCATCTAGGAGCTTTCTTCTACAACGACCTAAACGATCTAGAAAACATAGACGTTAACAGTCTCCTACGCTTTATTATAAGCTCAAACTGGTTCCATTAGTAAGAGGATCATAGATCCACGTGGCATCACAATGGGCCATTAGGCCTAAGTGGGCTGGTATTTAAAACAGCCACTCTTACCTAACCTAACCTAACCTAACCAAAGAGTGGGGGAAAAGCGATTGCAGCAGTTGGCCTCAGAATTTTCGCACAGTCTATCTTCGTTGTTGTGACATCTATACGTAAACGTAGTGCTCCGAGTCTACATTGGTCACTTGGAATGCTCAGACTTCCATGAAAGCACTTCTTTAGTTTTGCGTTGATCGCAATGTCGACATAATTCAGTGTTTTGTGGTCAGGTGACCTACGAGTATGTTTATTTTCTGAGTAACTTATATTTAGGGCGTTTTTGTAGCGTCTATTTCCTGCTATACATCCGCATCAAAAAACACGAAGCTGGTTGATCCCTCTTGTGTCCGCCCCATTCCAATACCATTTCTAGACGTTAGTGATATCTGCCTTAAAGCAGTCGAATCTAGTCCTTAGGCTGGAATTGTGTCCGATCCTTATCCGGAGCGATCAAGCACAAGAGAAAGACTTGGTTTTAGGTGGCACGCGTAAGTAGCCCCCTCAACTACCTTACAGTTCATTATTGGGGACAATAACTCAAGAGGTCTATTGTTAAATGCCCAGACTCTCTCTGAATGTAGCATCATCTAAGTAAGAAAGTACGGTTTCTATGAAGATCACAGGTTCATAAAAAATTACAGAAAATGACCCTGAAACCATTCAAATTAGTGGAAGAAACTGCCAACTTGCAACCAATTTAATATTTACGAGTATACATGTAGGTAGCTACCTCAGTAGAGGCTTTAAAAAAAAATTATGTGTATAGATTGCGTAAGGCATTGACAGATACAGCAAACATTTCCATGTATTTGTCTCCCACGGCTTATGGGCTTTTTTACACCATTTCTTATTATAAAGGGATAACCTTCCAACATATCGCAAGATGCACAGAAATCTGTTCAACTTTGTCATTAAACTCATTTGAATTTACAACCCGAAAATAAGTTGTTTTATAGTATCGCATTAATCCGATTTTTTCCTCCTGGATTTATGTATTCATCAAAAGTTTACGAGACCTTAACATTTTACTATCACTTGATATTTAGATGTTTTTGAGGGATAGCCACTCCTTACTGCCAAGCAGACGTCATTTATTTCAATCTCAAAAAAAAACTTAACGTTTTCTTTTAATTACAAAAATGGCGATCTTAGGATACGAGTTCTGTTTACGTTCTATTTTGGAGCCGAAACCCTTAAACCAAGTGAAAAGGATTGTTCACAACAAAATACAGACTGCTAAATGCGAACCTTTTTTCATATTTAAATCCTTTTTCAGCTCAGCCACAATATTTACTTTTCATACATATTCACATTTTCGAGCTCAACTGCTGCCACTGACTACGAGTATCAATGGGCTACCACCAGCAAAGTTCACCCATAAAACTTAACTATTTAAGCTGTGTCACTTGAGGGCACTATTCAACTACCATAGAGCCATTCATTCCTTTTCATAATTAAGGCAGAAGTTTACAATTTTACCACTTTGATTCGGGGGTTTTGTTCTACTTTAAACAATAGACTTGAGCATTCACATGATGACCGGAGTGGGACATGCTCCAGGGACTCCAGACTAGTTTATATGGAGCATGGAGCAACAATGCAAAAAGTGGCTCTGGGACAAGTATAAAAGTTGACTTTAAATTTCGCCATTGCAATTGTTGCACAATTCGGACCGTCTTCTTGGTATTCGACCATAAACCAGATCTCAGAGCAACTGTGTTTTTTTGGCGTTCGTCCCTTGGTCCTTCTGTGCGGACAAGTAACATGCTACATATACTAGTATCTGGTACGGATAAGAAACACTTAAATGTGCTTGACAATATAAAAATTGAAAAGTTAATACCAAAATCGAGAGAAAGAATTTCATATGTATTCGTAATCCATCAATTTTCCGTGTCGATTGACAGGTTGACACGATTCCCATGGTCCTTGCTATGAAGATTTAACAAAAGAAAAAGGAAAATAAAAACATATGGAACATTCGTGAAAAGATAACGATTATATCGTATACGAAATATATTATTGAGTCTTGGCAGATACCATAACCGAGAGTTGAGAACCAAAGAGACTTGTATGACACGATGTCTTCTGTCGAAGTCAATTGAATCGGTTTCGAAAAGGGAAGAATCCGTATAGAGCTGGGGCAATAGAACGATATACTTAAATCGAATGATCGATTGTGAAAGATGTAATTTCTTTTCGAATAAATCATTGTTCGATTTGTATTGGATAGACACCATATAGGTCAATTTAAGGAATTGATTTTGATTCAACATATGCATGTGTAAATGGTAGAGACTTTCATCACCAAAATGCCATTGTGTGAATTGAGTCCTTCACACGTTTAACATTGCCTTTGTATGTATATATGTACGTGCATAATGGGTTGCTATTTTTCGAGAAAGTGTTCACAAAAGGAATTATGAACATCCATAAAGCCTTTGCATATAGCACAGGATTGAAACATGAATGGACCCAGCAGAGTTACGCCCAAGATCATAGTCAAAGGCTTCGTTTATCTCATCATGGTGGTTCCTGATAAATACGATATATGCCTACGTATTTATTCATTTGAGCTTAATTCAGAAACACTGTTCCTTACCGCTCAATTCTAGACTAAGTAACGTGGGGTAGTATTCTGTATTATTAAAGACAAGACGCTGCCGAACCAACTATAATACCATGGCTCTGATGTTAATTGATGAAACTTGAACGAAACTTAATTTAAAGTTTTTACAGTGTCAGATGCCTTAAACTTGAGAAGGAATGCATGTTAAGTAAACTAAATATCTTGGGAGTGAGCTAAAAGCTTTTCCAAATATGGTGATACAGATATCACACGGAAGTACTTCAATGCCATAAAGGCCGATGCAAGTTTGGCGTTTAAACATATTTTAATTAGAGTAGGTGTGGACTGTTGTAAGACCATTAGTGAATGTTTTGTCGATTTTGCAATCATCATAAAGTCAGTTGCATGGGTATTTGTGACCCAATTAGTAGCGTATTTTCTTCCAAATTGGACTGTTCGGCTTTCGATTCGGAACTGGAACAGCAGGACATTCCTTCGGGCAACCAAATTCACGTGAGATGATAAATACCCTAAAATACAACATAACTGATGGCAAATTACATTGTTAATTTTGTGTCGGGGGTGCGACCCTCCGCCTTTGGAATACAAACCATATTAACGCAACTCTCCGGGCAGCTAGCTACATACTTAAAGATCCTATAGTGAAACAATTGCTTACGAACCGTATTGTATAAATAACATAAACAATAAGTAGTATTTGCCATCGACCATGGAAGCGGTACGAAACATTGGGAAGTTTTTCTAGTAGAGCCCATAGCACATAATACTGTCTCATATCCTGACGACAGATCGAATAGCGAAAGAAACCTCTAGTTCGCAAACAAAGCCAATAGGCATTGACGGAATATTTTCCAAGAAACGACAACAACAAGATTTTAAATGTAAAAAATGAAGAGAGTACTTTAACGCCTTACATAACGAATCATATCCGCGTATAACAATTGTTTCCGAAGCGCCCACGAACAGGAAACGACCAATTCTACGGAAGCCAAAGAATGGAGGGAGTAAACATGGACTGAACAGACTTTGGTACCATTCTTTTTTGTCGAAAATGTGTACACATTTCCGATCGATGAATATCTTCTTTAGAATTAGAATTCAAGCCGTTTTGGATAGTTTCAAATCTTATACCTATAAAATAAATACTAGTATGCCTCGGGGATCCGTTTTGGTCTGATACTTATAACTTATTAAATTTCTTGCTGACTTCTTCGTCTGTGGAACTGGAATGGCAACGTATATTAAGGTCATTAAATTCCAAGATTAACAGCATATCTAATTATGGATGCACCAACAGGGTAGAATTTATTGCATCCAAAACCACATGCTATTTGCTGTCGTTAAAGCGATATTTAAACACCCAGCCATTATCCTTGAATGGCACTTGTATCGTCGAACTGAAAACCTTCCTTTCTATGTATTATACGTTGGAAAGAAATAAAAAGGCTACAAAAAATATCTGATGGATATCGAAAATTCTGTATATCATGTCTTCGTCGATTTGGAAAAAGAGTTTGGCAGAGTCCCTAGAGATCTTATAAGTAGCAGTGTACAAACTCCGTTTCTGTTAAATGTCGTTTAAACTTTCTATTGAAGCAGCACATTGATGAATCAGGAGCTACTCTTCTCTTCTTATTGCCGATGGTAGGGGTTTTATAAGTTATGACTTGAGACCCCTTCGGCCTACTCTTAACAATTGGATGAAAACACTAGAAGGCAACGGGCTAAGAATCGGTTGAACTTAGAGCGAATATTTGCAGTGCCGCTTTCCTGAACCCGTAAACCCAGATTGCAGGATATCTATAGAAGGAGTCATCATGGCTAAGTTCGAAATATTTAAATACCAGGGCTCCGTCGTTGACCTCAAAAGAAATTGCGATGACAATGTCGCACATAGTTTCAGTGTGAGGCAGATTAAAGCACGTCAAAACTCGACAGTATTTTTTTTACAATTATCAAAGTCGTAAAGCATGATCTAATAAAAAGTACGCGCATTCACCGAAGCCTCCACAATAAAAAGTCGATAGAGGACAAACATCAGACTGAAAAAATTGGCTGGCTTTGCAATGCTCAGCGAAGTCCGAAAGTCCGGTCCAAAAATCAAAAGAGGCGATATTCGGATAATTGGGATCTATTGAATGCAAAAACATAAGCAAACTTTTGGACCCAGTAAAGAGAAGATTTTAAATTGAGTGGCCTGTTTTAATTTTCCATTCCATATTTCAGCGGAGAATAAAAGAAGAAGAAGTAGATACACATCACAATGGACTGATTACACGCTAAGACGACAAGTTATCTACATTGCGAAACCAAGTCTATTGAGAACCCAACTCCTGTTCATCTATTCAGGGAGAGGAACAGGATAACCTTACCAAATGTGCAACAGAGCAGTTGAAGAAAAATCGAGGGCACTAAGGATGTGTCTGCACATGTCAGAGAATCGAACGATGGCGCAAGGATTGTTAATGCCCTGTCAATAGTAAGTATCGAGATAGTTTTCGAAATGTGCATCTAGGTGTGATTTACCTATTAAATATTAGTGAGAGCTAATTCAAAAGTAAGATTCTTGTTCTACGATTAGATATGCGGAAGAACGAAATGACCATCTTACTGTAGCCATGATGAACTTCAGCTTTAGTGAGCGAGATGATGTGGTGTTTCACTTTAATTTGGGAAGAAATACTTCTAGGTTATCGATTTTTTGTAACATAACTGAATCATTTTAACGGCAGTTGGGAGTAGATAGAAAAATCCATAAATTCTACTTCAAACACTTCGTCATTTTATTCAAACAATGCCAATCCGCAGAAAGAATTGAATTAATTTTCCTTTATACGCATGCACGCATATACAAGCTCATATATTAGGAAAGTTAATAAGAAAAAGACCTGCCACGAAAAGCTCATGATAGAAAAGAAAACACATCCATCACAATCAACATACAATACATACATCATTCGTTTATTCTGAAGAGCATAAAAAATGGAAATGAAGGGGCAAACGAAATAAAAATAAAATAGAGCTTAGACACGAGCATAAATGCAGTACACAGATACTTTTTTTATGTCAGTTTGAAAGATCAACCATTAATATTATTCCCCAAGGAAACCTCGGAGCTAGACACATGTTCCTGGCATGCAGCATCCTCCGCACAGTCCTTCTTTGTTCCAAGCCAATCATTTGGCATGGGTAACTAATAAATTTCCAATTCGTGGAAAAGTTCCCAATCGCCTTTGAAGGCCTTATTTTAAGGTGTATTCCCCTTACTGTCAAATTTTAAAAGCCTGTAACAAGTAGCCTTCACAAATTGTTTCTAAAAGGTTTTTTGCCACTCTAATCCTTTTTGTGTCCATTTATTCCTAACATCAACTCCTTATGACTTTTTTTCTATGTTTTCTTCTCTTTTCATGATTATGAAACGAAACAAAAACAAAACAACCAAAGGTAACCAATGGAATAATAATCAAGAGGTTATCCGCCCAACCTCACCGACAGTGCCCGGGAATGGCAGCGGGAGTTTGGGAGGTATTGGAGGAGTAGGAGTATCGAATGCAGCTGTATCCGGTAACAACTTGAACATCAATCTTCCAGAGAACAATGCTGTGCTGCGTCTTGAGGTCGAACTACGTGACAAGAATGCACCAAAGTACCGCCGGGTTGGTCGAGGCGGTGGTTTTCCTGGTGCTGTTGCTACTGGTCCAGGAAGACCAATTGCTGGTGGTGTACCAAGAGGTAGACCGGGATCACGTGGCGATAAGGATTACCCTAACGTAATGGTTCCAATGGAGAAGGTACAGTAGAACATTTCATCATTTCTTGTTGTGTGTTTGTTTGTAGTGTTGTCTGGGTAAGACAGTGGACAGCCAAAGATTGATACTGCACTTGGCGAATTGATGTTTATACCACTTTGGTTTTGATGGATATGTTTAGTGAAAGAGGGTTTATCAAATCTATGTTCTTTGAAGCTCAATTATTGTAAAAATTGTGCTTTTACAGACTACATGGTATAGTTTGGGGGATATGAATTTCGCAAGATAGAGTGCATCGTAAAACTTGCACTCACTAAGTGTTTGTTCGTTTTGGTAAATCTACTGCCAATGGAATGACATGCACAATCGAAAGTATCAGGTTCAGTACATTTTTAGCATGTATCGTAAAAGGGATCAGAATTGTGGTCTCAGTGTGTGTACGAGTAAATCGTGACTCATAGCTTCGATTATGAAATATAAGAAGAGAGGAGCACATTAAGTAGGTATTGAATATTGATTTGATTTATTTAGCGAGTGTACGAGTAAGTAGTATTTTTCTTTAGACAACAGAGTTGGCAATAGTATCATTTAAACTCAATTTGATTCAGTTTCGATGACACAGATTTCTAAATAAAAATCATCTTTCTGGTTCTTGTTTTCGAATGTACGATAGTTTTGTTTTATATCTGAAGGCGCATTGAAAGCACCGACCAATCATCGGATGGCTTTATATAATTTGAGCGCGCTCAAGGGATTTAAGTACCCTTAAAATGTTTGCACATAGCGCACGACCATCCGAAGACCTAAATTCTTGCAACAAAATTATGGCCGGTGTTCTAAATTACCATTCTTGTATTACTGCTGCAATCTTACTTACTTAATTTTCCGGCGACGTGAACCAACGTATGTTTTCCAACTTTCATGGTTCCAGAATGCTGCATCAAATTTACTAAACCAAGATTCTAAACTTCACAACTGCTTGAATTTTAAGGCTAACTACAGTGAGTCCACGCTTTTTATTCGTTATCAATGTAGCTGCGATTCAATGAAGCATTCTCGTCTGTACCCTAAATCTGGCTAATACAGTACAATTGACTTTCGGGGCGGTTCTATTTTCTGCTTCATTCTTCCTATTAGTAAATAACATAGGATCAAATATTTGTGTAGACGTCTTCTTTTAAAGAGCCCAAGCATCTGTCAAGCATCAAACGTGATAAGATCAGCGTTTATGGAGCAAAAGTCAAAATTTCGGTGCATAGAATTCTGCATGTGTCTTTAAAATCAATAAAAAGATGAATCGACGTCGAACTTGGAACTCGTTGATCGATCTTTTTCGGGCAATGCTGCAGTGCAAAGATTTGATTCATCGTCGGCCAAAATCCGAACTTATAAGTGTTATTAATAAAGGTGCAAAATTGTTCACGCAGTACATTGGATACCATCTCTGAGAAGTATATTTCTTGAAAAATATATTACTGGCATTCTTGAACAAAGGGCATGTAGAGTTAATATAAAGTCGTCGGGTATGGTTTTTAGTCTAATAACATTTCTCAAACATTGCAGATAATCCGGTGCATAATACAAACATTGCCATCAGATTTCTGATTTCTACGGTCTTGTTTTTTGTGAGCCCTTATAATAACTGTGTTGGCATTCTCTAGGTTGTGTAGAAGATCAGCAATAAAACAGTAGCAATTCCCTGCATTTTGGTGACAATATTACTTTCGATAGTTCAGTGGATGGGATCACTGAGGTCAGACTTCTACTTTTTCGTAGAATCTTCACAGATTGTGCTCTTCCTTGAAACTTAGACATCCTTGAGCCTCTGTTTTGCTCCTTCCCTTTTCTGGTTGTACATCCTTCTCACGTTCTTTTTTGCGACGTCCCATTATGTGTTCTACCAGTTTCCTTCTTTTTCTGCATTCAACACCCATGATACTAGTACCGAAGACTTCTTTTTAAGGAAGATTGCTTCGACAACTTTCAGCTGCATTGCGACCACATAATACCCGCGTTTATGGTAGCCAGTTGCATATTGCAGAGTCTTTCACTCAGCTGTTTTGTAGAATCTCTGAGTTTTTTTGAACCTCTTTTTAGTTAGCTGACCCAGATTTCTATCTCTGAATCGTGTTGCAACTAATTAGTGGGCAGAGTCGACCTTTTCTCCTCTATGTGTTGACACTTTTAACAATTTTTTATTACTGTGCTGCATAAATCAGCACGTGATCAATTTGATTAGCTGTTTGGTCCACCGGAGTCAGCGAAATTTTTGTGTGCATTTTCTTGTGAAAAGATCTAGAATGCCGATTACCGCATTACTAACTGGCACAAAGGCATTGGTTCGGAAATCGCTCTCTTTTATCGCGTCGTGGAAGTTGTATTATTTCTAATTATATTGTCTACAATTGATTTCTGGCACGATTTTGTATCATCCTCCATATAAGCAAGCACCGTCTAAGAGGTAGTAGAAACCATTTTTGATAAAGGGCTCAGTTTCATTTGTAGGAGCGCTTTAACATATTAGGCTTATACTGGCACTGTACAACTTTTCAATAATGCGGATCTCAGCTAGATGATCGCTAATACAAATGGGATTGCTTCCCACATCAAGTATTGAAAGCAGTCCGCTAAGACTATAATTTCTAAATAAAGGACGTTGCAAACTGCATCGCTTAGTGGAGCATTGAAATTTAATAGACATTGTGCATGTTTTGACTTGCAGTTGCGAATGTATGCAACCATGTCTTACCGAATTCTCTGAAAGATTATTATTTTATAAAACGTGACACCAATCACTGGTTAAATCTACTAGTTTTCTACAGTGCCCTTCCTGCGAAATAAAGATCAAACCTATTATTAAGGCTCTTATGTAGATGACGAAAAACGGATATCAATGTGGTTGATGGAGCAACGTCCAGAGCGACAGCCTGCCTGGTGGACATCGAGCGTTGAATCCAGAATTTTCTGATCTTGACCTTACCCTGTTTTGGAAGCCTTATGATCATCCTGTTTCTTCACTCGTCTGAGAAACAGGTGCCCGATACAGAGCCATGATCAACGATTTTTTTTTCAAAACTGCGGCAACATGGACTTCAGATTATTTTATTTCAACAAGATGGTGCCACATGCCTTTCAGCCGGCGAAACCATCGGTTTATTGAAGAAATGTTTGATAACTACAATACATTATCTGCTTAAGTCAACTTCTGGCCTCGCTTCCAAGACCGTGAGATTTGACTCTGCTGAACTATTTTAAGTTAGGGTATTTGAAGTTGTTGGTCCATCCGGACAAGTCCACAACGATTCCCGCCTTGGAAACCAATATCGAGCACAGCATTCATAAAATACCCCCTCAAATGATCAAAAAAGTGATCGAAAATTGGAGCTCCAGGATGCAGTACCTGGAACGCTCGCTTTGTGGCCACATGCCCGAAAACAATTTTCATCATTCGTGCCATAAAATTGTCTATCGAATAAAAACAAAATTTGCGCTTTTGTTCAACTTGTTCCAATTTCAAATTTTACGGATCTTAAAAAAATATCTTTTATATGGTCCCACTACTGCTTCTGTTTTATAATGCTTCTTAGAGGTACGTTTTTCGCACTACGATGAATTTCTAAACTAAAATTGGGGTCCCTTTACCACTCACGCCACTGCAGTAACTACTTAAATAGCAAGTTCTTCAATCCGTCTCCAGGTGTCTGTCCAAAGTTACATATGTGCTTATACACATTGCCAAAATCCTGTGTTTTGGTTGGAGGAAAATTTGGTAGCATTCTAGTGTTTGTTGATATTTTTTTGCACAGAAAAAGATAAGACTTTGGAATTTTGGAACACTACCTGGTGCTGTACACTCTATTGTACAATAGCTTGGTATGTTGACATACAGGTGCGGTTTCGACTGGCGTGTTTGTTCGGAATAGTTGCGAAAGTAAGTGCGACATAAGTAACTTTTCTACTAGTCGCTACAACTCCTACAGAAATCACTGAATATTCAATCCTTGTTACTACAGTGTACAGTGATTATATTTACGAATTTGGATATATCTCTCCGTCTGAGGTTGTTCAGTTATCCTAATAGGCTAGGATGGCCAGACCAGACTGCCCTCAGGGAACTCTTAAAAGTTTGTCATTGACGTTTTCAAGCTATAATACCAGTTATTTGTTTCTATATAGCAGAATCTGGCGAGTTGATGAGCGCCGCAGTTTGTGGTTGCTTTATATTATACAATGCATTGGAAAGCCTGTTTTATACAGATGTTTTATTATTATTGTCTACCTGTGTATGTATGAGCTCTCATAGCTCATAAAGACTGTAGACCTTCACAAGAGTTAATTAAATCATTGAAGATGCAATTTTCGCTTTTCATAAGTCATAATGGATATAAAAAAATACTTATCTAATGACAAAACTAAGATTGTCCCAGATAGATAAAACCAAAGGCTTATAAATTTGCCGGTGCTTCATTGAATTAAACACATTCTACGAGTAAAAATTCTACTATCTACTAAATCTCCAGACACAAAATATGTTTTTTAACATTTCTTATGCGATTAGATGTCAAAATTTATCACAACTTAACATGTATTCTCGTATTAACACATCAACATCACTCGTAGGCTCCATGATAACTACTCATACTTCTGATTATAATTCTATACCAAACGCATGCAAAATTTTTGATGAATCCGAAATTTCACATCATAAGCTAAGATACAACAAGATGCCATTGGGATTAGCTTCTGTGAACCCACTTGTCATGTGTCAAATTATTACAAAATCAGAAAAGCGAAAATCATAGTGTCAAAAGTTGTCATGCGTTGATAAATTGTCTCCCAGTCCTCTCGAATCATCCCTTTCATCAAAATCTATTCATCATTTTACTCTTAAAAACTATATTATATATTCAAATGTGTCCCATAAAGTGATAACTTAATCTCAACGAGCCAAAGTGCTACAATATCCTTTCCTGTCACATCTGATGTACGAAGGAGTTTGCAACTTTGACAAAATTACGATTATCCCTGATTAGAGGTTAGATATGTTTTTCGTATTCACTGAAATTGCCTCTTCTCGCATTTCACTGGTACTCGTATATATTTTCGTAGCAATACTAGTACATATATTATGAAAAGTGTTTTTATCCGTATTTACGATTTTAAACTATCTTCAGTAAATAGCACTCAGTATAAATTTTCTAGTTGTCTTCTATTTAGGTGCTCGAAGAGCTACTGGCGAAGCTCGAAATCGAACATGTGACTTGGTCAATGGGCAAAAAAGGATACTACTATCATGTTGTGTTTCCACTGCCATCTGGTGATCCGTGCGAAACGACATTACACTGCCTGACAGAATTGGGCATTGGCACAAAAGTAAATTCCAGTGTCAGGTAATTTCTATTTCATTTTTACGAGAAAATGTAGCACGGTAAGAGTCTTAATGGTAAGAGGAGGCGCAGATGTCCTAATTCTGTGTCAACAACATTCTTCGATCCGAATCAGATTAAAGTGTCGAATATACTCGTAGACGGAGTAGAAATACAGTTTTCCGAACATTGAACATTTGAACACTTGAACTTTGATAGAGAGATACGAATACCGAGAGGCATTTCTCAAAATAAAGTACCATGTACTTCAAAGTACCTGCCATAGGAGAAGAATACACGAAACAAGACATTCCATGTGAAATCCTAAACGTGCATTATTTTCTATCTCCATTCAAGGATAACCTATAGAAGAGACTTTTAAACATTTTTTTTTTGTAACAGACATTACTTTTTTTTCTTCTTTCTTTTCAATGTACGGATACATCTGGGATTGCTGCATTTCTTTTTCAGCGTTTTACCATGCAGTGTAAGCTACGATGCTATATCTGATCCTCTACCCAGTAAAGATGACTTCAGGTGAGTGTTGGTAGTAGTAGAGTATCTTTTGTTATTTTTTTGAATTTTTTTCCAATGCACCGCACACGTTCTTTATCATATTTTGTTTCGTTTCCGTTTTTTTTTAAATTTCTGTTGGTTTCTTCTTTATCTGGTGGGAGTTGTCGAGGAGTTCATAGGTGCTATGGTTTCGAGGAACTTGAGAGGATTTTCTCATGGAGAAAAATTTTTAATTTCCCTGTTCACTTTACACCGAAAAAGGAGCTGCCTGGATATTTGAAGAATATTTTAATGCTAAATGAAAGTAAAGGGTAAACTTGGGTATAACCAAGGAGGGTGATCCAGACAGGATGTCGTTTCATTTCCCTGTTGCTATACCAAATGGATAATCTTCAAAATTGCCCATGCATTTAGAAGTGCAATGCCATCTGGGGTTAACTGTTCTGCCATCTGTCGAGTCTCTATTAAAAATTTTGTATTTCTATTTTTCAAAATCACGTTTTTTGTCGCCCACAGTGCTTAGTGAGCACCTAGATTTCTGTCCTGGATTCCGAATTTACTTTCAGATTTTCTGGTGCGGAAAAAGTAAAAGGATTCAAATGTGGGCAGGCAAAGTCAAATGACAAGCTGAATTGAAGGTCAGAGTTGAATGAAAATTGAAGGTTGTTGGCAGCGGTATTAAATAGGATTTTAGTCAATATCAAATTATTCAAGGATACTGTTAACTTCTAATTATACACAAAATTTTTTTAGAAAGAAATATGCAATATACAAAAGTCATGATTCTTTGTCTAAACTCAAGTCATATGTTTTGAGAACATATCTGAGTAAATTTTTAAATGAGGATACGAGTATTTTAAAGTATCTACGAGTACTATCCTTGTTAGAGTTATTTGCTATAATCATAACAGCTTTATGTAAATGAAGGAAATATGTACGAATCCTGACATACTTATGATTAAAATTAAAATAAAATTGTATGATATATGCCAGATATCTGCATTGCCAAAGAACAAGTGAAGAACTTGATCGTGTGGACCTACTGTTATCCCCTGCTGTTTTTTGTAGATTGCATTGTAACTGGTGTCTAATGACTTTTCATTTCATATTTCATTTTATATATAATATATTTCATATAAATTCATTACAATTCTTTACGCTCTACATCTACAAAAGTGATAAAGGAAATAGTGCACTTCAAGTGTAAAATTAGTATTTAGTGCCTCTTCAATGGGTTTAATTATTATTAAAATTAACAAATCGTTGAGGTGACCTTAGAAAAGCAAATTACAATGTTAGAAAAGAAAAGAATAAAGAAACATATTGTCCTTTTTAGGACTGGTGCTCTGAAATAATAAAAATAAAAAGTGATTCGCGAATGCATTTCTTCAAATTGCTAACATACTTTTCAGTGCATATTGTCAATTTATATGTATTATTTAAAATACTTATTTTTTCATAAATATTTTGCAAACCTCCTTTTAAAGCTAAAGGTATTCTCATTAATAATTTAAATTTTGACATGATTTAAAATGTTTTTGAGATATATTGCCAATATCAGTGAAGATACACTCTACTGCGAGTCCTTGGACTAAATTTTGTCAGTACATATCTACCTGAAGTTGATTTCTGTGAATTCATTGATTCGCTAAACTAAATTAAAGGGTGAGAAGTATAGCGGATCTATTCTGGGACCTTTCGCCAGTCAACGTAGTCGCTGGAAGAAAATAGTGAAGTCGACAGTCGGCAGTAATCGGAAGTTTTCTGATCAATTAAGCACCAATGCCAGAGTCAGAAACTCTTAGGTTAACATTTCCTAAATGATGAGAGTGTGACGAAGATCAAGTCAGC
This sequence comes from Volucella bombylans, assembly GCA_949129095.1. NCBI lineage: Eukaryota > Metazoa > Arthropoda > Insecta > Diptera > Syrphidae > Volucella > Volucella bombylans. The sequence continues at coordinate 39,013,682 of OX422141.1, read as the reverse complement.
CTTGAAAAATATTGTTTCTGCAGTTTCTTAGACAACATCTCACTGTCAGGCAGAATGAACCATTCAACTTGGATTAAGAGGAAGTCAGGACAGCAATTTCCAAACGTAAGTCTAAAAAGCTGTTGGATCCGATGACTTAACAGCTGAGCTATTTAAAGCAGTAGGTCATCATCGGAAAACGGAGCAATTGTAAAATCAAAATCAAGGTTGATGGAAGTATGTACGACGAATGGAACCTCTGAAATGTTTGTCTGATCCTAAAGACGGGAGATCCCGTGAACTGCGAACAACAGGGGAATAAGTCCTCTCAAAATCGTATATAAAAATAAAATCCTGTTAGCCGTATTTTAAGAACGCTTAAGACTCTTTTTCAACAGTATGACCGGTCATTATCATTGTGGTTTTAGACCAAGAATGTCCACTATAAATGAAATTTGGTGCGTTACCATGTGATTTTTTCAATATTGTCTAAATTTCACGTGTAAAACTCACAAGAAAACTTCATCTACTTTGGAACCGCTATCAACTCCGACAATGACACCAAAGCGTAAATCAAACGAAGATTAACTCTTCGTAATCGCTGCTTCTTTGGACGTAGACGGCAATTGAATAGCAAAGCCCTTTCTCGAGAAATGAAAAATAATTTATACAAGGCACTAATCCTTCTTTACAGCGCATAAGATTGGACCCTAAAGAAAGGAGATGAAAATGCCCTCGCTGCTTCAAGAGAAAAGTTTTTCTCTTAATTTAAAATCCTATTTGCATCAATGAAGAATAGAGGAGACGTTTCAATAGAGAACTGTATGGACTTTACAGCGATTCCGACCTCGTCAGAAAAGCTAGGATAACATGACTCAGATAGTCCCGGCTAAGAAATCTTGAGCGCGGAAGGATCACTTATGTGACGCACACAAGTGGAAAGGAAAGCTAACTTCTTCTACATAACTAAAGGCAACAGGCAAAAGAGCACACTAGTCAGAAAGGCATGTTAGCTGAGACCCTGGTCCACTCATGACTGTAGCGCCATATAAGTAAGTAAGCAAAAAATAAATGGGAACTAGTAAACGCTATTCTCAACAAATTGTATATTTGAAAAAAAAACTTACTGAAATGCGTGTGGATCACTACAAGATTATCTGACAGCCCTGATATTGCTGATGTATTTCAACTTAGTAAGTAGGATAGTGAGCTTTTATATAAAACTGAATTTTTTTTTGTCCAATTCAATTTGTCTTTCACAAAGGAAATTGGCTGAAGACACACTACTCTAAACCTAGTGTGGAAAAAGTCTACGTAATTTATGTATTTAATGTAAGTAATTTATTGAAATTATTAAAGCCGTTAATATATTAAACACCATTTTCTTTGAGGGAACTAGAGAAAACTGGACTTTGTGGTTTCATGCTTAATCTGTTTAGGTCATTTCAGGAGCGGAAATAATTAATCACGCGATGGCCATTTCATTGAAACTTAGGACCTTATCGACAAGGTATCTTTTGACGGCAAAGTGTACGTCTCAAAGCGGTGTAATAAGCAATACCGATAGCAACTAACTACAATACAATATATAGCGAAGAATCAGTGGAGGGGCGATACCCAAGATCCGCGTAAAACCTTACCGAAACCTCTCACTATCCCAAAGCTTGTAAGAGAATGAGAGGGTTCTTTAAACGCAGTCTAAAAGCAGAATTCACTGAGTCATGTTTGAGTCCCAGATCACAAATGATCGAGAGCAGAATTTATCTGGACCTGAACCTGCGTTAGGATGAGCATAGGTGCAGATGACACGAATATTCGCGAAACGTATGGTTCGAGACAGTAGACTTGTTACATGAGTCAAATACTTTTGCTAAGTACATAATACGACGGTTGCTGTGAAAATGATGACGACACGGCGGAGCACTATTTCTGCAAATGTCTAGCTCATGCTCTCATCAGCCTGGAGGTACTAGGTCCTGAATTGCAGTTTATGCTGGTACTTTAGGCACTCTACCATTAAAACACTTACTCATCTTTCTCTAAAAGACTGAAAACTCCCAGTCAAAGGAACATACAAGGAGTACAATTAACTTTTTCTTAAAATGCTCTGCTCCGACAGGAAAGGAAAGTTATTTTATTTGGATGTACCCAAGTGGTTCCGTTTTTGGGCCTACTGAGTACACTCACTGTTTTTCCGTATGATATAGGTTTTATGGCTTCAAAGGTATTTTGAATTTGGTTGCCGACATGAATCCGTATCTAAATTTATTGAGAAACTGTTTTGATGAATATAAACTTAAAAAATAAAATAATATTTCTTTTGCTAAAATTTTCCATTGTTAGCTAAAATATTAATACACTGTACCTTGTTTGTTAAACTTAACTTACATTAACTTTAAAGTGTTCATTATTTTATGTTCCATAAAGATATTGATTTTTAAAAACTCGTCGATGTCGCATACACCACCATTTATATAACTTTAGTACAATATACAAAATACAGAATGTCTCTAGTGTTTCTAATATTTGCCTTTGTATCCAAAGTTATAAATCTATAATGAATGTAATGCAAAATAAACTGTTAATCTATAATTTTTTATGAATTTAGTTCTACTTACGAGCACAAATTAATCGACATTTTGTAGACTTACCTGGAAATGAAGCAAAAGAAAAACGATAGCACTTTGAATATAATCTTTTTCTAATTTTAATCAATAAAACATGTAAAACTTAACAATTTTCTTATGGATTTATTTTATGTAGCCGAACCAAATAAAAAACTGAATATTAAGAGTTTGGTGATATCTTTCGATGAACCCATAATTTTTTGTGTTTCATAAAGATATTGAGTCTATCTCATGCCTCAATAAGTCAACCACAATCTATAAAATATAAATACATTTCTACTTTATGGATCTTTTTCGGAAGGGATCTATTTGAATATGTTTTAATATAAAGACAAACGAGCCAAAAGAGCGCTATTTCTAATTGATAATATGTCTTGAACCCGGTTACTTAAAGATTAACTTGTTGCATAGCTGCTTCAATTTCCGTGAACGGCTCGGAAAGAACGAGTGACAATGTCAATATTTACTACATATCCCAATAACTGGACAGACTTATAAAAAAGAGTATTTTCCAAGTTAAAATGTGAATTATGTGCATATAGCTCCAGCACTAAATTGTGCCAAAATTATAAAGACCATAACAGGTTTTCCAGCGTAACTCGACTAATCTGTATAAGTTTTGACGCGATCCGAAATTCGGAAACATTTTTTAGAGCTAACGGCGATGGATGTGCTCATACTCGTATGTGGACTTAAAGTCGATAAATATGTGGTAAGAGTACATTTTGACTTGAAAGTTGTTAGTTTTCTCCAGAATATATCTTTGCATGAATATGTAGTCGAGCGAGCTTCATTTTAATCAGTTTTATCAAGATCTTCATTGTTTGATTTGTCGGCACTCTTTCGACAGCTACTGTAAGCACTTCCACACATCTCTATCAATAAGTCTCTTCATCACCACAGTTTTGCTTCATTAGCTGTTTCGTAAACCCTGATACACATCAAAATTTAAAAAAAATACATTACTGCACCTATGAAACTATTTGGATTCTAACAGCTGGAAGGCTGCGTGGGTCCTTTTCTTCTTGCGCAGGGTTTTCTTTTCCTCTTATTTCTTGACTTCATACTCTTCCTCCGCTTATTTGGTGTTAGCTTGCAATGTTTTTTGTATGAAATTTCTCTGCTCTTTTGCATTCGGAACGGCAATCCGTAGTGGTCTCAGCTACCTCTTTAACTGACTGGAGTCAGCTACCTTTGAGGATTGAATGAAGGGTTTCTGAATCAGGTGATTTCTTTTTGCTCTAGTAACTTCAGGCGTGCTAAAACTTGCAAAATCAAATCTCTTCTTCTGGCAGGTCAGAGTTTACACTTCCACTTGTGAGTCTTTGCACATTCGTGATGCTGGATGTGTGGTTCACAAGTATGTATTAACAATTCCTCCTTTAGTCAAAAGCCATTTTATCGGTTGTTGATTTGTAAAATATGTGGAATTACAAATAATCAGCCAAAGATGTTTTCTTTACTTTGATGTTCAGATTCCCTATAATTCCCTATATATCATTTTTCCAAGATGTCATAAAATTTATAAGTTGTGGCAGGGTATTGATGTTTTGCAGCGTTCATTATCAGCTTGAAGTTCATAGCACACCTCATAAGCTTACTTTGCACAACGAATTTGTTTTCCAATGCGAGCACCGATTTATGAAAGTTGTTACAAATGTAGCAGTTCGATCTTTTCAGGGTCCTAACCTCTGTCCGGTGTTTCTTTAAGGTATATTATATTTTCCGTTGCAATACGAGTCGTTTTTCCAATAAAAGGGAGTCGTTATCCAAGGTTTCCGGTACAAAATGGCACTTTTAAGTGACGCCGACTTTACTTTCCTTCAAATTGTTAGCACAATTCCTTTGTGTGTCATTACTCTGCTGCGGGCCTGTTAGTACTGCCATTGCCTTAAAAGTTCGTCTTTTCCGCACTGGATTACAAATATGTCGAAGTGGTCATAAAAGTCTATTGCTTTGATATTGTGATTTGAATTAAATAAATCCAAATAAGTACGCACTTCATTGAAATCTTTAGTTGATCTTGACAAAGTTTCATTACGACCATAATTGGTTTCATGTTTTTCGAATAGAAAAACTCTCAATTTTAGTGATCGGAACATAAACTGGTACCAACACCAATAGGGGAAGACATTTAATACGATAACAGAGTAAATCTCTAACCCTTTCGTGACGACTCTGCATTGTAGCTCCCGAAAAAAATTTTTCAACAGAACACAAAAAAAAAACTTAAAAAAGGACGATTGGGTTGCTGGATAAGGAATGACATTTTTATACTACTATACACTGGTCATGTATTGTAGAAAAATTTTCAATATTTGAATTCTAACTGTCACGATCAATTTCAAAAGAAAGAAAGAATAGTCTAAAAGCATAAAAATTGGTCTTTATTTATTTCTTCATTTTAATTTATAAATTAATTGAAGTGAAAAACAAACAAAAGAGGAACATAAACAAAAAAGGAACATTTCAAATTACTTTGAAGTTTTGAAGCTTTCTTTCTTAATATATTTAATTCCTTATGAATTATGATAGTGCCTGAAACAGTCCTTCTTCTTAGTGAAGCAGAGTGTTACATTGCAATTTGTGCACTGTACCGTTAACTGCCCATCTTTGCAGGATCTACATCGGTTCTGCATATCACTGTACTGCGGCCAATGTCCAATTTGCTCCACTCTTACATCTAGAATGGGAGCATTGTGCATTATTTTCTTCTTTTCATCCGTAACAGGTACTTCATTTGAAGGCCTGCCTGCTTTCTCGACAACATTAATCCTTTAGCTATATGAAGATGAACGTTTTTCGGTTATCATTGATTTGCGTAAGATGTCTCCTGAATAGCAACCAACCGGTGACAACGGACCAGTAAACTATTCTTGTGTACCATTTGGCTTGATTTCATGTCAATTCTATAAAGCTCAATTAGCATGTCTGCTAAATCCATGCCTCCCATGTGCTTATTGTACATTGCAACTGCAGAAGGTCGAACTATAATACTTCATCAGTTTTTTTTCTTTGCTGTTCCAGCGCTTACACATATCTGAAGGCTCTACACAACACAGAATTGAAATGAGTAAAACACCTTTCCGATCAAACCATCGCTAAGTTTAAGTCTTTTTCAACTCGCCTGTCGAAAATACCTCGCCCTTTCTTTTTAAGATCTACTTCTGAGAGCAGGTTGCAATTTACAATCCGGTTCGGACAAATTGTTCCGACACAAAATATTTGGTATTCCAAAAGTGCAGCAGAAAGTTTAATTGAGGAAAACCAATTATCAAAGGAACATATACCTTGTTCTTGTCTGCCGAAGAGAAACAACGCGAAAATGAGTTCCTCCAGAAGTGCGAAAAAAAGATTCACAAAGAATCATGTAGAATTAAATGCAACAAGTACGGTAACCTACTACATCCGGAGTGCGCAAACCTCAATCCATCAGATGTGGACTACCTATATCACGAAAAACAAAAGTCTTTGGAATTGTGCCAATTGCACGAAAAAACTTCGAAATAAAACGGGAAGGCTTTCTTTGTCGTCGACACCACCACCAGCTGAGTGTGTTTCATTCAAAATTACGCTGCAGAAGGTGCATGACGAAATCGTGCGACCGAACGACGAAATAGTGCAACTTAAAAAATCTCTTTCGTCTACTGTTTTCACTCTCGATGCCATGAATCGCCGTTTGTCAACGTTGGAGAAGTCCGCGAACCTTGAGAATGAAATCAAAGAGGAAAAAGAAAAACTGAAAATACAGCTTGAAGCTAGCAAAGAGCGACTCAACGGCGCGGAGGGGCTAATTCATTCCAACTATATATAGGGTGTCCCACAAATGAAAGTCAAGCCGGAAACGTGTGATAGGTCAAGTGGTGTCGGTTATCAAAAAATTATAAAAAAAAAATCGAAGTCATGTACTTTTAAAATTATTGGCACTCAAAAAAAATCGAGAAATCTGACACCCTGTGACGATCTTTTAAGTGCTGTGACCTTTTCTTAAATTTTTTTTTTGTCATGTAACCCTGAGTAACTCTTCTGTAATTTACGGTCCAAAATTGAAACATAACTGCATCGGTTTTAACTAAAATATTCCTTTTTTGTCCATCCATGTAGCTGAAAATCATTAATCACCCAACTTGAACTGACTGTACTGACAAAAAAATGTACTATGCCATTTTGGCAAGTAACTTTAAAAGATGGCGTATTTAGTTTGGATTCCAAAATGGTATGACACTTGCTAGATTCACGCTTAATTGAGGACAAAAAAAATATTTTAATAAAGACACCCGATTCATAGTTAATTCTTTTTAGTAAGTTAAAATGAGTACCAAGTGTGAGCGAGACAGACAGTGACGCCGTAATTGAGACGAATAAACTCGCCATTTCGACTAGTGTGAGTGAAACAGATAGAGATAGGATTAATATCGATATTTTTAACTTTCCAAAATCCAGTGATAATTATATGTTCTTGATTTCGTCAATGGGTTATCAGTCGTTCGTTAATATTCCTTCGGCTACCGGTATCGCTCTAAAGAATTTTGTGAATGAAAGTGAGTCAACTGGTGCATCGAAAATGGTTAGGTAGCGAATTAATTTCGCAAAACTTAATCGGCTCTTAAACCGGGAAATGTGGACTTCAGTTTACAACTGTGTTTGCCCTTCGGAGGCCTTCTTGTTGTCTTCTTTAATTGTTGAAAAATTAAAACCGTGGATTTAAAATGACGGATATTGCTTCCAAATAAAGGAACAATTAAAACCAGCCCTCAATAAAACAAAAAGTACAAATAACTACAATCGAATGTACGCAGCCTTATAGCTGAACAGAAGATAGAATACTATAGGAATAAATATGTGGATAACAAATCCAACCCCAGAGAGCAATGGCGTATAGTTAATAATATTCTAGGAAATGACCAGAAGAGAGATAAACTAATAATCCCAAAACTTAGAGATAGGAATATTAATACCAATGAGGAATTGCGCAACGAATTTAACTCCTTCTCTAGAAATTACGCTAAAAATGCTAAGCCAGATATTGCAGTGAACCTAACTAAAAAAATGCGAAGTTCTTGATAGATAAATCCACCTCATGTTAATTTCTTCTTCAGTCCGATATCGAATGCAGAGCTGCTTTCCGTAATTAACATTCTTAAGCCCAATCCTGTGGAATAGATGGAATAAGTAGTCTGTCGGTTAAAAAAATAGGAAAATATATTTTAAGTCCTTTGGCATTTTTAATAAACAAGAGCTTCGAAGAGGGGAAATTTCCTGATGTTCTAAAAATAAGTATCGTTATTGCAATTTTTAAAAAGGGAGACCCTACTGAACCGAATAACTATAGGCCTGTATCGTTACTATCTGTCTACTCAAAAATATTTAAAAAAAAATTGTAAGTAAAATGATAAGGTTCCTAGCAAAGACTACTTTTTTCAGTAAATCCCAATATGACATTATGGGGATGCAAAAGTTAGTTGTCATATTTCTTGATCTAACAAAGGCGTTTTATTTAGTGAATCATGAAATATGGCTGCAAAAACTGTTCAACGCTGGCTTCAGAGGAAACATTATTGAATGGTTCAAATCATTCCTGACGAGCAGAATACAAAAGGTAATGGGGTGGTGAGTGGAGAAGAAAGGTTTCCGAATATTGGTGTTCCACAGGGATCGGTGCTTGGACCAATACTGATTCTAATCTACCTTAAATCCATTTTTAACCTCTCTCTTAAGGGTCATTTAATAGGATATGCGGAAGACCTTGCCCTATCCTAGTCAGGCAAGAATACGATGCATATAAAAAGTGAACTGGCTAGGAATTTGGCTGAACTATCACCAAATAGTCCCTAGTAATAAGTCCAAGGCTATGTGTTTTTGGATATTGGTATGGATAATGAGATAGCGTGCGTTGTTCGGAACTGTGTTTTGTATAATACTGGATTTTGTTGAAGAATTTAAATATCTTGGAGTTTTAATAGACAACAGATTGTGCTGGAAGCCACATATTGCGTCAGTAAAAAAAGTTGCTATACATCGCCATGAACAAAATGTACTATCTACGTAAACTTGTACCACATAGTCCGCTATTAACAATTTACTATGTACTGGTTCATTCACGCCTAGAGTATGGTCTTGCTTGTTGGGATAGCGTGTATATAACAAACCTGATGCCCATTGTTATAGCACAAAAGAAAATTATGAGATTAATATTCCATAAAAATCAGTCCGAGGACTCACTGCCTTTATTTCAATCAGCGAAAATACTCCCTCTACGGTATCTACATATTTACAAAGCACTAAAAGAGTTCTTTATTAGGAGTGGTAATATTGATTACAGAAGAAGCGAGGTGTACATGCTTAGAAATAGGAACGCTGTGGTCGTCCCAAAAGCCAATAAAGATCACAGTAGGCGTTTTCTTAATTCCATTGCATCATTGATATTCAACAAACTGCAGTCGGAACTATCCAGTCAAATTACACACGGTTTCAGGTTTCTTAAAAAGCTCAAAATTTGGCTGCAATCTAGGTCTGAGGTGGAGACACTTTTACAAGTAACGATTTAGTCAACTGTACTAAATATCTCCATTGCCACTTTCATTCTCATTCATCATATCTTCTTCAATTCATTTTTCTATTTCCACTCCCACCGCAACTTTTTCCGCCACTTCGCACAGTGAATGTCATCAACTGCGTTTTTTCTCTTTTTTTGTGTCGGCTTTTAAACTTAATTCCTTATTGCTAAACAACTTGTCACTGGTTTTCTATTTGGCCACAAAGCGTGTTTTTTTAAATATTTTAAGTACCTAGGTATTCTCTTTTTTTTTCTCTAGAAGTAAATTTTGCGAAAAATAAAATTGTAAATTGTAGGTATTTAATAATTATTATTATAGAATGTAGGAAACTGAATAAATTGTATTGAATCTAATTTTTTCCGCTGGGCAATGATGAAGTTAGGTCTAATAAAATATCACTACTAAAACCAAGTCCTCTGTTTTTGCATGTTTCAATTCCAATATAAATATAATGCGAAATCGTACATTATTCCTGACACTATTGCCAGCGTAAACACTTTAAATCCCTAGTGATGAGTCTTCATTTTGATATATGGCTTAAAGCATGACCTACCTTTGGAACTTATTATTTGTTTATAAACTGAATTAAATTCTTCTGTTGGAACCGATTTCAAATGTTCTCGAAGGTGGTCTAGTAAAGGCCGGACGGTAGAAAGCTTATCAAAGGCTGGATTTGATTTTTCTTTCATTAGCATTACAGACAACAGCAGCAATTGAAGAATTGTTATTAATAGTATTAGCGCTAGCAGTCATAACATCAGACTCAGACATAATAGAGTTCCCCTTAGCAGTCTACTTTCATAGACGACGAGAAAAGCAATACCAAACACAATAACAGAAGCTGGAGCAATATGACCAGCTCACCGATGGAAAAATTCTTATTCTTAGCAGAGTCTGTCCTACCGGATAGACATGGGCGCGGAGAAGATGAATCTATGGTAACCTTTTTCTTTCGCAGATCGAGTAAGAGAAATGCATGAGTGTGCACGTCCTCTTCAATTTCTTTCTCCTTTAGCGACCGTTTTGAATAGCTCTATTTTAAGCCTGCTAGCAAACGGTTATTGGGTTTCAAAAAGTTTTGCCATTCTCTGGTTTGGTGAAAAGCATTTGGTATCAATGTTTGACACTGTTGTATGAATGTTAAGAGAAAAAATATTCCCTTTAATATAGGATAGGAGATCAAATATTTTTTTACACAAACAGAGGTTACATTGTTTATGCAGTTACCAAATTTATAAAAAAATATTTTTGTTTGAGTTTTTAAAATTAATTTCACTATTTTGCAATCTCGCACATCCACTATGTATATTCATTTTACATATACCAAACTGTAAAAAATTATCATCAGGGAATATCCGTATTGCAAGATATAATATTTAAAAAAATAAGGAAATCATGAGTAGCTAAAATAAAGGCCAGTCACAGATAGAGTAAGAAAATGAAAATACATGGGTATGTACGCCCTCTTCCATTCAGCGATCACTTTTATATATTTGTTGCTGTAAAGTTCCCGTTTTTTTAAAAATTTTAATTTTGATGAGAGCAAATTTAAGGGATCTATACAGTAGACTGGCCAACTGTTTTGAATAGCACTATACGCTGAAGGGGCAGATAAAACTCAAATCCATACCAAAAACTTCAGTTTTGTCTGTCACATAATTTCACATGATTCTTTGTAGATCATACATGTGGATTAATAATATGAATTTCATTATATTGAAAATAAAAATTTGGCTGAGTTATAAAACAAAAGTTTACCATTTCAAACTTAAATGAGTCTGGTCTAACTTTCAACTTCAATTTATCTTTTTGCCATACTTTGTCTTAAGTTAATTGGATTGCCTAATTAGTTTTTGTACCTGCCACAGATACTTTACCATGTCAATGACACACCATTGAAAGCTAAATATCGATTGATTTTCTTCAGACCAATCAAGTTTATCCTATTAAGAAACATATTGAACACGATTGTCTCACTATCTTTCCACCATCGCCTCTCCAAATTTCTGATTCCTTTAAAAATGTTTTCTTTGAAACTAACAAAAACTTCTAAATTTTCGTTTCGTGCTGGATATAACAACCATATAATCCTCAATATGAACAGCGAGGATACTGAAGACCTCTCCAAATGGAACAATTTTGTGGAATCAATTAAATCGAAATTGACGGTAAAGCAAGTTGTCGATGGAGTACGAGCTGGAGGTGCTTTATCCTTCGACTATCTTTTATTAATTGTAACAGCAGAGTAAGTATCCTTGCCAACGGCATTACAAGTACTTTCAACCACTTCGTATGTACGTGTATTAATGGAACAGTAATCTAATTTCTCATTCCAGTTCTCTTGCAGCACTTGGTCTTGTGGAAAATAATGCTCCAAATATTGTAGCTGCTATGTTGGTTTCTCCTCTTATGGGTCCGGTTATGTCAATAACGTTTGGAACTATAATATCCGATCGCGAATTGATGGTAAGTTACTTTTAATTTATTGTTTTAGATGCTGGTGGTAGTAGTGGGTAACAAAGAGTTTCCCTGATTGCAAACATAATTTATTGTCTTTTTTTTTTTTTTTTTTTTTTTTTTTAATTGAGAGCAATTGAATTAGCTGTTACTGTGACATACACAATTATGCGTCTTTGGATTAAGCTAAAATTGACAGCGGCTAATATGACATTCAGAAGCTTTATATGCAAAATTTCTCTTGGGCTGACCACGTCATAATACGAAGTATTGAAAATACCATGACAGTTTCAGATCACCTTCTTCGTTATGTAACAAATTCTGAATCAAAGTACGTTACCATCTAATACACGCATGAAGGGATTTTGGATCTCTTAGCATACCACGTGCAGTTGAACAATTCGTGAGAACCTAAACTGATATAGAACAGATCTAACAACCATTCAACGGAGTAGACTGCGTGTAAGAAGTTAGGGAAATTACGACATATACCACCGAGAGCTCAAGTGGCTGCTATCCGGATACCGATTACTCGCTAGACATAGACCTAAGCAAGAAGTCTCAAATTGCAGACATATAAATGTATGCCTCGTTACAATCCGTACCAAGGCTAAATAAGTTCTCATTAGCCTTATACGAGTATGCACGCACACCTTATCGGGAGAGAAAGACTATGGTGCCAAGGACTGCTTTTATGAGCTTTCCGATAAAAAAAAAGTGCACGTGAGGCACCACATCGAGGAAATTTATAATTTCATAACAGGAAATAATCTCTATATGATCAGACTAAAGCGTGCTGGACGAGTGTATGCCTGATCCTAAATAATGGAGATCAGCTAGTTTCTACCAACTGCATAGCTATCAGCCTCCTCAACATCGCCAAAGACCTTCCGTCAACCAATTGATTCGTCTTTATCTATACCATCGTATATTAGAGCAGAACTTGGAAAATACCCTCCAACTGAAAATCGACATACGAGTAAAGCAGATGGTCTACAGCGTTTCAGCTCGGAGAGTCATCGAATCCATCATCGACGGAAAACACAGCATAAAAAGAGAGAATGGAGAGAAACCTTTACCAACTTTACTTTAGGTGGAACAAAGATGGGATACCCCAGGACTTTCTTCATAAAAACTGCTGTCGGCTCGCAGTTAACATAAAGTTCTTCTCCAAAAATAAATATCCAGGTTATCACCTTTATAATACTCCTAATATGAATGATTTTACTTTCGAAAAATATATATAAATTTTACAAATGTTTTCAAAGTAATTAAAAGAAAATTCTTACAATGGTGGCAACCTCAAGGTAATCTGAGAGAAACTTGATGCGACTAACATTGTGGTTAACTTTAAACAAAGAAATAATCTATAAAAAATAACGGATATTTCAAATCTAGGGAACATTCTTGAAGGATTTTGACATAAAGAAAAGTATCCCGAATAATAGGCCACTTTCACTCACGACATTGTCAGCACAATTACAAAATAAAATGTTATGAACTTATATATTAATTCGGCTCGATAAAAACTGTTCTTCCTCTTTTTATTGAAGCATTCACCGAAAGGGTATTTACATATGTTCATTATTATAGCCATAGTGAATCTTAAACCCACTTATATGGAGAAAGCAGTGTGTGCAGACAGTAATTTGGTTTATTTCTGTAAATGTAATGTTGTATAAGCTAGCCCAAACTTGAAATTAAATTAATTTGTTAAAATTTAACAAAAGACCTTTGCCATGCTTCACATTTAATTTTAAATTTAAATTGAATTTACTTCATAAGAAATCAGCACATTTGATGAAAAAAATTTCAGAAAATATATTTTCTTCTGAGTCTTTGAAAACTTTTTTTTGTTCATATGAATGCCATCGTTTATTCGAGAAGGTGGCTAAATAAATATATTTCCCTCTCAACTGGCATACGCATGAATACATGGATACATGTATTCTTTCACTTAAACTTTTTTCATTACCACGGAACGCACCATGACCCGCATAAACATTTCATGGTGAGGCTCAGGCATGAATTAGATACACCGAACTTACCCAACTAAAACGGTTTTCTGTCAGTTGTCAGTTCGTTCATTTATCATATTTCACGCAGTCGAGAGTAATAAATCAGTCAAAATATTCACAGCATACAAAATTTCTAATGGAAAAAAATAATAAAAATAATGTACATGGCAGCAGAAAAGCTCCAAGTGTGAATACTTTCGAATTCAACCTGTCATTCACAGTTAAAAGTTATTTAGAGCGAGTTTGAGTCCAAAGTAAAAAAAATCTAAAATGCAAAATGTCCTTTTCACGAAAACTCTACTTTGGACAATGTTTTGGACAGTTTTCACTAATTTACAGAATATGCGGATAAGTGATATGCTGATGGATAGCCATGGTTTGCCGACGAATTTGTCACGCCTTTAATCTAAAGGCAAGCAATATTTGCCTGAGGTAGGACTTGGAATTATTGCTGCAACTTAAATTGAATTACTTTCTTAAGTACAGTTGACAATTTCTGACTCTTGGCAGACATGTTTTTGAAAATGCGAGTTAGGGATATAGGAAAAAATATTTAAGCATGAAGCCGCTTTGGCAAATCAAAAATTTGCTCACGTTTACCTTGCTATTTAATCAATAATGTACTTACTTATTTATTTAACGGACTCCGATAGATTAAGACAGATAGCACTCTATTCGAGTGCTTCTGGTGTCAAGACCAAGCTCTCAGGCTTCCGCTTAGCTTGATCCAGTTTTTCGATCTTCCTTGTGGTCTCAAACTTGGGGGCGGTGATTCGACGAGCTGGAGCGTTATTGTCCATTCACTCGATTTAGCCGAGATTGTAGCTTACGTGTTTTGTTTTATGGACTAAGTCCACAATATTATAGCATTCCAAGTGCCTTGTAGGCACGATAGGCTTCAGACGTCCACCGCAATGTGTTAGACAGGATCTTATATGCGGCATTCAGCAGATATACATATACGAGTACATACCTCGATATTTCTTTCAAAATATATGTAGGATCGCCTTTCTCGACAATTGTGCATATAGAGCTCGTAGTCTAATTATCGGCTTACTTTCATTCACATATACGTGGTTTTATGAGTTTGGCACATGCACCCTAACAAACACCACTTCCATGTTTGTAAAGCTCCACTGGGCCAGTGGCATTGTTGTCTTCATTTTTTGGTATTTGAGCCAATCTCTTCTATACTGGTTAGGGGATCACTCTCCATAACTGATGCCCATTAAATAGCTGATGAAAATGCTTCTCAAACACATCACATTCCCTGTTCTTCGGTGCCTAGGTATATTTCAGTATTCGAAGAGCCTGTGCTCCGGGATTTTAGCCAGCTGCCAATTGCCCTAGCTTTTCTGAAAAACATTCGGATATTTGTTCTTTCGGCGGACTTTTCGATATGATTGAGCTAAGAGGTTGCGTATCCCCTTTTCTTTTCTTTATTGTCCTTCTTTCTTCTGACTCGATACTCCTTCCCTTCTTGCTCTTGCTTTGTGTTGCAAAGCTTGTAGCTGTGCCTTTTCTGTCGCCTTTTTTTGTCATACGTTATCATACCAAGGGCTCCACTCCGGTTGTGGTTGGAAGCCTGTGGCGATGTCAGCTACTTTTTTTAATGAATTCCCCGATACTGGCTCCACAGATTGTTGGTGTTTGCGAATGGTGAATACACAGTGAAGAGCCTCTCGTTCAGGCGTACACTCTGGCTACTCCAGTCGTGCTAAGGCTGGGCAGTTCGCTGCTTTTTCTCGATGGATAGTCAAGCTCCGAATTTGGCTTCAAAAAGCTAGTCAGAGTAGATATTTGTCGTTCTGTTGCACATTAAGAACAGCGGATGCGTATCTCGCATTTATTAGTGAGTTGCAATATGGATGCTGGTTCAACTATCTGGAGAGCGCCAGATAGCTATATGGAAAACAATTATATATAAGGTTTAAAGAATTTTTCAATGATGGTTGATTGGCATAAAACGTTTAAAATTCGAAATTATACAATTATAACATCGGTCGCCCTTAAACCGCTTTGGAAAAACATTTTTGTTTATACCTTAACACGTTGCTTAATGAAGTATAAACGCTCACCAGTCATCACCATTCCCGAAGCGTGGATGACAATCGGAAATCTTGGTTTGAAATGGCTCGCGATTTTGTTCAATATTCATTGCACTGGAAATGCACCGAAATTAATATTTTGTGCACCTTTCTTGTGTTTTTATATCGGACGTTAATGAAAGATGTTTTTGAGTAATCTTCGTTCCAATCTACCTTTAAACTTAATTGGCTTTTACTTACGATGTATTGTACGTTTTTTTAACTTTTTACAACAGAAGTGTGACTTCTCGACGTTGATTTGTTAAACTTGCTTCTGCAGATTTTCGATGTTACAGGCTAAATTGTTGGAGGACGATGAATAAATCATTCAGCTCAACAGAAACTTGTTCCCTAAGTGCACTGGCGATCACTTTACGCATAAGTCGCATAACATAGCCAAAAGGCTTGACGGAAATTGGTAAAGTGGTGGGGACAGATAAGTTCGTTTTTTTCTCTGGACTTTTCCTGTAGTGTAATTTTCCAGAACGCGTCCTTAAGAGCCACACTACTGATATAAAACGTTTCTTGTAGGTAGCTCAACAAACTCTATGTGGAATAGAATATGCACTTTTCTTTGTGAGTAAGTTCACTTTGCGGGGGTCTATGTAAAGACTGTTCTTCCCTACTTTACGGATGAGAACGGTAGGTCAGCTGCATGTGTTCTTCCTTTCGTTAATCATTCCCAAAGTAATTTTCGATAGCCAGCATTGCAAGGGTTATCGAAAAATTGACTCTTAAAAAGAATGTGGAAATAGCTTTTGCTCCTGTAATATTGTAAATACTCTATCTGCTTTTTGAAAGATTGGTCGTTTTCTAAGCCAGTAACAATGTCCAGCTGACCAGTCGGTTTAAAAACAAGGTGCATATGTAAGGATTCATACGCATCCCAATGTTTGACGCTGTAGGAGAAATATGTTATAAATGAAAAAATATCAGCGACAAAAATGAAAATGTTACAAAAATGTCGGCTAGTGAAACAAAGCGTGATCTAGTAAGAAGTAAGCACATTCACCGATGTCGCCGTATTAAGCAACCGGTAGTGGAGAAACTTCAGGATCAATTAATAAGTCAATTTCACCATGTCCAACGTAGGTAATTTGGAAAAGAAAGAAAAGTAATTGCATCACGCAAATGCGAAAAATCAGCGAAATCTTGGCCTCATTGACGAGGTAATTCAAAGCAGAGCAGTTTCTAAGGACTTCAAATCAAGCCCCGCCTGACAGCGGCGCAATAGCGATGTCATACGCCTTACATATTCCAGCGGTTAAAAAAGAGAAAAAGAATTGGACTTCTTCACAGAACGTTTAGTTACTTTATTCTTATTATATTTAGTAGAATTATTTAGATAAAATAACCATCAGATATTTTTCAAGATTTCAATACAACAATGCACGTATTTCCATGCTTAGAAAATGACAATCTTTCTTCTTGTAAAAAATTCTTTATATAAACATGTACCACTATACCAAAGAATAGATGTTTTCATACCGTTAATCACTAATAAGAAATCTAATCGAGGAATAGTCCTAAAGAAGGAATCTAAAGAACGAAAAATAACAAACCATCATTCCAAAAGTTTAAATCTTGCCAGTCAAATAAGACAAACAGAGAGTCAAAAATATTCAGTTCATTTGTTGTTTTAACTTGGCTTATTAATTTGTATAGTGAGCAATTTCAATTTTATTTTTCGAAAATCAATCTGCCAACCGAAGGGCAACTGACAACGTCACAATTGCTAGGAAATTCTTCCAATACTGCATCTACAATATTTTTGTGAAGGGATCAACTTTCGACTCAAAAAAAATTTTATGCAGAAATAAAAAAAAATTTATGATTGACAGAACATGCTATGCAATCAGTGCAAGCGTGCATTTCAGTAGTTTATATACATATACATACATACATGCGTTATTTGTCAGAAAAACATGACAAGTTCTTGTCAAATGAAAATAAAATTACTTCACAAAATGTTATGTGGATTATTGAATAGTTGCACATAAAACTATAAGTATCGCGTGCCTTGAGTGTATTGCAGCAACGATATTGATTCTATAAGTTATTAATAAATATAGTGTGGATCTTTTCATTATGATGAATTAAATAGAGATTTGTATCAGAATATCCTCAAGACTGGCCTTCAATGCTAATAAGTTTTGAGGCCTACATAAAAGAGCACAAAATACTTTTTTGGTGAGAACCATATATAGAGATATAGAGAATGGTGTAGAAAACGAGGGTCTGTGCGCTTTCCTAGATCAAGAGTATCGAATAATCAAACATTTATACAAAATCTTACGGTCGCATGAAGCAGCATTCATTACCCAATTTAACTTCTCAAAAAAACTGATCTACCTTTATGACATTCCACTGCATAACACTTAAGAGTCTCAAAATTTTACCAAAAATTTATCGGATTTAAAAAATTCTTTGCATATGATTTCTTTGAGCAAATAGTGCAGATAGTACTGATATAGGAGAAATCATAAATTGCAGCATATTCGTGCAGATGTTGGGATGTTTATATGGATGGTGTTGGCATCGAAGCTTCGGCGGCGACTGAAGAGACTAAAGTTAGTTTTTAATGCATTTTATTTACTTATTCATTAACTCTTACATACTAACAAAAAAGGCTTAAATGCTAGCTTACAATTACTTAACAATCTTATACTAACTTAATGGCCTCACACAGGCACTCTAAGCTACTCTAAATTCTTATGTCTATGCCTTTCGACTTTATTTACATTTTCTTTAGGAATACTTATTTTCTATACTATAAGCCTTTACAAAAAAGGCTTTACAAAAACTTAGCATATTGACATTTTTTTATTTTTTATAAAAACTTAATATCTAACTTAAAATAAACCTTAGTCTACTTAACGTATATACACAATACACACATAGAGACACAAAGACATTATGCACAATAATATATATATATTAGTATATACCTTTATATATACTAGTACATGTATATATTTCTTAAATGCTAACCTAAACCTATCTAAGCCGGCCATCGCTATTCACTAAGCAAACAGATTGGTCAGCTCTGCCTCATTAGTGAGGCTGGTCCGTAATTGACGGAAACGATGACGAAACATCTTCTCCATCACTCAACCACCAGATGTTGTGGTGCTGCCGAACGACATCCCTCTTATCGCGATTCCCCACCGCCCTACTGAACCTGAGACGATCCACACTGCCGTGTGCGACATCTCTGATGTAGTTGAGTCGCCTGTCCCCAGCTGTCCGAGCGACATGGAAAATTAACGGGACCGCTGATCTATCCTGGCGAAGCCGTCAGAGCGCACACTCTCGTGGTAAAGGTAATTGGGGTAGTAAGCCCCAGATATCAGGTTATTCGTCGAGGTCATTGCTCTTGCAATGTGCCTTCGAGTCATCTTAATTACGAAGTTGTCCACTCGTATTAGGTTCGCCCTGTTGTAAAGGACCTCATTAGGATAAAATTTCTTGTACTCCGACTCTGGTGTTCTGTACAAGCGAAGACAAGCCCTAAGGCAAGCCCTCTCAAACACCCGAATCTTTTCCATTAAGCTTGCTCGTACATTAAACAACACGGCACACCCAAATACTAGCATGGGCCTGATAAGGGCCACGTAGCAGATTACCTTTACCCTCGCATCGAGTTGGCTGCTATAAAACAGTCTCTTTGTAAGGGCAAAAGCGCCTTTAGCTCTGGCCAGAGCAGCATCTACATTTTTGTTAAAATACAGAAACTGATCTAGCCAGATCCCAAGGTATCTGACTACATTTCGACAGGCAAGAGGCTGCCTGTGTTGTCCAATGATCGAGAACTTTCTCCAATCTTTTCTGGTATCCCTAGAGGCTCCAGACAACGGCGTCCTAAAGAGAATAGTTTCCGACTTCTGAAAGTTGATTTTCAACTTCCAGTCATCGCAAAATCGTCTTATCTTATCGACATCACGCTGCAAGAGAGTATTAATAACCTTGATTTTTGAACCTGTTCTGTACGCTACCAAATCGTCTGCGTACGCAATAGTATGGGGAAGTGAACCTATCAAGTCGCTTGTAAAAATGTTGAATAGGATCGGCGAATTGACCGCGCCTTGCTGAAGACCATTTTTAATTTGAAATATTCCAACAGAAGTCACATCAAAATTTTTCACCATGAACTGTCTGTTGCTTAGCATATTATAAAGAATGTACAAGAGTGGTTTGCTGATCCCCAGCTTAGTCAGCTTATAGAAAATACCCTCTAACCATACGGTGTCGAAGGCCTTCTCCAAGTCAACAAGGCAGGCACCAGTACATTGTTTTTTGCCGTTATTCCATTGGATATCGGACACCAGTTTAGACGCGGCATGTTAGATATCATGTCCCGCCTTAAAACCGAATTGATTATCCGGAACTATATGTTTGTCCTCCACCCACCTAGACAGAGCTCTATTGATTATCTTTGCAAAAACCTTACTGATATTCGGAAGGAGACTTATCGACCGGAGATTCGACGGATTGGATATATCCTTCCCCTTTTTGGGGATAGGTTGAACCACCGCCGTTTTCCAATGCGCTGGATAATGTGCATTATTCATTGCATTATTAAACAGGGTGGTGTAAATGTCCACCGCTTCTAGAGGAAGATGTCAAAGCACGATTTTCGGAATACCATCGGTCCCCACCGATTTCTTAGCCCTGATTGTGTCGAAGATCTCATGGAGTCCTTCCTTCGAAATGTACGGGGGTAGGCCACCCACTCTGGCAATGACGTTATTTGCCATATTTTCGTCGCTAAACCGGGTGAAACCAGAGCCCTCGGATCGCCAGTTCCCTATTTCGTTTCGAATGCAGAAGTCGTGCACCAAGACGCGATTGTCCAGGTCGCAATTAGGGCCAATGTTATCAATGGCCTTATATACTTCCTGGAAAGTCGCCCCTATGGCCTCAACCTTCTCCTGTGGATCCTCGATCACAAAAAAGTCGTCATCATCAGCGGCCTCATTTAGATCAATGCCTGCTATTGTCAGTAACCGTTCGTTGTCTGTTGTCCCCTCAGAAAGTAGCAGACGACCTTGCTGCATTCGGCAACTATGTTCACTCTAAACGAGTATCACACCTACAACGAAGCCGAGCCGACCACGACAAATTTTTTCGTCCATAACGTGCCTCCCTTGCCAGCGCTTAAACCATCCTGCCTCACACCTCCACCCCACAACATCCCTCTTACATTTTACTACCAGAATGTAAGAGGTCTTCGCTCTAAAACCAATGCTGTCCTACGTCAATCGCATGCTCTTCCCTTTGATATTTACGTATTGACCGAAACCAATTTGATTCCCGACATAAAGAACCAGGAATTGTTCCCTCCTACTTTTAATGTTTTCCGCGACGACGATCCTACCCGCACAAATAAAGATTCCCCCTGTCGAGGCGTCCTACTGGCGATGGACAACAGCCTTAACTCTTCTCCCATTACAATTTCTTCATCCTCTAAAGCCGACTTTGTCGCATTAAAAATATCACTGCCTCTCAAGTCCCTTTACGTTATATGTTGCTACATCCTACCAGCTCAACCTATCGAATCTTACCAATTTGTTATTGATGCGATCGATCATTTAATTGACCTGTCAGACCCCACTGATGATATCCTTATTTTCGGCGACTTTAATCTTCCTCAGCTACAGTGGACTCCATCAGATGATCAATCGTTTTTCATCGCTTCAAATGCCATCTCAGCTAAGGAATGTCTCTTCTTAGATCGCTTAACAGACTCAAGTCTATGCCAAGTCAGTGGTATATCCAATTATATGGGCAGGCAATTAGACCTTATTTTCACAACAGATCCAATTAACTCCTCAGTCTCACTTTGTCCCCTATCTCTCTCAACAATCGATAACTACCATCCCCCCCTTCTACATTCATTTTTTCATAACTCTTCATTCCAGTCCACTCCCCCCACAACTCTCTCATCCCACGACTTTCATAAAGCAAACTTTCACAAAATCAGTGAATATCTCAGCAGATCCCACTTTAACTTTCACAACTTAAGTATAAATGATGCCTTATCCATTTTTTATAAAGAAATATTTAATTCTTTTTCCCTTTACGTTCCGTTTTCCCGCCTTAAAACATCATCTACTAGTCCTCCCTGGTATAATCGCAAGCTTCGTTCCTTACGAAATAAGAGAAATAAGTTATGGGCTGTTTTCCTGCGTACCAGATCCTTTACCGACTATTCCAACTATCTTGGTGCTTATCTTCATTTCACCGAACTTTACGATTCCCTTTACCAGCGCTACCTTAACAATGCGCAAGTCAACCTTATAAACCACCCTAAGTCCTTTTTCCAATTTGTTAACTACAAAAGAAAGTCCGATGGTTACCCTAATTCCCTCTCTTTCAACAACAGGTCATCAACCGATCCACTCACCATTGCCAACCTATTTGCCACCTTTTTTAAGCAATCCTTCACCAACGACTCTTTTGTTCCAGATCCATCCTATTTTAGTTACCTACTGAACTTCTCTAATGGCCCACTTCTCTCTCATATTTTTGATCCGTCTTATATCGAACATAAATTACACCAACTCAATGACGAATTCACACCCGGCCCAGATGGCCTCCCTGCCATATTTCTTCAAAAATGTTCTTCCTCTCTTTCCCTTGCCCTTTCTAATCTCTTCCGTCTATCCCTTTCACAAGGAGAATTTCCTCAGGTTTGGAAAACCTCCTTCATAAGCCCGATCCACAAGAAAGGATCAAAGAATGAAATAACCAACTATCGTCCCATCGCTAAACTCTCCCATATACCCAAACTCTTCGAAAGTATTTTGTATGAAGCTCTAAGCTTCCAATGCAAATCACTTATTTCCCCTAGACAACATGGCTTCTTAAAGGGTAGGTCAACCACCACAAATCTCGTTGAATTCGTATCCTTTGCCCTCTCTGCCCTAGAGGATGGCAATGAAGTCGATGTAGTTGCAACCGATTTTAGCAAAGCCTTCGATAAAATCTCTCATCGGTTAATTATCTTTAAATTGTCTGCCCTCGGCTTTGAACCCATATTGTTAAAATGGATATCCTCTTACCTCGAAAACCGTTTTTACAGTGTTCGTTTTAGGTCAGCCCAATCCGCTCCATTTTTGGCCACCTCTGGAGTTCCACAAGGCAGCCATCTCGGTCCCCTTCTTTTTATATTAACCATAAATGATCTCGATATGATCATCAAACACTCGTCTGTCTCCCTTTACGCCGACGATACCAAATTTTTCAAAACCATTTCCTCTCCCCATGACTCTTTCCTCCTTCAACAAGATCTTAATAGTTTCTCGATCTGGTGCCTCAAAAATTCTTTGGAACTTAACATCGCCAAATGCCAATCCATCACCTTCTCACATAAGCGGAACCAATCTCCTCCCCGACTCTATCTTCTCCATAACCAACCTATCTCCTGCGTACAGTCTCTTCGCGACCTCGGCATTTTGTGTGACAGCGAGCTCAACTTCCGTTTACATATGGATGAGATAATCCTCAAAGCCAACTCTGCACTAGGTTTTGTAAAACGGTGGTCCAAAGAATTCACCAACCCATACGTGACCAGGTCCCTCTATATTACCTTTGTTCGCCCCCTCCTAGAGTACGCCAGTCAAGTATGGTCCCCATATCATCGTGTTCATATCTCGAGAATTGAAAGCATTCAGCGTCGTTTTCTTCGATTTGCTCTTCGAGGTATGCCCTGGGACGATCCTTTTAATCTGCCCCCCTATCAAAATCGTCTCAACCTTATCAACTTAAACACCCTCGAAGATCGCAGAGATGCAGCAGACTTTCTCTTCATTCATCGACTCCTTTCAGGTCACGTTGAATGCGCGTCCCTTCACAACTCCATTTTCCTCAACACTAACCCCCGTAATCTACGTACCCCTCGACTCTTCTATCTACCAACCCACCACACCTCCTATGGCGCGAACGAACCAATCTCCCGTATGCTACGTCAAATCAACTCAAACCCTACCGTCTTTGACTTTCACCGCACCACTTCCTACCTCAAATCTGTTCTCCTTCACCACTCCAACCAACCATAGTTTTAAGTTTTAGTTTAAGTTTATTTTTTTTTTAAGTTATAGCTTGTATTAAGCCGAATAAATGGGGGCATTCGCCCCCACCAAAAATTAAAAATGTCCGGGCTATTTTAAGACACTGAAGGTCGTTTTGATTTTTTCTCCGAAATAGTTTATTTATTTGCGGAAACATATTCGGGTTGCTGGTGTTTACAGCCCGAACCTTGTTGTTCCAATACAAACTTACAGAAATTCTGTAATTTTCTTTTATTAGCGTTTGGATATTTTTAATCGACGACTTCAGTGTCCTAATCTGCGGGTCTTGTCGGTCAGTTAACTGTCTGTACAAGTTTTTAAGTCTTGTCAGAAGTCTACTTTTCTGTCGGTGCAGTGCGTCAATAGTAGGATTGCGGAACAGGTCTTCGTTAGTCGTGCGTCGATACCGCGGTATTGTAGTGTCCATAGTTTGTTTAATTGTCTCGTCCATTTGGTTTAGGTAATTGTCGATCTCCTCGTGGGTGGAGCGTGTTCGAGGAGAGCGCTCTAGTCAAGGTTGCGGGGAAGCGTGTCCATCTAGTCTTACTGTAGTTGTAAGAATATCTTTGGACAAACTCCTCCAATTCCGCAATTTCGTTAGGAACTGTAATTTCGGTGCTAAAACCGCAATGGTCGCTGTCATACACGAATGTGCGCAGACAGTTTAATGTTTGTAAATTCGTACCTGTCAGTCGTATACGTTCGTCGTACAGCGGTAGATCCAAATAAGACCCGCCTCTGGGAAACGACGGGTTTTCCGTCGCTTTAAGACCCAGTCTGTACATGACATCGTGCTGACCCCACCAATCGAGTAGTAGGTTCCCTCTAGTATTTGGCAAATTATTTCCCCAATCTCTGTGTCTAGCGTTGAAATCCCCGCCGATTATAAAATAGTTCTCCCCCGATTCCAGCGTCAGAAGTCGAAAAAGCGTGTCGAGCTCTGTAATGAATATGGTGGATTGTGAGGTCTCAAGTGCAAACAGACGCTAAGTACAGCCGCATTCCACTGCGGAGCGGGATGTAAACGACGACTGCCTCCAACACCCGGAACCTGCGCAACACGACCTTGTACACTCTGTGAAATTTTATACCTTCTTTAATGAAGATAGCGACACCGCCTCCACGTTTGGATCTGGGCCGATTTCATCTTCTAATAATATAATTATTGTACTCCAGTTTGCGCTTATCGGTTAGCTTGGTTTCGCTAGCGAAAAGCACATCAGGAGTTTGATCTTGTAGCAATTCAAACATCGCGGCTCTTCGTTCGATCCTAATCAGTGAATTAACATTCACCGCAAGGACCTTCAAAGTTTGCTCCACCATGTGCGTACAAATTACTGCATGTGTTGCGTTAGGCCCAGCAGCAGCGCGTAGATCTGGTCCACCCGCTTGGCCTGTTCTTGAACCTGCTTTTGCAGCTGAACCATCTGCCCTTGGATTGCGAGCAAGATGGCCAGCATGTTAGTCGCAGCTTCAGTTGTTCTCGGCATTGGCGCCGGAGAAGCAACAGTCGCATGCTGTACCGTAGCCCCCCTCCTTGACGCCATTTGGGCGTAGGAAATTTGAGACGTGACGGCTAGTGTTTGAAACCTAACAGGTGAACGTTTGACCTCTACCTTCTGCTGCCGAGCCAGTTTTGCTTTCTTAATGTCAGCGAACTTAGGACAACCCCGATAGTTTGCGGTCTGTCCCACGTTTCCACATAACACGCACGAGAGCTGCGAATTATTTGATGCTCCGTCAACACCCAGAGCACACTCCTCGGAACTGTGGTTCTTAGCGCACTTCACGCATCGAGGCTGCATTTGGCAGTTCGACGCGGCGTGCCCGAACCTCTGGCAGCGAACGCATTGTATAACGCCTTCGCTCCTTTTTAGTTTTTCCCAGTGAACCACCTGGTAGTCTAGGACATTGATACTCCTTAGACTATCCAGATGGCTTTCGGGACTGAGCTGCACCGGGAAGAACGGCAGACTCCGTTTCTCCCGCCTGGCTCTAGCTGTGGTAAACGGCTTTACCCCCACAAACTTGAGTCCTTCGCACTCCTTCTCTTTGAGCAGTGCCAGGATCTCCTCAGGATCAGAAGACGGTTCCAACCCCTTCAGCAGCAGCGATTGCCGCTTTTCACACTTTGGTGGAAATGAGTAGTGCTCCGTCGTCGTTTCCTTTAGGAGCTCTTTCACTTTCGCGTGAATTACAGTGGATGGCATGGCGATCGTTTCCCAATCTCTTAATGTTAAAATTATTACCAATGACCAGCTTACACAGGTCCTTGGTTTCATTTACCTCTAGTTTATAGGTGTTGATAGGAGGCACCTTCTCCTTCTTCTGCTGCTGCTGTTGTTGTTGTTGCTGCTGCTGCTGTTGTTGCTGCTGCTGCTGTTGTTGTTGCTGCTTCTGATGTTTTTTCAGCTGTTGTTGTTTTTGCGGCTGTTGCTGTTTCTGCTGCTGTTGTTGTTTCTGCGGCTGCTGTTGTTTCTGCTGCAGTGATTGTTTCTGCTGCTGCTGGTTTTGTTGTTACTGCAGTTGGTGTTTCTGCTCGTGTTGCAAATGCTCCCTCTGCCTTCGTGCAGTTTGTTTTATCTTAACAGCAAGCATTTTTTCTTGCAGCTTTTCTATGCTGCTGCTAATGTCTTTTATCATTTCATCCGCATCTTCCGATTCGGTTGTCGCTATAGAAGCAAAGTCGTTGTTGCCCCCCTCATATTGTTCATCATCCTCTGTTAGAATGGCATGTACTCTCTTTTTTGTTAGATCAGGAGGGGTTTTCAAACTCCTCCTCCTTTTAACGGCTTTGGCCACTGCACCGGCAACACTATTGTTGCCTTTTGCAACTCCCGTTATGGGAAGAGCTGAGCGCTCTCCACCATCCATCACGTGATTTGCTTATTTACTTTTTTGATTTGTTGATAACAGCACTTTGAGGAGATAAAAAAAGATAAAAAAGGAAAAAAGTTCCGGATTTGGCCTGGGCTCGAACTCGTGTCTCGCTATTCGGTGACCGACGCCGCTGACCGCTCGGCTACCGAGTCAACTAGTTAAACCTTGACTGCTTATCCTTAGGAGGAAACTGATTCACTATTTTTTGCTTTAGAAAAATCCGAAACACGTTTGTTCTTTGTGAAGATCTGCGAACGACTGCCGGCATCTTTCCTTATCAGTTTAAAATGGCTAAAATAATACCAATCCCTAAAAACTCGGCAGGTGATGAATTTAGACCTATATCAATCCTACCCTTTCTCTCTAAAGCTGTTTCAAGCTGGTTTCAGTTCAATCTGGATTTCGTGCCAAACACAGCTGTACAACTGCTTTAATAAGCATGGTAGAAGACATAAGGGGAAAACTGGATAAAGATCCTTTGCATTCGTCGAAACACTTTTATGCTGATGACATTCAAATCTATTGAAGTTATCCCCTAGGCCTTATTGAAAGTTACGGCAATGATGTGAGTGAGGATCTTAAACGAATTTCGAATTGGTCGTTGAAAAATTGCTTGGTGCTTAATCCAAATAAGTGCAAATGTTTAGTTATTTCAAAAACAACGGTGGATGTCTCATACTTTCCCTGTATCATGCTAGATAGCTCACCAATTCAATTCGTGGACTCTTCAAAAAATCTTGATGTGGTATTCAACAGAACACTCATATGAAATAACCATATAAACTTGATATCAGGGAAGGCTAATGGCGTTCTTCAAACTCTGTGGACCGCTCGGAAATGTACACCCCTGAGGACAAGGCTAGTACTCGCTAAAGTACTGGTTATTCCTATTCTTATATATGGCTGTGAACTTTTTTATGATTGTGATTCAAGTAGTACTAGAAAGCTACAAGTAGTATTTAATAGCGCTATCCGATATGTCTATAGTCTCAGAAGATATGACCATGTCTCACATCTGGCTAAAAACCTGTTAGATATGTCTTTTCCAGACTATGTCAAGTTTCGTACACTGATTCTGCTTTTCACCATAATTAAAGCAAGGCATCCAACGTATCTCTACAACAAGAGAGACAATTTTTCATTGGTTCCATCCGCCTTTGGAATTCACTTCCACGTAACCTGAGTGAGCTGAATAATGCACAATCAGAGAAACTACGAGTAGTTCTTCTTTTTTTTGCCTTCTTTTCAAGCAAATTTTCTTCAATCTCAAATTTAAATTGAACTTATTACGAACATGTAGTTCGTTCGAACAGTTTATTATTTTCTAAATAAGTTTATTATTCACTTTCGAATTCTAATTTATAATTTAAAATTTTAATACTTTTTTAAATTTTAATTTTCAACAGAATGCCATAAATATGTAATTATATTGTTCTATTAACTATCACATAATTATAAGGGCATTCTAACTGTGTTAGCATGTACCCAATAAAAAAAAAAAAAAAAGTAATCTTCCTTGTTGGGTAAGGTAACCTCATCATCGAAGTAACTTTACTTAAAGTAAGTTTACTTTACTTACAGTTAAAATTAAATACCAAATTTGTTTTTTTTTTATTAATTGGTGCGCGCTCTAGGGTACCCTTAAATTGTTTGCACACAGCGCGGGCGAAGGTACGAAAGAAAGATAGCTACTGAGGTACGTTGATTTGAAATGTTACTAAAATGTTACAATGACTAGAAAATAGAGAGTTGTTAGGCTTGGGAACGAATCACGATATTTCAGAGTTCGCCCGAAAGTCTGCTTGAGGGTATACTGAAGAGCATTCATAGCGAGACGAGTGTTACTGTGAAGATTTTGAAGGGTGGGATGTTACAATGTTACAATGACTAGAAAATAGAGAGTTGTTCGGCTTGGGAACGAATCACGATATTTCAGAGTTCGCCCTAAAGTCTGCTTGAGGGTATACTGAAGAGCATTTATAGCGAGACGAGTGTTACTGTGAAGATTTGGAAGGGTGGGATGCTAGGGGCGATTTCTATGGAGCAAAATGAAACACGAGATATTTCATCAGTGTTCGAGGGTGTCCATTGACTGAATGATATAGCATCAGCTGTGCGTTTTATAGCACGTTTTGAATCCTATCTGGCAGGTGCAGAAATGTTTTAGGCGCACCTTATCGTAAGGGCTAAATTGGTTCAAATCGGAACTTTTTTCCGGCCAAAGCATCGTTTGAAACTGCTGCTCCTCAAGCCATTTCTTTACAGTTTGGCTGTATGTTTTGGATCTCCATATTGTTAAAACACATTTCATTAATTAGATATGAAATGAAGCCACACTTCTTCCATGAGTTCGGGTAGATTTGTCCACAAGATACCAAGGTAATCTTCTTTTTTCATAGTACCCATTATTCTTACCACTGGACCGATGTGCCACCAAGTGAAGCATCACCACACCATTAAACTCCCACCCCCGTGCTTCATGGTTTGATTGACCTGATGTTCTTGAATTGAGTTTTTTTTTTTTTTTTATAATGAGCGCGCGCTCAAGGGGTTTGAGTACCCTTAAGGTGATTGTACACAGCGCGGGCAAGGGAAATTTAGGGAGGAAGAAAAGAGAGGTACCGATGTACATTGTTTTTAAATGTTTGCAAGTTATAACGACCAGGAAATACAGAGATCGGCAGGGCATTCCATAAGCGAGATGTACGGCTTAGGAACGAATCACGATATTTTAGAGTACGTCCGAAAATGGGCTTGAGGGTATACTGATGACATTCATAGCGAGACGGGTGTTACGGTTGAAAGTTTGAATGGGCGGAATGCTACTGGCGATTTCAGTGGAGCACTGGTGGTGGAAGTAGCGATAAAACAAAGTGAGACACGAGACATTTCGTCGGTGTTCGAGGGTGTCCATTGATTGACTGATATTAGTATCGTCAATAAGTTTTATCGCACGGTTTTGAATCCTATCTAGCAGGTGCAGAGATGTTTTAGGAGCACCTGACCAGATGTGGGAGTTGTACTCCAATTTTGAGCGGATGAATGCCTTATATATTGAGGCCAGATCAGAGGGGGTAAAATATTTCTTACATCGCTTGAGGAAACCTAGACATTTCGCAGCATTTTTGGCGACATCAAATATGTGGTCATTCCAACGTAAGTTGTCATTAACACACATACCGAGAATGGAAAGTTTTTCGGTTTCGACGATGCAAGTGCCATTCATAGATAATGGCTGGGTGTTTAAATTTCGCTTTAAAGACAGCAGACAGCATTGTGTTTTGGAAGCATTAAATTCCACTCTATTGATAGTTCCCCAATTGGTTATGCTGTTGATATCGGAATTTAATGAGCTTAGCATACGCTGCCGTTCTCGTACTACAGCCGAAGAGCAGGGCCGTGAGTCCGGGAACGAATATGAAAAGCAGAGAGTACTGTCATCAGCAAAGGAATATATTGGATTAGAAGTAGCAGACAAGAGATCGTTAATGAAAATTAAAAAGAGTGTCGGTGACAGAACAGAGCCCTGGGGCACACCAGCATTTATTTTGTGAATATCAGACTTGAAACCGTCCAAGACAACTTGAATTGAACGTTCCGAAAGGTAATTTCTAATCCATTGAAGAAGAGAGTCGTCGATCCCAAATGCACGCATTTTCGACAAAAGAGCCTGATGCCAAACTCTGTCAAATGCCTTAGAAATATCAAGTGCAACTATCTTGCTTTCGCCAGATTGATGTACGCTTTGGTTCCACTTTTCGGTGAGACATGCCATCAAATCACCAGTGGACCTGTTGCTACGAAAACCGTACTGCCGGTCATTGAGAAGTTTTCGTGTTTCGAGATATTTCATGAGCTGACGATTTATCAGTGTTTCCATGACCTTGGAAAGAAGGGACGTAAGTGCAATGGGTCTGTAGGAGGAGAGAGAAGATGATTCGCCTTTTTTAGGGACGGGCTGGACAAATGCTGTTTTCCATCTGCTCGGGAAGAGTCCTAAAGTGTAGGATTGATGAAAAAGCTTACGCAGTGGTTTTGCCAGCGAGGAAGAACACCTCTTCAGAAGAAGGGGAGATATACCATCTGGACCAGCGGATTTATGTATGTTGAGATTCTTAAGTACTCTTGCTACTACACGAGTGCGAAAGTAGATTCGTCCCATTGAAGATTCGACGCACTCAAGTGTAGGCGGAGACAAAGCACAATCTGGGAGTGTTGAGCTCGCAAAGTGTGCAGCAAGCAGATTGGCCTTATCCAAAGAGCTGACAGCTGGAATGTCATTGTAAATGAGCGTTGGGATGGAGGATGAGGCGGAATTTCTAATGTTTTTGACGAACGACCAACAATTTTTACTGCCTTTGGGACATTGCAGTATTTTTTGCCTCAGTTTTTGGTCGTATAGGAATTTCACACGCTTCAGAAAGGCGTTGCAGTCATTTCTGGCTCGTTTAAACTTTTTTCGGTTTTCCTCTGTCGGGTTGGTCTTGTAGGACCGAAAAAACATTTCTCTAACCCTGACGGCCTCTTTACAGCTCGAGTCGTACCATGCCTTTTCTTTTGGCTTGATACTCTTCATCCGATGAGGAATAAAGGATCTCATTCCAAAGAGAATGGTGTCTGTAATCATATCAGCAGCGGCATCCACGTCGTTATCGAGGAAGCATAACGACCAGTTAAAATTCCTAAAGAAGCTGTTAAGACCGCTCCAGTTGGCTTTCTCGTATTGCCATACGGTTTTTTTAGGAATTTTTTCTCTAACTGTGTGGTCGGTGTACGAGAAATTAGCTGATATGACACAATGGTCCGACGAGCCTAGAGGGGAGAGCACATCAATGGTGTACTTATCAGGGTGAGAAGTTAAAAACAAGTCCAGGGTGTTGGCGGTATGACTATCAACGTCTGGTATTCGCGTGGGCTCATTTACAAGCTGCGTTAGGTTGTTTTCCGCAGCGAAGATCTCAACACACCGTCCTTCGGGTGTTGTCTGTCCAGAATGTCGAAGCCACCCAGAATTGTGTATATTGAAGTCGCCCGTAATAACGATTTCAGTATGAGGATACAGGGATACAATTCTTTGAATGGAGTCAGACAGCGCATCAAACTCGTTAAAGGTTGAATTGCTGTCCAGTTTGGGGCTTCTATAAATAAAGCAGTAGTGTATAATTTGCTTACGGAGATGGAATTTTAACCACATGAAGTTGAATTCTGGATTGGAACATGGATCACATTGTGGTGGAGTTTGGTAAGCTACATCACTACGCACATAAATGGCGAGACCGCGGTGAGAGAAGAATAATGGCACTAGTTCGTAGCCAGGTAGCTTCAGATCAGAATGATCTGAGAGGTGTGGGCGGGGATCTACCTGTGTTTCACTAAGTGCCAAAACAGCTGGTCTGTACTTACAGACGTGGACGTACGCAGAAAAGTGATTACTTTTTAGCCCGCGTATATTGGCTACGTCTACCCTGAATTCCCTAGTTATAATCACAGACAAACACAGAAAACACAAACACCGACGATACTAAGCAAGGCTGCGAAGTGGAAATTCTGACGTTGGTTTACCGAATCAAATTGTTGTAGGTGTTATGCCCTTACAACAATATGAAACAGTGCACCAACAAAATTTTCACTCACAACCCCGCTATCCATCAGTTGTTACATACACTCAGCCACTGCCCGTACCGTATGGTTAAATACAGTAACGGCAGTGACTGAGTGCAAGCAACAGTACTTCGACAAGGAGCGGGTGAGGTGGGATACCCGCACTGTATGATATTCACTGTCACTGCACTTTTTTTTTGTTTTTGTATATATTTTTTTTTTGCACGCGCGCGCTTTTGTTCTTTTTTTTGTTTTTTTTTGCTGCACAGCACACAACAATATTGCGAGTGCACTGATGGAGCTGTGCACTCGACGGTGGTCATTCGGGCGATGCCAATAATATTACTCTCCATCTAATTCGAAACGTTGATTTTCGTTTCGTCGGACCAGACTGTGAATAAATTCGAGAGAAAAACTTACAACACCATCCGCTGCTGTGTGCTCCAACGGATAGAAGAAACCTACCAGAGAAAGTGAGAGAGAGGGAGACAGCATCAAAGTACCTTGATCACACTGGAATACGAAAATGCAAAGAAGAGGAAGCAGATATAGAAAAGCAGAGAAGATGGCGGAATATAAGCAAACTGAGAAAAGTTAAAATGGTTAGAGATACTGAAACTTACTTAATACTTAAACTTACAAACTGTAGTACGAAAAGAAACATTACAGAACAGGCATTTAGGTTTATCGAGATATGAGGAACACCAGGATACAGATAGTGAACATGTCGGTGACACCGTTTCCAATCTGGAAGCAGACTCGCGAAGGGGAATATTTACTCTCCGCGATACTGAAGACTCACTACTTACATTCGGCCAATTTGGTTAACCCGATATCAATCGGAGGATAGAGGAGTTCGTGGGAAGTGGCGTAACAATCCAATGGAATAGCCTACAGAAGTTCGCGTATGCCAAATAGCTGCTAAGCTTTTCACTCCTAGCCAGACTGTCATAAAGGATTGGGTTTCGCTTATTTGGAACGAAATTATTATCCGCACAGGTCCAAGACCTGTTGGGGAATCGCCGGAAGTAGTCATCCGAATCCTTTCCGGAATATTTGTACAGCTTGATGGGGATAGGGAAACCCGTCGTTTTTGATAAGGAGAGTCTCATAAAGAATTACATATAGGGTAGCCCATATTCAAAGTACAACAAAGCGATCTTATACAGATCCGGAACAGTATGTGAACTAAAGGAACGTATAAGAGTGTATGTAAAGATCCGTGGTCATAGTCAGTAGTCTATGTGTCAACATCATAATTATTCCCGCTAAGGATGAAGAAAAAGGCATACGAAAACTAGAAACGACGTTCACTGTAGCGTCAGAAAGTGGATTGAAGTGTCAGTTTTGAGGAGACGCATATAATTCCACGGGTATGTTATAGAGGACAGCACTATAAGACCATCAGCAGAGACTAGGACAGTAATTTAGTTTCCGATACCGCTCCAATGGTTTTTGAGATCAACTTCGTATTTAAGGGGATTTATTGTTATTGTTCCGTTGCGTTGTTGTTGTTGCGAAGTCGCTGTCGGATTTCTTACGCAATGATGTTGAGTATAAAATAGACATTGAACAGCTGCTAGCCTTTGAACAGTTAAAAGAAGCATTATCAATGCACCTGTGTTGAAGTTGTCTGATCCCGAGCCACCAACCTAGATCCACACAGAAGCCAGCGTGTACAGTTGCAGGGCAGCCCTATTACAAAATGTTGTAGGCGATCAACAATAACATACTTTCCATACGTAGATACGAGGTAAAGAAGGTAGGTAATAGGGAGAGACCGAACTCGATTGTGATATTCGGGCCGAATTAGCGTCAGTATAGAATGTAGTATCGACCCAAACTACGAGGATATAACCTTACGGGTAGACAGATTGGGATGGCGGATATGACACGTACACACACAAAGACGAACACTTCACTAACGAACAAAAGGACAAACTCGGTTTCTTAGTTTTTTCCCTTGAGCAGTTGATCATAGAATACGATAGAGAGCAGTCGTCACCGAACGCAGTGTAACATTTGATTATTGTCATTGCGAATTGAAATAAAACAAAACATATTGAAATAAAAACAATTGAATTAGAAAATAGCAACCCTAGATGAATATCGTGAGGACGTGACCCAGACATGATTGGGAAAGTACCCATGCAGCAAATATAGATTGTTCTTTAGAGCCTGGTAAAAGTAGCAGTGACTTGTTTACGTGGAAATTTCTAGACAACCGATGCATGGGATATAATTTACCTTATATGGCAATAATTTACATTCAAAAGACCTCCTCGGTGACATGCCCCATGTCTTCTTATCGAGGAAGACATGCAACTCCTTAGCTTCTCTGGAGAATAGAATCGAAATACCTTTATGCATTATATGAGTCATACCAGTCAGCTTCCTCCTTTTCGTAAAGAGAAGAACCTCATCCTTAGGTGGATTGACTGAAAGGGAAGCAACACAGTGTTTGATGGCATCATCCGGCGATCTGTTCCGTTCTTACCAAGCTGGACATGTCAGTTCAAAGCACTTGGTGAGGGCATCGTTTATGTTCTGAGCAGCTTCGTCTACCTTTTGTTTTGGTTCGAGTTTAGGCGGAGCATTAACAGAGTTGCTGGTCTCCTCCCTTAAGAACGTAAAGTTCCTTTTCTGCAAATTTGCCTCTTTAAAAGGTGAGAGCTCGCATCGAATTCTGAATTGGATGTATTTTATCAATGGTCTGACATGGAGACTTGCCATAAGACTTTCCTGCCGCTAGTCTCCTTAGCGTAGGAACCAACCATATTTACAACCAGGTCAGACGACAATATGTAGTCCAAGAGATGATTGCATTTCACATATCAATATTCTGTGCATTAGCATATGATAAGTTCTATCTTCTTGGAATCACAGTATTCTATGAGTTCGGCTAGCGCCTTCGTTGGTGGCAGTTGTACCGTGTTATAGGGAAAATAAACTAAAGCAATGACGAATTTGTGCCATTATTGTCGTAGGTTCTATCTGAAGCAACTACATCTTGGTTGCAAATTTGCCCAAGTTTAGGCGGTAAGAGCAAATTCGACGCAAAAGGACAAAATCTCGGTCTTTCCTATCGCTCGTCCTATAGCGATTTGAGACCCCTTATACATCCGAAATAAGTAAGAATGCCAGCAGACTTGGAATGATTAAGATTAATCTGAGGAAATATAGCACATAATTACTACGGTGGTCGTCTCTTATCTGAAACTAATTGGAAATAAAGTGGAATCTATTCACTCACTCTGTTATTAATCTTCTGATTTTTGCGCATAGGAAAAGAAATTTATGACTTATTTTTATACCCTAAGAGAAAGAGATATTTTAAAGGCTGAAGTTTTTAAAAACCATAATTTCTGATTTAAGCTGGGTTGCCTGGGTATCGGACTCAGACCTGTGAATTGTATCAACATATTATAATTTATCTCCAGAAAAAAAAGGTGTGAAAGTAGGATAAATAGATAGATAGACTAGATAACTGGAAATAATATGATAAAAGACGGTGGAAAACTACTGCCTCTCAGGTCGGGTCCCTGTTTGCTCTTTCCAAAATGGTTACAGGAAATATTTCGTGATTACAAGATAAGATAAATCGAACATATGTAAAGAAAACAAGTATTTCAAACCACTAACTCAGAGACAAGTCAAAGTTTGCATCTTATTGTGCAAACTACAATACTACGAAATTTTAGTTTTAATGTTTTATGTTTTTTTTTTGTTAAAATCTATTCGTGTTATTACTTATCAATATATCAACATATAATTAATGCAATTCTGTCATAATTTTTAAGCAATAAATAAATATTAATTTCTTCTTATTGGTTCCATTTAAAAGTTAGTTCAACAAAGTGGTATATAGTAATATCTTTTCAATTAGCTCTTGTTGTTTATAATGTCGTTAAAGAGGGAAGAAAAAACTTCTCTGAATTTGTTCCTTGTAAAATTTGCTTTTAATATTTAAAACAAATTCACTTAGAAAATTCTACTTAAATAAATAGACGAAGACTACGAAAAGCATCCTTCAGCTTTTAAATACGAGTTGTATGTGTCACTGCAGCAGTAGGTATGCTGGCGTACGAATACCTACGCAATCCCCTCACAATCAGTTGACAGGAACCAACAGAAAATATTTGCTTTCGAATTTAGAGGATAGGTACCAGTATGAGTATGGTGCTCGGTTTCTTCGTATGAAACTCCATCAGAATTTGGTATTCAATTTGATTCGCACACCAGCAAGCATAAGTAATGCTTAAATAGCAAAAAAGAATATCTCCTTCTGGTGTCCTTTCCAAACTACCGCTTCTAAGAGGACGAAGATTCCTTTGTTATAAATAAGATAGGTATTCAACAGAAACCCGAAAATCCACAGAGCAATCTCCATAGTCCATATGAACGATAGAGGATGCACTTGCAAAATCTGCATAGAATTAAATGAGGTGATATTCCAAGACTACACAAAGGGTGTCTCAGTTCATTTTTTTTTGGTTTTCTGGGGTGGTGTCATGATATTTCAAAAAGTCATTACTACTAACCCAGCCAGATAACCTAGCTTATCCTATACAATTCCATATGCAACAAAAAATTAAGGTTTGTACACTCTTGGTGTGGCGTTTTGTGAGAAAGTGCACATACATATACTAGTATGTCAGGGCAGGATCAAGTTTTCTCTGCAACAGACAGTAACCTCATTTTGCGTTCTATTGTACAATATACTGTGATGGAAGGGTTACGGAGTGTTTATGGGACTATTCTGAGAACTACTTCACAGATGTAGTTGTTCATAAACATGTTCTAGCTTCTTACACACCTTAGTAAGTACCTGGCGAATTCAATAAGATATAAAAAAAGGAAAAAAACAGAATGAAAAAGTATATAAGTGAAAAGAAGTCATTCCACACTACTTCTAGTGCAAGCAAATATGAAAAATATGTTTGCCCTTCGGGTTTTGTTCCCAATCCACAGATTAAAAAAAAGAGTGTACTTGAAAAAATTATTTTTCGTCTTGGTTACAAGTATGATAGTATCTATCCAGTTGGTACAGATTCCGGTTTATTAAAGTGAGATTATATTCAGAAACTTAAATAGTCTTTCTTTGAAGATTAATAGATAAATTAGAGGCCGAATATAGGAGGTGGTATAAGTAAAATTGACATATAATATCAACTTTTAATATACGAATTCAAACATACTCTTATCCATGGTGTGCAAGGGAATTCATCAATTACATTTTAATTAAAACATATACGAGTAAGTATTTTTAGGTTTCGTTCTTCCTAACATCCTAGAGCAGGCTTTGGATGAATTGATTTCCCCTGGGTTAGAAGTACTTAGGATATGATGTAAATAGAGTAGTAACAAATCCCTTCAACCAGGTATTACGTAAGCATTTTAGCTTTAAATGTACCTATTTAAAAACTGAATAATTTATTTAAAATTTCATTTAGGTACCCAGAAAAATGCTTTACTTAGTTGTTAACTCCGGAACAATAACTTTTATCAGGAAATTTTTAAGTATAACAACAAACACTATCACTATTACCTGTTACTTACAGCAGTAAGACTTTGTAGAGATAATGAAGGTGTGTGCTTCTTATTTAAAATTACTTTAATGAGGACGTATAACAAACTCCCCGATGTTTGTGTGGATGGATTTTCAAATCCAAACCTCATGCCAATCAGCGATTTTCTATTTTATCTAGTTATGAGGTTTAAAAAAGTTACTTTATGTGTTTCATATGGTCGCGTTTTTCTGCAGGTTTTCCCAAAAAAAATCTTTGGTTTTTCTGCAAACTTGTTGATGACTTTATTATTATTATTGTTACGTTCATAAAAAAAAGGCTTAGAAATTGTATTTCTAAAGACTCAAATATGATGTCAACTTTATTTAAGCGCAGTTATAAAGGCTAATATTTCTTCTAAAATTAAAGTCCTAACCGAAGTTATTAACATTAGTATTAACAGCGCAATTTCCGTTAAGATGGGTCAGGGTACACCAAAGTAAGTCCTTTCTTAAATCCCCGATAAATGATGTCAAAGCTGCTCTCATTAACTAGACAACAGAAAATTTTAATCGAGCAGCGTTGCAAAGTTTGTATGTGGCAGCCATTAAAAAGCGGAAATTGAGTTTCGAGTGACAACTTCGAAGGAAGCGTTGTTCAGACCCAATTCGGCCGAGTTTTTGCGACATTTCATAACCGTGGACGAAACATCGATCCATCAAACACACCGGATACGAAGCAGTAAGCTAAACAATGAGTTTCTCCTTGCAAATCAGCGCCATGGGTCTAAGGTGGGTCTGTCGGCCATCATGATCATGACGACAATTTTGTATTGGAGAAACATTGGATGAGGTGTATTGGGCTCAATTCGGGCTAGTTTATATGACAGCTTAATGTTAATTGAAGCAATGCGAATTGGTTCATTCCTATTTACAAAACGCATTGAAAATTTGTAACCGCTTTGAAATATCATATAAACCCTTTCAAATTGCTTTGAAACTTTTTACTCTCTCGCGCTCTCATCATTCTTTCATCATCGGGCAGGTAATTAGTAGTGTATTTAAAATGTGGGATTGCAAATGAAATATTTGGAAAGACAAAGAAATAAGAACAATGTATCAGTGTCAGTGTCAAGTGTCAGTTCAATCAGCTGTGTGTTAAACTCTCTCAATTTTCTCTCGCTCATTTTGGATTTGGTTTTGGATAATTTCATATAAACACCACCCTTTCTAGGGATATTGAACCAATGCGGATTGACTAAATGCACATTGAACTGTAGTAAAAACTGGGTACATATTAGGAAATAAAACTATCTTTCGTTCGAAAGTCGGGTACTTATTGACCCACAATCGTATGACGCTAATATTCCAAAAACAACTGCGTGGTAGTTTAGGACTATTTCTTGACAATCCATATCATCTTAAGAGAAAAATTGTAGTAAAACCGAAACATTATTTATATATTGTAAAACTACTCATTCATGTTCTGGTATTGAAGCAGAAGTAGAACTTGTTTTTATCAAATATAGAAATAGAAATAGGCAAAATAGAAATAGTTATACTGATTGCTGTCAAAATCGTCAATAAATAGGAAACCTTTAATATTTTGATTTATGTTCTTTTCTATGACGATTAAGATTGAACATTTGCAGAAACATATTAAGATCTTATTGTTTTCAATGAAGAGGCAGATACTTGAGAAAGCTTTTTTTTTTTTTTCTCGTTGTTGCGAGCGTGATCTCGGTGTGTGTGGTGTATCCTTGTTTTGGTATATCCTTCCTCAATTGGGGAGCATTTTCACCATTTCGAAACCCGACCCGACAGGGAGTTGGGTCTTTGGGTAGATTCAGTGTCTTGTCCATTGATTAAATAAATAAAATAATTTGAGAGACAAATTTTTATTAGTGAAATGTGAGAATTGGACAAGAATCGAATTGTTTATCTAAAGAAATTGGAGTGAAAAGGAAAAGAGTAACAGAGCGCGTTCAGATCACGAGTCACACATACACTAGGATAGCGGTGCTGGTCAATGAAGGTTAGAACGAGAGTGAAACGGGAAACGAGAGCGTGATGGCATCCTTGTTTGTGTTTGTTTACCTCGAGTAATATCACACAGGAACGGCCAAACAAAAGAGATCATCACTAATCGAACTACAGCGCTATGTGTACAATAGAAATATAAACAAATGCTCCGTGCAGCATCGGATAAAGAATAGTACTGCAGTGCTTCCCTGCTCGTCGTAAAAGGCGACTAAAATGAGGAATCAGTCATATACAGGCAACTATAACACCAAAAATGAGCCTGTGACACTTTAACACCTTTAAAACTTTCCCACAAGTTCGTATGCAATCAGTGGGTTCCCACGTCTGGCGACTATCGGTGGGATAAAAGCAAAGTCAACTAACTTCAATTGAGCATACGTGTGTCAAATCAATCTCGTACGAAAGTATAAAAAATTACTTCATGGAAATTATCGCAAGTTGTAGCACTACCCCGCTGGGCACCAAGCTTGCCACGCATTCGGGTGATCCCAGGGCAAGCAGAAATGCTTGTGTCAGAGACCGACGGATTCTGGGGGCGGGCAAAATGAAGTTTCTAAATTTTACTAAACTTCGGTTTGCAAGTTGGAACGTCGGATCGATGACCTCAAAAAGCTTGGAGATGGAAGCAATAATGCGTCGCAGAATTACATGTATTACATGTAGAATGTCATGTGCGTTCAGGAAACGAAGTGGTGTAATACCGCGCGTGTTCTTGATTTAAAAACTAAGTCCTTTAAGATGTTTTACCATGGAACGGTCAATGGACGAAACGGTGTCGGTGTTATTGTCGCGGCAAATCTTCTTAATAATATCGTTGGTATTTCAAAAATAAGCGACCGCTTGATGAGTGTAAAACTCATTATAAACAATGAAATGTGGAACATTGTTAGCGCGTACGCCCCACAAAACGGTTGCGAACATTCGGAAAAGGATAAATTTTGGTCAGATTTCGGTAATTTACTCAGAAATATACCCATCGAG
Organism: Volucella bombylans; assembly: GCA_949129095.1. Taxonomy (NCBI): domain Eukaryota; kingdom Metazoa; phylum Arthropoda; class Insecta; order Diptera; family Syrphidae; genus Volucella; species Volucella bombylans. The sequence goes on along the minus strand of OX422141.1, from coordinate 38,972,874 downwards.
GAGATGCTTTTCGTAGGCGGAGATTAAAACGGCCACGTTGGAGAATCAAATGTAGATTATGAGGACTGCCACGGCGGTAAAGGCTTTGGGGCCAGAAATTCTGCTGGTGAAGACATCCTTGCAGCATGTAAAGCCCACAGTCTCACTGTTTTAAATACAAAGTTTATAAAACATCAACGACATCTTATCACCTATAGCAGCGGAGGCCACGAAACACAAATAGATTATCACCTTTGCAAAAGATCGATGAGAAACAGTGTCAAGGACTGCAAGGTAATCCTTGGAGAATCGCTAGTTACCCAACACCGGCTACTCATTACAGAATTCTTCACAGCGGAACCACCAAAAAGAAGTACTTCTTAATAGACTCACTCAGCCCGCAAGAAATGTGGAACAGCATGCACGAGGCATGCATGACACACACAAAGTCTCTTATAGGAACGATATCAGGACATCATCACATCGAGAAAGAAACATGGTGGTTGAATGACGAAACCAAACGAGTTGTGACCGACAAGAAGCAAGCATTTCAAGCGTAGACAAAATGTGATCAGAGCAACTATATCGAAAAGTCTCGACTTGCTCTTGAATATGAGCGACTTAAAAACGTTACAAAGAGAGTACTGGCCCAAACCTGAGCGGCAGCAGCGGAAAACCTTTACCAGGACTTGGAACAAATATCCTCACGATCGGCAGATAGAAGACAAGCTGTTCAAGAAGTTCGAACGTAGTACAATAGTAAAGTGCCAAATATTTTTAAACTCGCTGCGCAAAGGCGAAAAAATGCGATGGAAATAATGTCGCCAAAATACATCAAAGACTCCTACAGGCAAACGAAAAGGACATCTGTGATAGGTGGCTTGAATACTGTAAGGACCTGCTTAACAAACAGTTTCCACGTGATCGCGTCCCTGCAGCTGATCCATTCGAAGAAGAAATGGTATAGCTATCGGAAAAATGAAATGCGGGAAAGCGGCGGGACCAGACAACATCCCATCAGAGTTTTGGTCGAAGATGGAATGTATCGGCAGTGAATAGCTGTCGAAACTCTAGAATAAAATAAATAAAATAAAAAACGTCAAAACAGCTTTAAATGTACCGCCGGACTTACGAGAGAATTTCCGGTAAATGTCGGAATGCATCAAGGAAGCGTTCCTCTTTAACGTGGTACTGGACTATCTTTTGAAAGATTGCATGCACGAAGCAAATGTAACATCGACTCTCTTCGCCAACGACGCAGTTATTATAAGCGATAATGTCGTAGATTTACAAAACGTCCTAAGTAAATGGAAAGACGTGTTAGAGAAAAACGGGCTTAAAATAAGTCGCTCAAAGACAGAACATTTGACCTGCCCACTTTCGGATCCACTGCGACCTATTCCAGATAGAATGTTGGACGGAATAGTTCTTCCGAAAACCACTAGGTTCAAGTATTTAGGATCAATCGTTAACGTAGAAGCGAAATGTGACGACGACGTAAGGCACAGAGTAAGTGTGTGGTGGATGAAATGGCGAGAAAATTCGGGAATCTTCTGTGACCGAAAATTTCCACTTAAATTGAAGGGAAAACTTTACACCACGATGGTTCGGCCAGCTCTTACATATGGTTCGCAGTGCTGGACAATATACGAAGCGTTTAAAAATAAAATGACGGCAGCAGAGATGAAAATGTTAGGGATATCGACTGGAGTTACGAAACGCGACTGCATTAGATCTACGCACGTTAGAGGAAGTCTACACATAAAGAATTCGGTAATCGAACAACTTGAGTCGGATAGAATTAGCTGGTATTGCCACGTTCAAAGAAGATCTCCGGAAAATCCCGTTAAGAAGGCAATATCAACTACGGTCGCTCCTATTAAAAGAAAACTAGGTAGGAAAAAGTATTCTTGGATTGCTCAGATGGCAAATGCACAACAACGCCTGGGGCTAACTGCCGAAGCGATACAGGACCGAGCAGTATGCAGACGCGTTCTGCGATCTGCGACATGAGCCAACCCCATAAGCCGAGCAGTAGCGATGCAGTAAAAATGGGAAACTCGTTATGCATAAGTTCGTGTAGCGAGGAAAGGGCTAGTAAAAGGAGAAGAAGAAGCTTGAGAAAGCTGTAATACATCTGCACATGTACAAACCCATGAACCCATGTTCTTGGAGATCCTTGGTTGAATTGGCTGGCTGGCAGTTGTGGAATATGCAACTGATGTAATAAGGTATATAATATATGTATATCAATATAAATTGTAGTAGCACTCTAGTAAAAAACTGAGCTTGAACTAGTAGGCAGTTACAAATATTTAAATTATATATAAACAAAAAAATATGCTCGGTATTTCTTCACAATTAAAGCATAGAAAATCTCTCCACATACATAATTAAAGATACTTTAAATACCTTCGGATGATGGATATACCAGCAACTAAGACTGTAATGTTGCGTCTAATGGTCCAGATTATTTTGTTCATTTTGTAAAGTAGAATACATTGGAGCATAGCCCTTTCTTGGGCATAGATATCGATTTCAAATAGTTGACATAGGTATGAAATTATAAAATCTTATACAGTATATAACTCAGATCAGGAGGTTAAAGTGGATGAGGATATTAAAACTGAAAAAGGACAAAAGGAGGTTAAAGGATGGGAAATATGTTCAAGAATCTCATTATTAAATTTCGAAGTATTTTATATACCCTTTAAAGACAAGACACAGAATTCCATTGTTGGATTCAGTGTTTAAATTATGTTTAAATATCTTGGAGATTGAGCAATGAGTTGGATTCTGTGTTTAAATTATGTTCAAAGTTCTTGGAGATTGAGCGAATTTTATTCTGTAAAAAACATATCATGAAGACTTAGCTTTGATTGAGTTAAAAAAATATATACAATTTCTGTCCTTCATATTCTTTCTGCATAGTTCTGAAATGTTATTACGAGTATGTATTCAAGTGTTATAGATTACATCGTTAAAAGCAACTTGAAGCTTGCGTTCAGACAGAGAATCAAGCTTGCAATAAACAATTTTGGAATATGTTATAATATAATATAATATAATATAATATAAGTGTACCACTAATATTTCTATTAGCCTTTTCTTAACATCTGTCGCTGTAAATATTGTAGTAAACCAAAGTTTACAGGCACATTTGTAGATTTGCTGGACAAATCACTAACTGATTTAGCAACATTCAGTTTGTTGTTGCAAAGCCGTATGCATAATGCTCAATATTGACAAGGTCTACATTGAGTATACGTATGCTTAGAAATATTATGCATTGACTGATGTAAATAGAAGTTTAGGCATTAGGATTCTATTGCCAGGGCTAGTTGTACTGCATCTTCGAGCGTCTTACTCGCCTCTTGTTGCAACAGTCGCTCTCGGATGTCATTATCACGAATACCTCTTACCTGGGTCATTACATAGATAGATTTGGTATCAAACCGATGGACCATAAAATTCAGAGCATTCAGAGTTGTGCTCGCCCAACCAATGTATAGGAAACTATTACGTTTTTAGGACTAGTAAATTACTACCATAAATTTTTACCAAGATTAGCAAGTCGCCAATTTGCAACCTATTGCGGAACGACGTCAAGTTTTTCTTGTCAAACAAATGTAAGGAAATATTTACAAAAATTAAAAGCGAAATTACTAGTACAAAAGTATTGCATAGCGATTATTAACAAAGGCCGAAAGAAACTATTCTCAAATCGACAAGGAAGCGACTGGAATTGCTTGGGGGTTAAAGAAATTTTTTCAATACTTTTACGGTCGTAAAATAATGTTAATTACGGACTAGAAGCCGTTAACGAAAATATTTCACCCGAACAAGGATCTACCAGCGATATCGGCTGTAAGATTGCTACAATACGCAAAGTTCTTGTCAGGATTTGATTACGACATAGTATAGGGTTTTCCAATAAGGACTTGACAACTTTTTTTTTTTAAATAAAACGCAAACCATTTGAGGTATTTCAAAAACTTTATTATCGGCTTGAAGTACAATCAAAACATTTATGAATGGAACTCGACTTCGTTCATGTGCCCACCTCGGGCACGTTTGCAGCGGTCGATTCGTTGCACAAAATTTCCAACGACTCGACCACAAATTTCGGCCGAAACCGCTATTTCGCGTTCAATGTTGACTCTGAGCTCTTCCAAAGTCGTCGGCGTGTTGGCATAAACCAATGACTTAACGTAGCCCTACAGAAAATAGACAAGCGGCGTTAAATCGCACGAACGAGGCGGCCAATCGACCGGCCCATTTCTTGAGATAACACGCTCACCATACCTACTCTTCAATAAATCGATTGTAGAGTGTGCTGTGTGGCTTGTGGCATCATCCTGTTGAAACCACATGTCAGCCAAGTCCATATCATCCAATTCGAGCCATAAATAATCGGTGATCATGGCGTGATAACGCTGACCATTCACAGTAACGTGACAATCATTATCGTCGACGAAAAAATATGGCCCAATAACGCCGCCGACATGCAAACAGCACCAAACAGTTATTTTTTGTGGATGAAGTGGTGATTCATGAAGCTCATGTGGATTTTCCCCCCACCAGTAACGCATATTTTGCTTATTGACGAACCCATTTAGCCAAAAATGAGCTTCGTCACTGAAGATGATTTTGCGATGAAATTCATCCTCTCCAGGACCCAATCGGAGAACGTACTCGTACGTCGCTTCAAATGGTCCATCGGCTTCAATTCTTGAGTCAGCTTGATCTTGTATGGGTGTAAACCAAGATCCTTACGCAAAATACGCCATAATGTGGTCTGACCTATGCCCAATTCTTGAGAATGCCGTGGAATTGACTGATTTGGATCGTTTGCTACGGACGCCTGAAGGGCAGCGATATTTTCGACACTTCGACCAACCCGTTATCTTAGTGATACGGCAACATCACACAACGAATATGTAGACTCAAATTTTTGTACTAAACTTGTTATTGCCTGTCTACTAGGGCGAAAATTACGACCGAAAATTGGAGTTAACGCTCTTAAAGTTGCAGTCTCCGACTCCGAAATTCGGTAGAAAATTTTTATAATTTGCAGACGTTGTTCGTTCGTGTACTTTACCATGATAAAGATGTTGAGTTTACTGAATAAATTGACAGTGACAGTTTGATGATTAGTCAAAGAATGCGTTCACAAATTAAATTCAAAGTTGTCAAGTCCTTATTGGAAAGCCCTTTATATAGAAACACAAAAGATCATAGCAACGCAGATTTTCTATCCAGATTTCCAACAAAAGATCCAAGTGATGAGTTATCTAAAGACAACATTACCAGCTTTCAACTTAATCAAATAGAAGCAATACCAGTAACACAAAAAGATATCCAGCGCGAGATTTTAAAAGATAATGAATGCAGGCAATATTAGGCGAGTAATGCATTACAAAAAGTGGAAAGATTACCCAACGGAGAGTCCGATGAAAAATTTTCATTAGAAAATCACTGCGTATCTTAATTAGATACGAGTAATGATACCTAAGTTACTACAAAAAAGAATTCTCAACGAGCTACACATTGGACATTCGGGCATAGTCCGAATGAAGGCGTTAGCATGCAGTTATGTGTGGTGGAGAGGAATCGACAAAGATATCGAGACTGTGACAAGAGGTTGTCACGATTGCAGTAAAAATGAAAGTAATCCCATTAAAGTAACGCCACATTCGTGGGAGTACCCAGTGATTCCCTGGCAGAGAATACATATTGATTACGCTGGACCGTTCATGAACACCTACATACTTATCGCTTACACAAAATGAGTGGAGGTCATACCTACGCAAACAATTAGCGCTACAAAAAAAATTCAAATCCTTCGAGAAATCTTCGCAAGATTTGGTCTACCGCTGATTTTGGTTTCGGATAATGGAACAAATATTCATCGTTTCATCGACAGACAAAGTGTCGATAGTGAACCTAGACAATTTTTAGATGGTGAGTTAGTTCAAGCTCGATTTTGCCAAAACAAATGCTGCAAATGGAAATTTGGAAAAATAATACGCAAAATAGGAAGCTGAATGTACGAGATATTAATTGACGATGAAAAACATATACGTCTTGTCGACCTACTGCGAAGGAGTGATTGTGACAAAAGAAACGATAAGATCAACATCATCGCCGATGCCTTAATAAAATTAGCCCATAACAAAAATGATAATAACAGAAGACAGCCATTTCAGAAGAATCACGCAAAGCCACCAGTCACTACACACACTCCACCTGAGCCGCTGACGGCAGTCCCACCTCCGTCATCATCAAGAGGTCAACTTTCCGAAGTGCAAGAGAGAAACCAAGGAGACGCACCACCAAGCCCAAGACGATCGAAGTGGGTCAAGAAAGCAGCGAATCGTCTGAACTTATAAGGAGCAGAAAGTTGTTATATATATTTGCATTGCGTAGCCACTGCATATTTGGCATTACTTTTATAAGCATGATATTTCATTCTTCTGTCATATATTATTAACTTGTAATTTAAACAGTGAATTGAAAATAAATTAGAAAACACATGAAAATTAACAAGCGCTTTTAATTAAGCCACTCGGCACCAACGAATACAACATAAGCTGAGGTCGTCCTTTACTGGATTAGATTCGAAGACTATGCGGGCCAGAATATTTGTGTCCATTCGCTCTATATGTGCTAGCCGTCTAATGCGACTAATGCGCAATTTTCTGACTAGGTCAATGTCGAAATCAACTCGTTTGGTTCGTCGTTGAAACTTCTCCTCCAAACCTTGTCAACGTAAACGGGACCGGGTATTTTTCGAAGGTTTTTTCCCTCGAAACGATCTCATCCACTTTCGATAGAGTCCATGTTTCAGTGCTGTAAATTAAGAGTGAAATGATCAAAATCATACACAGCGTCTCCTTGTTTTTCCGGGACAGGGCCTTATAACCCAGTCGCCTTCTCAGCGTAAAGAAAGAGGGATTGACAAGAATGAATCTTCGTTTTATTTCTGCTGAGATTTTGTTGGCAGAATTCATAGCAGATCCACGCTAGACAAAGTCCTTTACCACCTCGAAATTATAGCTGTCGATTGCGCCATTCTGTCCAATTCGTTGATGGTGTGTACCCCTTCTTGTTGACAGCGTATACTTGGTATTGCCCTCATTTACCGATAAACCTATTTTGGCAGCTTCCGTTTCAAAACAAATGAATGCAACAGTGACAGCACGCTGAGTTTTCTCAACTATGTCGATATCATCGCCGTACGCTAGTAGTTGCGCAGACTTTTGAAAGATTGTGCCTTCAGTTTGCACTTGTAATTTCTCCAAAATTTTTTCAAATACTCATATGTTGTGATGTCACATGACAGCGCGTAACGTTATCTAAAACCTTTTTTGACATCAAAGGTCTCGGGTAAGTCGTTACCGACCTTGGCGAAGCAGCAATCGTCATTCCAAAAAGACGTATGAGTTTTTTCATGGATGTCAAAACTAGATATGGCCCTACTTAGCTCATCTCTATAAATACTGTCATATAGAAAAAGTTATTGTACTACTAGGCTTCCTTCTTCATCGCTACAGCCTTCTGTACTGGTAACCTTGACTTGTTACGATCTTTTTACCTCTTGGTAAAACTGCCGTACTAGTAGCACAACAACTCAATATCTTCGATAGCGCGATTCTCGTAATTTATTTTCTTGTTGTGGAGAAGCCATTGTTCTTCCCGCCTCTTCTACTGGTAGAGCGCGAGAGCAACTCTCGTCCTTCGTTATAGCGTCACTTTGTAGGCTGTTTTGTTTAGCTGCATATACGTGTCTGCACACTTCATCAAACCAGAGATTTATTGGTGGTAGTCAGGTGAAACCCAGCACATTAGTTGCGGCGTCTCTGATTACACTTTGGAAACGTTGCCACTTTTCTTGGGTACTTGATGTTGGTAGCATAGGAGTTGTGAAAGATTTCGGGATACGAATTCGGCGAAGATTCTGGCGATCCCTTGCGATTGCAGCTTTTTTACGTTATATCTTCTCTCAAAAATTCTTCTTTGTGGTGGCGCTTAGGAAATCCGCATTCGCACCTTGACTGCAATAAGGTGGTCATCCGAGTCAAGGTTCGGAACGTCCAGAATACTGGAGGCATGTCTTACGTTTATCGCGAAATGATCAGTTTGACGATCCGGAAACTGCAATGTCCCCTTGTGTACATTGTGATAAGGTAACCGTGTGATCACTATAGGAATATAGGGGTCGTCAACAGTGAGTCCATTTTTATTCGTCCGTTAAAGTTTATGGGCGCTATGACGGTGTATGCCAGTATAATGCTATTGGCCAGGTATGCCCTTGCTATGTTAGCCTGCACGAGTAAGTATTTACTCATGCAGTTACCGGGAACCATCACTGGGAACTAGCAAGCACTTCAAACTTGTGAGAATTGAAAATGCTTTGGATCGTAAGTCCCGCACTCGAACTAATCTGCTAATTTGACGTGAACACATATGTATTTCATTTAATTTGTAACGTTCATATTCGAACACAATCATATGTTTGGAATTTTTCCCAAGAGATTAAGGTAAGACTGGTAATTAGCGTAATTTGATTAAACTCTGAAAAAATGATTTTCAATGTGAAGTTGTGTTGGTTGTAAACACTCAAACCGTCAAACAAAAAGGAATTCCAGTTCAGATGATGTATAAATGTATGTTACCTTTACCCTCCATTTCGTCGTCATGGTTTAGATACTCCGGTCAATACTTGACCCAATTTTGGTTAGGGATCATCCATTTTATGCAAATACTTCCATCACCCATTTGTAATTGATGTCGACCATTTCAATTTTGTTTCTTTGCAGAAAGTCGGTTTCATCGCACTAGGATTGGGCATGTTCATTTCCTGTTTATTTGGGTTTATTTTCGGTTTAATTCTCGGTACAACGGATATGCCCTGGGGATTCAACGATTGGCCAACGGAGGAAATGCGTGGCAGGTAATTTTGAACACATTTGAGTAATATCCGTCTATCCGTAGGTAGTTTTCGAACACTTGAATGTAATTAGACCTGCAGGCGGTTGCGAAACCAAAATATTGTACCATGTCGGGTTTATGGTATCCAATGATTAACTCAATATTTAGAAGATTTTCGATGGGAAGAGCTATTCAGGACTAGAAATAGGAGCAACATCTTTTGAATGAAGGGAGTACGCTGCCACATTTGCATGCATATATGTACGTGAGCAGTATACGTATTAGGATGCCAAAGCTGGAGGCTGATGTTAAAATTTAGAACCTAAATATGCAAACTGATATTGAATTATGTGGTGGTGATACCCATCGGTTCGGGAACATAGATGGAGTTATAGAAAATAAGTTAGTGTTCATTAAGGGGCGAATAGGCAATGAAGCTGCGATAAGATTTTAATTTGGAAATTAACAATGCAATATACAATAAATGGCTACCATTCACAAAATAAAAAATATCTTCTTTTAGCGTTCAATAGATCCAAGTTAGCGTGCGTCTTAGATTAGTGTAAACCAAAAGAAGCTCGGTACACATTAGGCCAACAATTTACAAAGCTAAACGACTATTTCTCAAAATCAATATAATGTTACCCCACATCATTGGCTGTATGTGAAACAATTGCCCTTTAGTGCAATATGTCTTGGATATATATTTAGGAAAACATATCCGGAAGCTAGTTATATCTTCGATAAATTAGAATTAATAGCATCATTAGTAACGTTCGTGCAGATTCTTTGAGACTAAGGAATAAATTTACATGTAGGGACTTACGCTGCTTTCCTAGAATATTTAAGGGTCCATTGATGGGATTGGAATCAGGCCAACTTAATATATGGCCAACAATTAATTCCCATTTCGAAAAACAGATTTATTTACGAAATGTATGTCTATCTTGTGTTTTGTTTATGTAAACATTCGTAATCGTTTCATGTGTCTGTGATTACAGTTTAGGATGACTGAAATCGATTTGTAGCAATTGCTGAGGATAGAAAGGAAAAGGATAGTGAATTGACGTGTCCTCAATTTTACATGTATTTCAAAGATACAAATCATTATTATTGTGTTTTTATATTTTAAGTGATAAAGTTTTTCTCGATATCACTACATGGAAATAGGAAATAGTAAAGTATAGTCTTGATATAAATATTTAGGACAAGAAAGAAATCAGAAAGTGAAAGTTGTATTGACGTTGCAGGAGTTTATCATTTTATGTATCATTTTCTTGTCATATCGAGACAATAAGATACATAGTTATACCAGTATATAAAATAATATAAACTGATTCGAATTACACAATTTATACATAAAAACTCGATAAAATTGCACATTTCACTTACACGTCATTACAATTGCCTTGAGGCTACATGAGTATAGAAAAATCTTTTTTTTTTGTTAGAGGAAAACATAAAAAAACACTCAACCTACTCATAAGGAAATTAAAACAAGCTTGACTAGAAGCTGGAATGAGGGTTTAAAAGTTATTTTCTGTTTTATATTATATTTGTATTACAAGTCTTTATTTAATATACTTAGTATAGTCTAATGCGAACTGTTTTTTATAATTGTATACGCCTGTTTAATACAGGTATTTAACAAAGTGGTGTACATATCATAACGTATAGAGCTGTGTACATTATAAAACACCTTCCACTTGAATATATAATCAAGATACCTACTAGTATAATAATTACTACTTCTTTTTCATTTATTAACCAGGAAATATAACAACATCATTTGGCTAAATTGGAGGATCTCAGAACAATTCTACAGGCTACTCTATTTTGGATAACCTCCTTTGCAAGACCACGAGTTTGTTAATGGTTTTTGCATTTGAGACATCCAGTTGTATATACGAGTACTGGTATAAATATCATTTGTATATTGCTATTTGTAACGGATTTCCAGCAACCTATGTTGAACTCGGTAAAGCCAGCTGATTTACTCAGTCTGTCCACTATCAGTTTCTTAACTTAGAGACTTCTGCAAACGCACTTACTTTTTGTTAGATCACGTTTCCTTTCACACGTTGATATTTTCATTTTCGTTTTTCTTTTATACTTCTCGTGCAACTGATTAAAGCCTGCCATGTATTTTTTTTTTGCTTAAAAGAAGCGCGCACTCAAGGGGTTAAGGTCCCCTTAAAAAGTTGGCACATAGCGCGGGTGAAGGAAATTTATGGAGGAAAGCAACATAGGTACCGATATATACGTTAGTTTTAAATATTTGAATGTTATAAGGACTAGGAAATAAAGAGCTCGGCAGGGCATTCCATAAGCGAGTTGTTCGGCTTAGGAACGAATCACGATATTTCAGGGTACGTCCGAAAGTAGGCTTGAGGGTATACTGATGAGCATTCATAGCGAGACGGGTGTTACGGTTGAAGGTCTGAAAGGGCGGAGTGCTTCCGGCGATTTCGATGGAGCACTGATGGTGGAAGTAGCGATAAAACAAAGTGAGACACGAGACATTTCGTCGGTGTTCGAGGGTGTCCATTGGCTGGGTGATATTGGTATCACCTATGAGTTTTATCCCACGGTTTTGAATCCTGTCTAGCAGCTGCAGACATATTTTAGGTGCACCTGACCAGACCAGATTGAGGCTAGATCAGAAGGAGAAAAGTATTTCTTTCATCGTTTGAGGAAACCATTCCAACGTAAATTGTCACTGACACACATACCGAGAATGGGAAGTTTATCGGTTTCAGTGATGCAAGTGCCATTCATGGATAATGGTCAGGTGATTAAATTTCGCTTTAACGATAGCAGACAGCATTGTGTTTTGGAAGCATTAAATTCCACCCCGTTAATAGTTATGCTGCTCATAGTTAATAATAAGCTTAACATACGCTGCCGTTTCCGTTCTACATCCGAAGAGCAGGGACGTGAGTCCGGAAACGAATATGAAAAGCAGAGAGTACAGCCGTCAGCAAAGGAATACATTGGATTCGAAGTGGCAGGCAAGAGATCATTAACAAAAATTAAAAAGAGAGTCGGAGACAGAACGGAGCCAGCATTTATTTTGTGAATATCAGACTTGAAATCGGTGTGTCCTGTGCGCCTGTTGCTAGGAAAACCATACTGCCGGTCATTGACAAGTTTTCGTGTTTCGAGATATTTCATGAGCTGACGATTTATCAGCGTTTCCATCATCTTGGAAAGAGGGGACGTAAGTGCAATGGGTCTGTAGGAAGAGAGAGAAGAAGATTCGCCTTTACTAGAGACGGACTAGACAAATGCTGTTTTTCCTCTCTTCGGAAAGAGACCTAAAGGGTAGGACTAACGAAAAAGCTTGCGTAGTGGTTTTGCCAGCGTGGAAGAACACCTCTTCAGAAGAGAAGGGAGATATACCATCTGGACCAGCGGATTTATGTATGTTGAGATCTTTAAGTATTCTTGCTACTACACGAGTGCGAAAGTGGATTCGTCCCATTGAAGATTCAACGCACTCAAGTGTAGGCGGAGACACAGCATAATCTGTAAGTGTTGATCTGGCCGCAAAGTGTGCAACAAGCAAATTGGCCTTGTCGAACGAGCTGACAGCTGGAATGTCATTGTAAATGAGCGTTGGGATGTAGGATGTGGCAGAATTTCTGATGGTTTTGACAAACTACCAAAAGCTTTTACTACCTTTGGGATATTGTAGTATTTTTTGCCTCAACTTTTGAGGCTTAAGAAAGGCGTTGCAGTCATTTCTGTATATCTGTATACCAAATTTTTAAATTTAATTGCATTTTTCGGTCAGAAAGTACTGCAAAGTTTTAGCACAATTTAAATCATGTCACGCTAACATTTGGCCATCAGCACCATTATAATTTCCTTAGTGATTAACGACGGAGCAGAAGTACTAAAGTTGTTTGGACTTTGGCACGACGACTCCTTCTATACACGGTAGGCCGATTTGGGATACAGATATTTTGGGATCTGATTCATTGGCTCATGTTATGGAAAAGTTATATGGGAAGGGGGTGTCCATCTTCAACACCCACTGAGTTACAAGGTGTTTAAAGAAATTCCTTCAGAAAAATAGGTACCGACTTTAGTTATAACTTCTAGTGTATTAAACTTAGAGCAACCAAACTGGGCTCGTTTGATAGCCAATTGATTAGTAGTTAATTTGCATATACCTTACTTTTGAGATAGCTCCAAAGAAAGAGGTTCAAGGGTGTCAAATCGCACCATCTCGATTGTCAAATCGAAATAATTCGTTCCAGACATTCATCGTGCGATAAAGTTATTGCTGCATTGCCTGTGTGCCTCGTCACAGGTGGCACAATCTTGTTGGAACTGAATATCGTCTCAATCCATATCATCCAATTTGGGTCATAAAATGTTAGTTACCATAGTAAGATATCGTTCATCATTCATAGATACAGCATAACTCCCACCATTTCAAAAAGAAGGTGCAATAACTTCTCCAGCCCAAAACCATCAAACAGTGGCTCTTTGAGGATGTATCTGCTTCTTGGGTTATCATCGGCCCAAATGCGAGAATTATGTTTATTAACATATCCGATAAGAAGAATGGCTTAATGGCTATTGCCACTAAAGATGATTTTATCTGAAAAATCCTCATCAAGATGTGGTTACTCCTGCATCCAATCGGCGAATGTACGGCTCTGGAAGCTGTCTAGAGACTTTGCGTTAATTGATTTTTTGTTAAGTAATGTTTTCGGCTGAATTCCTGAACGCGCAGATAATTTGACATCTGCTAATTTATTATTATTAACAACACGTTGTGCTTTAATACGAGTATCTATTAGACTAGAATTGTTAATGACTGTAGATGACAAATGCTAATATCGAAGAATATCTTTTGACATTTAGATTTTATTCTCCTCTTTCAATTAAAGTACTTATTGAATTATTAAAAGCTAACATGAGATTGATGAAAATAATAAAATAATAGCACTACCAATATGAATCGCTCCGGACTCGTTAATGTGCTGCTTCAATAAAAAGTCTTGAGATCTTAAAATCTCAGGGTACTCCATCGAAATCTATCGATCTTCATTCACTGCAGCCCATTGGCTGCCATCGAGTTGAATAATATTACGTTCTCGGCTGTCTAGAACTATCTCATATATTTTCATTGTATCCAACATTTGTTTCACAGATGTGTCGTATAACAAGAAAGCTCTCTCTTTACTGATTAGGTCTCCAAACGATCCCTAATATAATATTAATGTTATTGAAGATCAAAAGTGATTTTTTTTTTAAAACTTTAAATTTTGAGTTTGTCTCCATTTTTTTCAAGAAAAATATTTTATTATCTCCAACTTTTTGTAACTTTGAAACAAATAGATAGTATCTACACACCAACAAAAATCAGGTCATTTCATATCAAGTCAGTAGTTTCCAAGATACGGCTCAACTTATTGAAAATATTTTAGAAAAAGAAATACAAATATCGATGGCACATATTGATTTTTATTTTTTTCATCAAACCTTGAATCATATCAACTGTGCAAAGTGTAAACCATTGCATTTTATGCACGCCGGACTTTCGCAGCTCGTCTATCCTATGTTTCATGTCATTCAATGTTATTATTTCTGATGAGTAAACAATGTCCTTCATCCGTCTCCATAAATAAAAGTCCAATGGGTCCATTACACCATATCCACCATATCCATTTTTATACACGCCATCTAACTACACTCTGCATGGACATAGTGTGCGGGTGTGCCATCCTGCGGGTACACATTTGCTGTTTTTTGTTGCAGTGGTATATCACCGTAAGAGATCTGACTGATTTTTTTTTCGGAAAAGGACCAGTAATTTTTTTTGTCCTGAAAAACTGGGCGTTACCTATACGAGGTGACCCCTTTTTCCCCTTTTAAGGGTTATAAAATGTACACTTTTTAAAAAAATGTTTATTGGATCTATATTGCGTAATAACAAACTAATTTTGCAGAAAAGAATTCAAATCAGGGCTTATAGAGCCTTTGTAGAAGAATTCCCCATTTTTGTGTCTTATTAGTTTGAAGAAGTTGGGTTGTAAAACGTTCTGACTTGAGATGAAATGACCTGACTGGTTTTTATTTGTAAATATAATACTATGTACACGTTTCAAAACTGCAAGAAGTGGGTTAATTACATATTTTTCCGAAACATTTTATATCATCAACGATACTACTTTGGTTACCATACACGCATAAATTTGAAATGACGTCTTGTATGTCTTAAAGCGAAGTCCTGATAATATAAGTCTTAATTCCACTGAATGTCCAAATATTTATGGGAGCAAATATACGCCTTGCCATCGCTCTCCATCAATTAATTGATACCAACGCAGAGGCCGATCAAAAACCTCTTGTTTTTCTTAGGATCACAGCACCCAGTACTAATTGCAACTCTACATCGGTTCGAAACCAACTGGAAAATTAGATTTAAACCACAGCCACCATGTCGCTCCTACTAGGAGGTCTATCTCTAACAAGTCAACCCGTGGCCGAAATCCGGTGGGAGGGGGGTGTGGCTGACTCCCATGGTAACGTGATTTAAGTCCTGGTATGCGCTACCGGTGATCCTGCCACAAACAGGATCCATGACCGGCAGCTTTTAACTGGTTAAATCGTAGCAAACTTCAGCGGCATTAAGTTCGGAAAACCCTTACTCTACTCTCGCTTTTTATAAGCCTTGAAAATTGAGCGAGGGCTTGCATAAATTTAAGATATGTTACTTTCAATTGGAGTCAATACATGACAGCGTGTGACAGGTAAGTCTCTGGAGCTTAACTTGTTCTCCATGTTTAGGATTTTTAAACTATTGCTCCAATCAATGGCTTGATGTCGGTTTCTATTGTATAATCAGACGCATGCCGCAGATAAGTGCAATATATTGGTACGTAGCTCAATCTGAGCATTGTATTGCTGACTTTCGATCAGTAGATGCACAAGCGATTGGACTATGGCTATTTTTATTCCATCTATATAAAGCACGGACATCATTCCACCGATGCAAAGGCCGACAAAATAAAAAAAACTTTTAATCAGAATCCGATTTTGCTTTAGAAATTAGTGCTGGGCTTTCGGTATATTCAAACGCACAATTCACTTTATTTGAGGTATGTTACACTACATCAAGAGGTAATTCTTGTGGAAAATGTCCGTTACGACATTCGACAGTACTTCTCTTTTCTTGGATAGAGACATATTGTACTCTAATATACACTCTTCGATATTTTGCTTCACAGGTATGACTAGAATTAGTAACCTTTCTCTGACAGTTATTCTATTTTTGCTTCTGTAATAGGATTATCTATTTACAAAACGAGTGGAAAAAGAGTTGGAATTTTCTAAGCGTTTGTTACTCGTGGGAATTCAATGGCTAAGTAAGCTTAATACCATATAGTAACTCTTCCGCCTCGGATTGTTGATCCTGTTGTTTGATTTCGAAATTTCAAAAAACAGGGGCATTCGAAAAATGTGATGAATTTGAAGATTGAAATCGTTTCTCTCAGTATAAAAGCGGAATTAGCTCTTTATATAGAGAGTGTATTTCGTATTTCTGGCTTTGAATGGAATTTGTCGGTTCATATTTCAAAGTCGTGAAGAGCGATCAATAACAATTCAAAATAGCTTTGTTAATAAATAAAAAATCTTCAATTGATACACCAACGACCAATATACATATTTTCGCAGAGTGATTATATGACACGTTATTGCGCCGAAGCGTCGTGACGGCATTATTGACCTACATACTATTGTATATATATCTTTTAGGATGCAATACACAATACTGTAACCATTACTGGTGATCGCTATCGTTATAAGTCATCCTGAGGATCAATTGGATCTGAAACATAAGCGGCTTCAATAAGACACACCTCGTGCTGTGATGAAAATGTTGAGAGAACATTTTTTGCGACCGAATAATCTTGTAACAAAAAGTGGTCATACTCGTATCTATCGTGTCTCATGATTCCCTGATTCGATTGCGCCTGATATTTTCCAGTCGAGGTATACCAGAGTAATACCAGAAATCTGTGAGAACGGAGTCCAGAAAAGGCAGCCTCTTGACCGACATCTCATTTCATACATAATGCTAATGACCATATAATCGATCAATCAAAATTAGAAAATTATTTTGCATTTAAAAGTTATTAAAAAAAATCTAGCCAGAACGTACGAGTATACCGTATCATGAATATAATTTTCATATTGCATAGGACAAGTCGATTAATGCAATATAAATCAGTTTGTTGGTATATTTCTACATTGATATTCTTAACAGCATCCTGTTTACAATCTTTCTTTACAATCAAGCCACTTGTAAACAAAATACAGTTACAGTACAAAGTACAAATAACCATTCTCCATTTTGCAGCACAATGGGATACAGAAAGGACTGACATGCAAGTAATTACCCTGAAGATTCTACAATAATATTAAACAACTTGTTGTTTAATAGCGTCTCCTCCGATGCTCCTGTGGTTAATATACATAAATTGTGACAACGAGGAGTATGCATTCGTATGTAAGAACGTACTTCAACCATTCGTGTTTCTGTTCAACTCGTATAATATTTAGTTATTTTCATTATCGCCTATAGGGGAAATAGATGAACTAACATACATAGATGCCAATTCCTACTAATAATTTTATTTGTTTTAGAGGTTTGGTAACACTGGCAACACTGTTTCTACTGATTGTCAATTTGACAGTTGAGAGTTGATTTGTGGTTAGTACGTTTTGCGATTTTACGATGAATAGATTAACGCCAGAACAACGTGTGCAAATTGTGCAAAAAACCATGGTTCGGTTCGCTAAACTTATCGTGCGCTACGTCCATTTGATCCTCATTTTCAACGCAAAATTTTGGTTTCCGATCAGGCCCATTTTTGGTTAAATGGATATGTAAACAAGCAAAGTTGCCGAATTTGAAGTGAAGAAACCCCATAAGCCTTTATCGAGACGCCCTTACAACCATTAAAACTCACTATTTGGTGTGTTTTATCGGCTGGTGGCATCATCGGCCCATATTTCTTTAAGGACGATTCCGGCCAGAATGTTACCGTCAATGGAGAGCGTTATAGAAACATGATTTCTGACTTCTTCGTTCCTCAGTTGAATGGCATTGACGTGCCAGAGCTTTGCTTTCAACAAGATGGTGCAACATGTCACAGGGCGTGCGACACCATAAATTTATTTCGAGAAACATTAGCTGAGCGCTTAATTTCGCGTAATGGACCTGCTCGATAAAGTTGTCGAAAATTGGACTTTATGATTGCTTCATTGAATGGCATTGACGTGCCAGAGCTTTGCTTTCAACAAGATGGTGCAACATGTCACAGGGCGTGCGACACCATAAATTTATTTCGAGAAACATTAGCTGAGCGCTTAATTTCGCGTAATGGACCTGCTGGATAAAGTTGTCGAAAATTGGACTTTATGATTGTGTCATTGAATGGCATTGACGTGCCAGAGCTTTGCTTTCAACAACATGGTGCAACAAGTCACAGGGCGTGCGACACCATAAATTTATTTCGAGAAACATTAGCTGAGCGCTTAATTTCGCGTAATGGACCTGCTCGATAAAGTTGTCGAAAATTGGACTTTATGATTGCGTTTCATTAGCGCCAGCTGGGGTGCGCATATTGCCAATATCATATTTAAGCACTAATGACATAAAATTATCTATTAAATAAAGCTAATGTCAATGTCTTCAAGTGTTTTATTTCAAATTGAATTTGTATAACACTAAAAAAACACCCGTTACTTTTGCAACCCCTTAAACCCATCACAAATCCACTGTAAATGAATTATCAACACTCGTGCAAGCCTACAAACTGCTAGAATTTGTTAGAATTACAGCAATTTGCACGTAAAGCTCACTATGTACGCATGTGTAATATAGAAGACGTTTTTATGAAAAATGGGAGGAGAATTAACATTGTTGACAATCCACACGTATTCGCTAACAGAGTGTAATACTGCAGAGGAAATCAGTGGAAAACGGTTTTTGGAACTGCCAAAATCTGGAAAGTTTTCTATCTATGATAGTTCATCTCTGCAAGACGCCTATGAGTATGACATAGCACATAGAGGATGACTGGTCACTAAAACTGATCAAAAAGTGCCCCTTCGCCGATAGGTACTCGTAAGATTATGGAAACTTCTCCAGCTTGGATAATAAGGTTCCTGCGTTAAGTCACCTCTCTTGTATGGCTGCGACCTTAAGATTGAACGATTGATTGACTATCGCTACAACTTTTCTTCAAAAGGTCCGTCCTGGGCAGATACAAATACTGCTAAATAGGGTAGGAATCACATTGCTGGAAAATATTCTTCCAAAGCCTAATGAATTCCAAAACCTAATGATTATGTCAACAAAACATGGCTAGTTCTCTTATCGAAGATATTTCGAGATCTGCGAGAAAGAAAATATCAGAATAGGTACAACTTTTTTAACCCCAAGAAATAATTGAATAATTTTGTACTTCAAAACTATGAATCACTTCAATCTGAGCTAGAATTACTATGCACTAACTCCAGACATAATGTGAAAATCCAAAAAATATTTTCTCCTTGTTTTCGAATGGAAAATTTTCATTTCAAAAAATTGACACAGCAACGAACGGTTGCTTTGATGATTAATTATCGAAATTTCAAAACGTAATCCAATCGAGGAAAATTAAAAATCGGCCTTTGGACTAGCCAAGAAAGACGCAGGTAATAAACTGAACCAACCACCGGGTTCAAAGCTTCTTCAAAAAATATCCTCACACCAAACAAAAACATTATCGGAAAAATTTTCTCCAATTTTGCGAAAATGATATTTAAATACGAAACGGCTGAAATTGTATTCGTATTTACGAGTATTATCCGTCTTAACTTGGGCAAAATAATTATCATTGACTTATCATTTAGCATCTTCAGACCCCGTCGAAGGCTATTAATTTGGGCAATAAAACAAATTTGTAGCCATTAACATCCAATTTCCCTGATATATATGATTACTCTGATTTTCATTTCGAAACTCCAATCCGAAGTTCGACTTATGTAAAAATCCATTATTCCGATAAGGAAATCGTCAAGTAATAAATTACCTCCCATTTGCGTGGTACATACCTTGAGAACTAAAAATTCAGCGACATTCGCAATAATCTTTCCATTCACGCCAATCCCAATATTTCTGCATAAAATAATAGAATGTAATACGTAGATTATCTTAGGCTTGTTAACTTAGCATGAAAGCGTAATTAAAAATACCCTTCACGTACTTTGACAAGCTAAATATCAGAGTCAAAGTATGCATAAGTACACAGAGCTACTTTTCCGGCTGACGAAAACTCAACACCTCCAAATTACCCGAGATTATTCTTGCTTTTTGACAGGGCAGATATTATTAAATAGGTAGTCATTGTAGATGATTCGAATATGCGGTAGGAGGGAGTTTTACCCCATGGAGACAGAGGTGATGACTTATGATTTGTAAGGAGTGTCTTTACAATTTTAAAAGCATTGAATGTGAAAGTGAAAATTACGTAGTGTGGCTTGCCAATAAAGCATGAACCTAAAAATGGGTATGAGAAGGCATTTCACCCTTCATTTCTTTGAAGTTGATGATTGGAAATTTATTTTTACCAACTTTTGAGTTGCTTTTCCATAGATGGCTTTTACCCATGACTCTCTACGCATTAGTTTCAATCTCTAGTGACCTAGGGACCTCGGCTCTAAATTTAGTTACTTTTGGTAGCAGCTTACAGATTGGGGCGGTGCTGGCCCTCAACCAACATGCCACCCCAGCCAGCTCAATTCTTAGCTAGTTGCTTCCATTTACGCACATCATATTGGTTGAGTTACTTTTACCTTACCTATACTGCGTTGCCCCACTGGAATACAATCAAAGATCCTTCGGGCAGAAACACCGGTGTTCACGTGCTTTATATGTCCTAGGAATCCTAATATATATCTGTAAGCGAGTATTCTAATCAGTTCCATGTCATTGTATAGACGGACCAAAGTATCACACGGAGAATTGTTAGCTCAAATCAGATAAGAGAGTTTCCATCTTCAGAGTCTCTATGTCTCTGCACGGTACAATATGATAGGGGTGATGAAGGTTTTGTATAGTATCTTCTTTGTTGCGTGGGATAGGACTTTGGTACTCAATTTTCTTCTTAGTCCATAGATACAGCAGTAGATAACAACAATTCTTACTAGAGCACTGCAGAGCCTAAGTAGGTAAATTCCTCTATCACTTCAAATTTATAGTTTTCGACAGTCACATTTTGCCTAAGTTTTGGTGGTGATCATAATGTTTTGATTAAAGCATATATTATATTTTGTTTCACGTTTATTTACCGCCGGAACAATCGTTACTACTTTTGGCTCAATGATCACAAAAGCCCTACTTAAACCCCGTTGGTTTTTCACGATTATGTCAATGATGGACAGATTTTTAAAATATTGCGCCCCTGGTTTCGGTTTGTCAGCTGCCTCTAGTACGATATTAAAGAAATCGTTTTTAATATTAAAAGATTAAAAGATGATTCCTCCGACTTTGGCAGATCAGCGATAGTTTTCCACCGACAGGTCCGGACACGACTCTATACAGCTTGTCTATATGGACGCAGCCTTATGTAGCCTTAAAATTGATAAAGATGTGGTGGGTATTGATTTATTATTTTTGAGTCTTCTCCAAGATCTGCAAAAGATTGAAAATATGGCAGCGAGGATTTTTGGATGCAGGCGTACATTCCACTGACGAAATTGTACATATGATCTGAAGCATAGTTTTTAACAAATCATTTCTTCTAGCTGTAAAGAAGTTGGCGGCTAAGCCGTTGGAAACAGAGTTTTTATAATATTTAAGCTTGGATATCTTAACTTCGTTTTGGTCATGTAGATGTGAGTTTTCACAATCTTCGCACGAATTGAATGGTGTATCCTGGTTGACAGTGATCGCTGAAGTGATCCTTTCATGGACTGCGACTTAATTACGATGTTCCCTTTGCTAGGCTTCAGTTCGATGTTTGTTGTCCTAACAGGCTTTTTTATCTTATGGATTAGAAATTACCTTTCAGAGCATTCAGTTCAAGTTGTCTTGGTTGTTTTTAAGTTTGATATTCACAAAATAAATGCTGGTGTTCCGCAGGGCTCCATTCGGTCTCCGGCACTCTTCTTAATTTTCATTTATGATCTCTTGTCTGCTACTTCTAATCTAACACATTCTTTTTCTGACGACAGTATTCCCTCGCTCTTCGGCTGTAGAACGGGGACTGCGGCGTATGTTAAGCGCGTGAAATTCCGTTTCCATTTCCATTTCCTGTGTAAATCTGGAACAACTTTTGAATGAAAAAACAATATCTTCCCTCACGAGGTAGTTCACGAAGTGCAGAATTCTTTAATACAAGAAATTCAGAAAAACGGTATCGTGTAATCTAATATGACATATGGTCAAGCTAACGGATATGCTTAAATAGCTATGAGAACCGTCCTATGAAACTTTATATATAATAATATTACATTACTATACTTGTATGATTTTCAGAATATGCTATGCTGTTTAAGCCATATTATGTAAAGAAAAATGGTAATTATTATAAGAGCATGGATTCAGATGAAGATTCATCAACGATTCGATCACAAAAAGATTTCATAAAATTAACTGACAACACAAAGGTGGAAATCAGAAATGTTACGGGAGTTATGCGTGTATTAGAACGCGTTACAGTAGGTCGGTTGGCAAAAAGTGGTGCATCTGGCTTATCCTACAGATTTAGCATCTTCGGAATTCCACTTGTTCCGAAGTCTGCAAAACTTCCTTGGTGGAAAAAATTTGAGATCTCGGGATGATGTCCAAGAGGTTCCAGGGGTATTATTTTCATCAAAGCCAAGAAAAAAATTATATTGGCGGCATTAAGAAGTTGTCTGGGAGGCGGGCAGTGTAGTGTATTGTTCATAAGCTATCAATTTTCCTACTGCTATCCAATATTATTAACACTTTAATACAATACACAGAAAATACCAAAAACCTCAACATATGATGTATATTTACAAATAATATATAATAATTATGTTCGTATTACCCAACGATTATTCAAATAAGTGGCAAAGCGTTTCCAGCCAGCTCGACCTTTTCGCACGCTAAGATGGTTGAGGAGCTCTTCTACTTGCGGGCGCCATCAGAGTTACGGTCTTCGTCTCCGGTCACGCTCTCCTTCTGGGGCCGATTCGAAGATTTTCGGACTGTAGCATTGGTGTCTATCCGCTCTACATCCGGTGAGTTTTGTTGTTCGAAATAGGGCTATGCTTGTCAATTGCCTTCTTAGCCCAATTAAGTAGCGATTGACAATAGTTATTTTTCATTTGATCTCACCGCTGGTGTCGTTATCTAAATTGATAGCGGATCCTAGGTTGTTAAAGTCCTTAATTACTTCAAAGTTATATATGTCGAAGTTGACGTTCTGTCCGAAACGTCGATGTTAGCGTCCTTTCTTGTTGGGAGCATATACTTGGTTTTGCCGTAATTTACCTTTAAACCTATCTCAACCGCTTCCGAATCAATACTCGCGAAAGCGCCACTGTCGTCACGCTGCTTTCTTCTGATTACGTCAATATCATCGGCGTATGCGAGTAATTGGCTGGACTTTTGAAAGATGTTATGTCTTGTGGTGGCGCGTGAGTTTTCCACTATTCTTCCAAGAATAATGTTAAAGAAATCGTATGACAGCGCAACGCCTTGTCTGAATACTTTTTTGAAATCAGAGGTCATGGTGAGTTCTTTACCGAACTTAATGGAGCAGCGTGCATTCTCCATCGTTATCCTGCACAAACGGACAAGTTTGGCAGGAATGCTAAGACTAGATCTGTATAGCTCGTTTCTATAAATGTCGAGGCTGCACTTTCCTGGGCTGAAGCCACACTCATATGGACCAATCAGGTTGTTGACGAACAGCTTCAGGTATTCACACAATACAGCAGATAGGATCTTGTAGGCGATGTTAAGAATTAAGAAGACTGATGCCTCTGCAGTTTAGGGGGTCTCCTTTCTTGAGAATCGGACAAGGAGTGCTGAGGTTCCATTCATGAGACATACTTTCGTCCGACTATATTTTACAAATGAGTTGGTGTATGCTCCTTACCAAGCCATCGGCTACCGCTTTGAAAAGCTCGGCAATCAGGACGTCCGCTCCAACAGCTTTGAACCTAAGATATGGCTATCTTCACTTCATGAAAGATCGGAAGGCCGGAATTATTGGTCTACATCATGCAGGTTGAAAGGTTTATTCATTATCATCGCCGTTATACAGTTCAAAGAAATGCTCTTTCCAAATCCTAATCAAAGGATCTAACATTCCACGTACGGTTCGTTGTACTTATTTCATTCCGAAGTATCCGAAGCTTATTGTTGCTTCGTAACTGTATATTTCCTTTTCCATGGCCGGGCAGCTTGACGGCATCCAAATGTTCGTTGAACTTCTTCTTTGCATTTGTCACCACTGGCTCAATCTAACTCATTGTTAAAGAAATTCCACAGGCGTTTAATTCACACCATACAGTACATATTTGTGGATGTAGTATCACTTGAAGAGTCTCTTTCGAATTGTTCTCATTTCAAGCACGGCAGTTTTATTTATTGATGTATCACCTGAGCCAATAGTCAGTCTCATCGCTGAATGAAATTTGACCACGAAATTCCAGGTTATCTTGTAAATGACTTTGTGCCCATTTAGCGAAGGTCCGAATAGGTAGATGATCCAGCGGTTCCAAATCGTGCACAGATTGAATATTTCAAAGGTTAGGATTAGGATTAGGCCCCTGTTCTCATCCTTGTTGTTGGTCTAGTGTGTTATAGCGCTAAATTGGGGCAAAATGAATCCAAAATCTATTCAAATAGACAAATTTTTGGTCCACAAATGAGGATGCGCTCGATAAGTTTGTGTGACTAAACACTGATTTTTAACTAGGAAGCACACCTCATATATTGTTGAATGAGCACTGAATATATAATGAATTTTGCTGTTTAATTTGGAATTTGATTAAAGTTTAGTCAAGCGGGAAGAACAGGACATGATTCAATTATACAACTTTATATTTTTTTAAATTATCGAAAATTAGATTGTCAAGCCTCGTGTTTTACGAGTAAACTTTCAAAATTATAGAAGCAACGAATTTTAGATTATTTGCCACGTCACTTTGCATAAGTTCATTCTTTATTGGACGTTCACATGTTGTAAGTTATATCATTGATATTTCAGTCCAAAGCTTATAGTGACTCATCACAGGTGAATACATATATACACATATATATATGTCATGTATATGGCTCCACATTATTCAGTACTTTTTGTATTCCTGTCTGTTCCTACCCTTAGTTGAGAAAAAAAAACAGCTTTTTACACGCCTTCATTAAGCCAAACCGACCTCATGTTGACGGGAAGCTTTTGCGGGCGTCGGTCGATGACAGTTTAGAGAAGGTTTGGGTTAATGGTGACAAGTGTGCGTGCTATTTTAAAGGCATTTCCTATTTGAAGGATGAAAACAGACTTTTTCTTCTTTTTGTCCTTGTTTCGTTTTCTATTTAACACGAGTCATTTCTAAAGATGACATTTTTCACAAAAATTACTTTTCACTTTTTTTTTTTTCTTTTTTTTTAAGAGGCAACGTTCGTTCCCTTTGGATGGGAGTTTTGTGGGCGCTAACTTCTGGTACAGGTGTTGCTGTGGCTTTGTTACAAGGATCTGCTGGACCGTTAATTGGTGTGGCTATATCAGCCTCTTTACTACCACCAGTAGTTAATTGTGTAAGTAAATATTTACAACTAGTTGTTTTTATTTATCTTTTCTATCTTTTTTGTTTTCGTCTTTTGTCTTTTGTCTTTTGTGTAACGTGGCTTATTTAGGTGTGCAACCCGGACAATTTCTTTTAATTAACAAAATATGAACTTTGAGATAGAAAAATGGTTGCATGGGGAAAAAACGTGACTTTCGGCGGCGACGACGGCATTGAGGTGACTTCTAGTCGTTGCCCTAAATTTCCTCATAGGTACTCGTTTTCAGGTGATGAATGATCCCTTTGGTTTGAGTTTAGTTCCGTTTTTACATCCTTATGAAGGGAGTTTATGTACTTTTTACGTATTAAGCTTACAATGTAATGAAAATGAGGTATATTTCTAGGTATTAGTAGTAACCGAAGTATAAAACTTATTAAATTTAGTAGTTAAATTGACAGCAAGTTTTGATTACTAAAAATTTGTCATTAAATTTTTGGGTACCTACTACGAAAAATGGTCAAAATCCATAAAAACTAAATGGACTACTGAAATACAAATTTGCTTCTGGTATATATATGCGAATACCTAGCTATTCGCGATTATTGGGCTACATGTTTGTTTATATATTATCACCCTGAGTTACGAACACAATCTAAGGTTTTTTTTTTTAATAAGAAGAAAACAAAAAGACTGCGGAAAAGCGGTACCAATCTTCTCATTAAAATGAAATAATTATCTTTCAAGCAAAGGGCAGTGAGTATACACGATTACATTAATCAAAAACAAACCTGTAACCGCGTGCGTTGGCTAAGTTATTTATGTTTATTTTCTTTTTGAGGTTGCGAGGAATTAAATTTAATTTCATTTTAGTAGAATTTATGTACTCGTATCCTATTGCAAGTGCAAAGAGATTAAATATGAGTGTATCTGGCAAAATTGCGGGATACATTGCCTCACGACCAGACTAATTAAAAGATAATAAAATTTTTTTAATGCCCTAGGGCCCCAAACCCCATAGTAATATTTCGACTACAAAGAACAGATGGTACTCCAAATAAAAGCCTGTCAAAGAAGGACCCGTTTAACCCTTAGATGCATACTGTGCCATATCAAGCACATTCCATCTTTTTGTTAATACAAGCAACAACTAAATGCATTAAGAATCACATCTGATACAACTTGTGTATCAAAAAATACAGTTGACACAGACTTCCCGTTGCAATATGCGAAAAAATAATACATTTGCGTAACTGTGATCTCATTTACAATTTCTCAGGGAGAATTAGTTCAGCGAAGGTCGTCAAAAGTAACAATTTGACAAAGTATTAAATAATTCATTGACAGATATATACCAACATGGTAAGCTTGCATTTGTTAATATGTGGTACAATATGCGTTTAGTGTATTACAAATTTCGTTCTTAGGTGTTCGGCACTTCTCCGGCTAATAGCAGCAAGAAAGAATGCCTAAAAAATTTCTCTCAAATACCTAGTGAAAGTGAAGATAATATGGAAAGTGGTGAATATTATGAAGATTAGGATGAAAATATGGAAAACTTTGGGGATCTTGCGCATAACTTGAAAAACCTTCGCGCGAATGATAAAATTTTTTGGAAATGGATTGTCCGCAAGTAAAAAGTGCACCTACTGAATACGAAAGTGAGAACTATGAACAAACCACGAAATCTCTTGGTTGGAAAAACGCATATTGGAAAAAAGCATGATGCAACTAATTTACCACTGACGGGATCCGAACATAAAACACTGTATGATTTTTTCCGATATTTTTTTAATGAAATTGTCGAGCTTACTCACGAGGTAATGATATTGAAGATTTTTTCCCAGTAAAGAAATATGGCAGTTTACAATATTTTGCTATCCTCATTATTTCGTCTAATATAATATTATAATAACGTTGCACTTAGCACTGCCATTTGGAGGAGCCCTGCTTTTCGTAAAAAGACCAACCTCAGTTTTAAGAGGATTGACTGAAGACCCATTTCTAATACACCAAACTTAGATCACGTCTATGCTAAATGCGCTTTAGGCAGACAGTCGCTAGGTATGACCCAAAAGACAGTAAAGCTGCACCCTCTGTCAGAGTTGTAAAAGAATTAAATCATTTACGAATTTAATTAATTTGATTTATATCCAAGAATTTTTAACTCATGAATTCACTGAAAGACTTCAACTTCAAAATGTGAAATCACCATTTATTTTGAAGTCATTGATTGGTACTTCATTTCAGTGAATTCAATGATTGCACTCAAATTCAAATGAATGCAATCATCTGTGATATCAGTGAAGTCATTGAAGTCTTTTTGAAATCATTGAAGTCATTTTGAAGTCAAAAACCATTGAAGTCATTTTGAAGTCATTGCAGTCATTCAGATGTCTTTAGATCTTTTTTTTTTAATAAGAAAAGTACATTAATACTTTGAATAAGTTAATTTTAAGTTACTTTCATAAAAAATCAATATTGCACGGTAAAAGAAAACAATTAAACAATCGTAACTGTACTGAAAAAATACGAAAAAAATCTCATTAATCATTTTCTTTATTTTTCAAACATGTAAGAAAATATGGAAACAAATATTTCATAATACCCAAACCAAATTTTCGTATTTTTACATTTTAAACATCCAAAACAAAATATTCGGGATCACTTTCAATGTATCCCAGATCTCTGCTAAATACTGCTAATAAGTTTTAAGATGTGAAACTAGAGTAATTGTGAAAAAGTGAGTTACATACATACATATATGTATATAAAATAAGGTGACTAAATATTATTCCATTTCTTATCTTTTAAACATCACAATACCTTGAAAGGAAACAAAACGTACATACGAGTATGTTTTTTGTTAATTTGCTCGAATTTCTTGGATTCGTTGATAGTCAACCGGTATTTTTTTTTTGTGTAAATTTGTATGTGCGTAAAAAAAGGAAATTTATTTCGTTATATTTTTATATTTTTGAATATTGTTTCTTTATGAAAAACAAAGTATTATTAAGTATATTCATGGTTGTTTGATTGTTTTCTTTTACCGTGCTATATCGATGTTTTATGAAAATAACTTAAAATAAACCTATTCAAAATATTAATGTATGTATTATATTATAAAAAGATCTAAAGACATAAAAATGACTGCAATGACTTCAAAATGATTTCAATGATATCAAAATGACTTCAATGGTTTTTGACTTCAAAATGATTTCAATAACTTCAATGACTTCAAAAAGACTTCAATAACTTCACTGATACTCGTATCACAGATGATTGCATTCAAACATGATTTCATGTTTGAAGTTAAAGTATGTTATTGAATTCATATGATTGAAGTCAATATATAGAAATTTTCTCTGTGACTTCAATGACTGCAGTCAAAAATGAAATGGACAGAGGATGCAAAGAAAAGTAAAGCGGTTTCGCAGACATGAAGCTCGACCATTCTATTCATGCTCTTCAACGTGAAAGACCTCAGATTGGCAGTTCTGAAGCTTTTGGTGGGCGTGTATCTTTGCCTTTCTATTAAATGTATCTGGACAACTATGGAACGAGGCCAAAAGCTTTTCATTCTCTTTCTATTTAATTTTTGAATAAATTTAGTTCATGTTATATGCTTCGGCATTTTAAGAGTATACATACCCTCTTATGTGTAGCATTGCTTTGTATTATCAGTAAAATGAGGTAGGTTTTAAGATAACGATAAGGATAATTGGAAGTTTTGCTTGGGATGCACTGCAAGTATCGATAGTCGTTGTGACGTTTTTCATTCTATCTGAGCACAACAAGCACATGAATTTTTTCCGTATTAAGTTTTGATACCATCATTATGCACTCCAATTTCACGCCAATCTTTTCTAATGAGAATGGTGTTGTATAAGGCGTATACACAATTCATCGCATGTCATCTTGAATTTGTTGCAGCAGTGGAGTCTTAGCGTAGTTGCATTAAATGAAAATTTTATAAAAACGAATCTGGGGTATACCTGAAAGTGCTGAAAATGCCTGATAACATAATAATAATAATAATAAAATAATAATATTTAGCAGAATATCCAGAACAATGTCAGATATGGGCCAGTGTCAGTATTTGGGGCTTGTGAAAGCACATTCAAGCAAACAACTGATATAGCCTATTTAAAAGGGTATCTGATCTGGGTTGGTAAATCGAACGGATTTGTTAAGGTTTATTGCCAGTGCCGTCGATTCAATATTTCTACTATACAGTAAGATTTTAAACTATTATATTATTTAGCTCCATTGGAATGTTTTTACTCTGTTGCAGTCAGCTTTATAAAATATTTCACAACAATATACATTACATGTTTTGGTAAAAGGTGCTATCTTACTAGCATTTCCTGACACAGATTCTTGAGTGAAATGTAAAAACTGGAGATCATAATAAATCTTCGAAATTGTAATAACGGCATGGTTTATCGAGCTGATGTACTACAAAGAGTAATACAACTTTCCAGCTGTATGACTTGTTGATCCATTAAACATTAGGGGTTTTTCCTCATAAATATTGATTATACTTAAGAACCTTCTATGGAAGATTTTAAAAATCGCACAATTAAGCATTAAATACAGTGGATGCTATAAAACCTTACTATTTGTGTGGGTTTCTAATCATAGAGCGAAAACAGTGGTTGATCGAGAACAAATCCTCGTGGCATCCTTGTATTGTAGATACTTTCATATAGATACAAGGACAATTATCTGTTGAAAAGGTAAACTATCTTAAGTCTATTTTCATAGTTTTTCAGGAGAGCGAAAAAACCGAAAATATTAAATCTGAAAAAACCTTTTAAATATTATCTCTGATATGAAGGCTTTCTACAAGCGAAATTGTATCTTTTTTTTCCCAGTTACATTTTAATATTATATTTTTAATAATATTACCGAGTTATAAAGAAAAACGTAATTGAAGATGATTTACCTTTCGTGTATTTATGCTTCAAAAAATCTAACGTTGAAATAAGATGCTTTAACGAATTTTGTAGAGTTTCAATTTCAGTTCTTAAGTCGATATAGGATGAAGTACAAATGGAAATGCTTTGTTTAATGAAACATAAGATGATTTGTACTTTTTTTTTTATTCAAAACTTTAGTTTTATAAAATCCATAAATGTTTGAAATGCAATTTCTTCTTTGAAATAAACATTAATACAAGCTTGCAAAATAAAAAGAAATTAAATTAAATTAAATTACATGCATTACACTTTCAATATATTTCAAAATATTAGTAGGAGTATTAACTACTCTCATCAGACTCATCGCTTAAGTCAGGGTGGATATCTGGCTTATCTTCTTTTGGCAAGTTTAAATAAAAACGATAATTTTGCTTTATTAGATCTAACATGTCAACCAGATCTTTCTTCTTTGCTGATCTTATATTAATAGGCCCGCTATAAGATGCTTTTAGGTCGATAATTGTTATTTTGTTAATTGCGCGCTTTTTTTCACGTTCAATATTTTAAATTCCTCATCATTACTTACGAGTAGGCTGGTCTTTTAGTACAAACGTCCAAACTCTTTGTAATATTTCATCTAGTTAACAGAGCTACATTTGAACAAAATTTTTGTTTCTGCGCAGCTGAATTAAATTATAAAATATTGTTCGGTCCATTTCCATTACTTCAGCAAAGAAATAAACAAATACCAATCTCGTGGGTGGTGTATTTGGACATGTGTTCTTTTCTTTTTACGCTCTATGATGGAACCCTCAAAAATATAAATTTCCTCTTTCTCTGCAAAATACCCATTTATTGCCGACTTGAGTTCTTCATCATCCGAAAATCTTTTTCCACAAAGACATTTTTTCAAATCCGGAAACAGGAAATAATCACTAGGTTCAAGGTCTGGACTATAGGGTGGGTATTCGATTTCTTCGAAACCACAATCTCGCGCAGCAGCCTTGGAAACTCGCGCCGTGTGAACAGGAGCGTTGTCATGAAGAAGCAACACACCCGCTGCGAGTTTACCCCGTCTTTTCTTTTTAATTTCCTCCCGCAAATTATGCAAAGTGGAAGCGTAGGATGTGGCGTTGATGGTTTCACCTTTTTTTTGTACTCAATGATCAAGATTCCCTTTGAGTCCCAAAAAACTGTGGCCATGAGCTTCCCGGCAGACGGAGTGACTTTGAACTTCTTCGGGGGGTCTGTTCCTTTTTCTGCCACTGCATGAACTCTTGTTTGCTTTCAGGGTCATAGTGGTGGACCCATGTTTCGTTCCCAATAACAATTCGATCCATAACACCGTCCGCGTTCTCACTACACATCTCCAAAAGCTCTCTACAGCATGAGATTCTCACTTTTTTCTGAGGCGCTGTGAGCATTCGTGGCACCCACCTTGCACTGACCTTTGAAAGGTTAAGATGGTCATGAAGAATGGTGTGAATGGTACCAATTGAAAGCTTGGTGATCTCTGCAATCATTTTCACCTTTATTCGGGCATCCTCAAGAACAAGTTTTTCGACTTCTTTGCTTTCTTTGCTTTCTACCGTACAAGCAGTAGCCGGGGCGCCGGAGCGGGGGTCGTCTTCAATGCTCTCTCTGCCTCTCTTGAACTCACTTGACCACTTTTGCACAGTTGATAATGAAGGTGCGGAACCGTGGCAAACAGCCACCATCTCTTCATGAATAGTTTTTTGACTTTTTCCTTGCTTAGTGAGAAATTTAATTACAGCGCGATGCTCAATTTTCACCATCATCGTCTCAGTTGCCATTATGATTCTGTTTAACTAGAGATAAAACGCGAATTAATAATCACATTTATATGAAATTTTACAAGAATGCACTAAAATAATAGTATTACTTGATAAATAAGTCAATTTATATATACAACCACAGCTTCACCCCGATACCGAGAATATGTTGAACGCCCCTCGTACCATCATCATTATGTCTGGTTCGTGGCTTAAGATCAAAAAGAGTATACTCAGACTCAAATTTGACGCCATGATTATGACCGACCACACGACGAAATTCAAGTTGCGTATTTCGATAATATTTTTTAATAATTACTGCACATTTGGCAAGCGTAAAATGATGCATGATGAAATGGAAATTCTTACTGAATATTTTAACAGCTGAATGTCATTGGCAACTTTGACATCTGCTGAAACTTAACAATTGGAAAAACTATCATTGTTATCTGGTCACCCGATAGAATTTCACATAAAAATACATACTTAACTTGTATGAATTACATAGTTTAACTATTTTGGATTCAAAACTCAGACAGATAACCATTTATCTTGTAAAATGGTTTCGGACGAATTACTAACTCAACACCTTTTGCTTTTTAAGAACAGCTCTTAAACGTCTAATTCGAAGAATTCAATTCACAAGTTAGTTGGAACAATTTCGAAGCAAAAGCAGTGTGAACCCTTTGCTCGGTTTTTCGAAAGTTCAGTTACACAAAAATAAGGAAAGTCGATGATAACGCGGTTAAACGAAAAGAGCGGTAAATGTGCAAGCCTTTCAAGCACGAACTGAGAATAGCAAAAATGGCGAATTCGATAAAGTGCATCTTAAGTCAGCATGCTCAAAAAAATTTTCTAAAAACTTTAAATCTTTGACTCCGGAAACTGAAATTCATGTTGCAACCGAGGTTGGAGAAATAAGATTGAAGGTAAAATAAATGAATTAATCCAATAACAGGGAAGATCTGACTCACTCTATAAAATGATACATGGGTCTGCAGAATAATTCTATATTAAAATCCGCAAAATATAGTCAACAGAACCAGTAGCACTTCAGATATTTAAAAAAATAAATTTAAATTTGGGGTATTTAAACAACATCTTACATAATTCAATGTTTATGATCTTTATCCTTAAACAATAGTTACAACTTTCGCGTACACAGCTCATCCCACAATTTGGAATTCGCAAAAGTTTTATATAAAATGCAACCGAAAATAGATTTCCATTCAATCCAAAGTCAGTGAAACAAATTACTCATTAATTGCTGAAAACGATGCTACATAAATAACACGTGCATGTACCTTTATGTGGATTTGAAGTCTAAAGAAAGATCTACCCACACTCATATACAAGACACAAAACTTGTCAACTGCTAGTAGCAGAAAAATAAAATCAACAAAGAAGCACCCTTCCACTGTAAGAAGAAGTTTGCAACTCATTTATCATTAAATTAAATTCGTCAACCGATTCATTATCAATTCAAACTTACATCTATAAAATTTCCTTCCTTAATCTCAAAACATTGGCAACCATTGACTACATTTTCGGTTGACTGAAGATTCCATCATAGGAGCTCCAAATTAGGTTAAACCATGACACCAGAGCAACTCACTTCGATTGTACGAATACTTATGTATGCATTCGAGGCGGTTTTACCGATTAAATAGTTATTCGAAATCAGAATCCGTAAAGTCTTTGCTAAGGTCAATGTCGAAGAGTAATTAAATTTGGATTTATTGCCTTCGCATGATTAATTGAAATTTTCTGCTTGTCTGTCGAAAATAGATCACTCGTTCATTTCACTTTGTTCATTCGATAAATACCGACATTCTCTGCCTATCCTTAGTATGATGTCTTTCCGGAACTCAAATGGAACTTTATACATGCGAATTAATGGCGAAAAACTCCTTCCGGCTAAGGAGTGGGTGGCATTGTCAGCGATTGTCAATAAAACGTCAGACATACGAGCAAAGTATACAAAAACTTTTATCATAATTCATCGTTTAATAAAGCTTCTTGTGTTTTAATTGAGTCCTCTTATTTCACTGTCCACAGATGCAATATCACAGCTTCACTGAAGCAATTACAAAGGCAACAGTAAGGATAAAAACATCCATTAATCAGCATCTGATGGTAGTACTATCCTGAAACCGGGTTAACCCATGATACAAGCAATGTCTCCTGATTACCCTCTTCGATACGGAAATACCTACTTTAGGATGAGAGGTATCTGAATAAAATTATTGTACGAGTACCATGTTGACGGGCAATAAGCTTGCCTGAAAAGTGGAAATACTTCACAAGGGGTAAATAAAAAATCGCTACAATCTCCAACACAACCCTAAATAACGTGCGTAGTCGCCGTCGCCTCGACAAAGAAATGTCCTTGCCACCGCACTTCATCGATCGATATTGTCGAAATGTAATTAATCATTTTCTTTTGTTACATGCCTGCCAATTGAGAACGAAAACAGGAGGTTCCCTGAGATGATATAACTTAGTGTCAACACTTATGCGATTGCCATTGACTTTGACAGATACGCCCGACAACCGGGAGGCAGAATGCGTCACAAAGGGAAATTAACGAAAAAAAGGGACAATGACACATTGAGCGGATAATATCAAACTCTGTTTAGTTGAGTTGAATTTTGGTCAGGGAGGCTCGACGGTATGATTAATCAGGGCTTGGAGATAAGTTTGACTCTGATCGACATTTGTTAAATAAATGTTGAATTGTTTTTCTCCTCATTTAACCCTTTGATGGGAGATAGGATAGAATTTCGACGAATATAACATTTAGATGTGATGATGTAGAAAATCGAACCTAATCACACTCAATTTTAGGAATCGACTAGTATACAGTACACGTGACAACATTTAATGGGGATGAGCCATGAGCCTGTAATACAAATTATTTTCTGTTTTGTAAACTAAATTTTCATAAGACATTAAGACAGTATTTGCAAAGCAGATACGAAGATCAATTAAAGGGTGAAACAGAGCTCGCCACTTAAATTTCCACACGAAGGCGCAAAAAATCACCTATTAACTAAATGGAATGAAATAATAACGAGATTATATTGATGCCTACGTACTTCGATAAGATCGCTAAAATCATAACAAACAATGATGACATAACAATGAGAATAAAACAGGTAGTTAAATAAGAAGCTTAGCTAGCTCAAGTAGCCAGAGAGCAATCGTGAAAGTGAGCAGAGCATCGGACGAGGAAATACTTTCATATTTAAACGGACACATCAGAGAATTGAGCTACATGTACAAGGAATGCCATACCGGGGAAGGTCTTGGGAATACCAACTTAGCTTGAAAACATATAAACAGCTAATGTTTTATAAATCATACTATTTAACCGTATTTAATAGAATATTCATTAAGCAAGAGCAGCACATAATTAGGTACGTCAGCAGTAGTCACCAAAGCCAGGAATAGTGCTGAAATAATGCGAAATGATGAGTGAAAGTTTTTTAATCGTCTAGCTGGCAAATCGGCCCTTACTTTTACTGACATAATTGTTCGTAGACAAGAACCGAAAAACCAACGAAAACTATCATTAATCGAGAAAGGCTTGACTTCAACTATGAAAGGTAGTGTATTAAATTCGCGAAAATGACTCGATAATGTCATAAAGTATAGTGAAGCGAGCACGATATGTAGAAGCACGATATGCGAAGCCTCTTCTAGTCGGTTTGAAAAGCCGACTCCACATAAACCCCACAAGAAATGTAGTGTAGTAAGATGATGAGAGGAAAATGGGACTACGGAAAAAATGCACACCTTTTAAGCTGATCCAATACAATCGAAGCCGTATAAGTAGTTGGTAGGTAAGAATTTTTGCGATTCTAAAGAGGAAGCCAATAAAGCTCATCCTCGGACAATTATAGTAAAAATAAAAGGGACTTAGAAGATATACCATCACACCCGAAGAGGCCACAATGGTTCTTTATTTTTTTATTCCTTGATTTACCGCTCACGGCTTTTAATCCGCTAGTAGTAGTGAAGTATACTACAGTGACAGAATAATGGTGCTCCAGCTTTTAATGCTGACGTCGGCTTTGCAATGGTGATAACACTTATAGTTTCGTATTACGAGTACATATGAAAGTGCGCAATATTATTCTAATCAAATTTCTTAAATAGCAAGCCTTTTTGGAAGGCATTCAATTTCCCCTCTATTAGTAGGTATGACAATCAAAATTCATAATACAAAAACGTTTTCCCTTTATTTTCCCATACATCCGTACAAATGATCTTTCGAACACCTTATACCCTATCCAATGTTGCTATAACCAACAGTTGATTATCTATAGCCAAATAATGAACATTCTGAACAAGAGAAAAATGTTCTTTTGCTTCCATCATATGAATATATACAATAGTTTAAGATACGTGTATTTTATTTTTAGCCCCTCCAGCGAATACCAATAAGTTGTTATAGATATTACAATATCAGGACGTGTCCGTTTCTCATCTTCAGCATCATCATCCATACGATACAAGTGGAATCAATATTTGTACACGTAAACATCCACTTAATTCCGTAATAGAAACAATTTATAAACTTCTACCAATCAATACTAGGACTGTTCTACATCCAGAAAACTTATCATGCCTATAGACGCAAGGGACATCGCAGAATATCTACATAACAAGGATATCACATGTGTGTTTGCGAAAACGACAATGGTATCGGTCGTGGTTCCGGAATTTTCTTTCACCCACCCACTACAAATACAACCCCGCAGTTCCAGTTCGTTTTGTTGTGGCATACGTTTATGTTTACAAAGAGAAGAGAAATATCGACCGCGTCCATAGCCTTTCTACCATGTAAAAACATACATACGAGTAGATACAATTGTATTTTGTACATACATTTATACATTCATAAACATTTCATTATCCTTAATAGATGAAATGAACGACTGACTGACTGAGGGTTACTCGTGAAAAATTTTATTAAACATTTTTTTCCGTTTCATAAGTTTTTGTTCCCTCTTTCGTTTTCCTTATTCGGCAATTGTTACCCTCATGTGTTCATTGATTTTTTTTCTTTTCTTCTCAGGGACTTTTCTGGGCCTTGGCCTGCATTTGGCAGATATATCCCGACATCAAGATGCCGCATCTGAAGGGTGAACCATACACGGGCAATTCGTCATACCCATTCATTTATACCGATTATCTTCCAACGGAGTTTCTCATAAATGGCATTGTATCGGCGCTTTTGACTGTGGTAAACGTGATTTGCATATTTATAACAGCGATTATTGTGCTAAAAATTAAGGAAGTCTCGGCGCCATATACAGCAAGCCCGGACCTAAAGCGGTGAGTGCCTAGTATTTAAAATTGAAATTTTTTCTGGAAGCTGCCTTCGGCCAATTGTAAATGTGTTTCTGTCAGAAATGCTGCAGTTAATATTAATGTATTTGTGTCTGCATAAATATTCAGAAAGGGAACTTAAGAACTTAAAAAAACACGTCTACATTTACTTGCTTATGGTTACTGAATTCTACAATAACTTATTTTAAGTAGATACAATTTTCTATCTGGAAAAGATGATCTTGATTTTTAGCCCAGAAGTCCCTTGTGGAAACATTTTTAGATTTCTGTAGCTTTGATTTGGTACACGGTATGCATTTATTGCGTATACAACTATCAGGTCGATGAGCCGTTACGGGTGGTTATACATTCTAATTTGTCTATTAGAATCCCATGATACTGTGTTAGTTTAAACTTGATAAAATTGCGTGCTTCCTCATAACAAATAAGGTTGCAGTCTTGGCGCTACGAAGCAATACATATCAATATGTTATCTCCAGTTTCCAATCCCTATACAAAATCCCAGGCTATACCCTCCTTTTCTACAATGAAGATGCCACGTGTCGTGATGCTTTCACTATTTTGCAGTATTGCATAATCTTCTACGGCATGCTAAGGGCCCTTTTAATCATCTTACTCTTTTAAAGAGAAGAGGTCTGCAGCAAACAAGAAAGATAAACGGAAATCGCTCAGAGGTTCGTTAAAACCGGAAATGTTCAGAAAAGGCTGTCTATGAGGAGAATTTCCTTTTCGTTATATATAGCTTATATATATATAGCTGT
The DNA here is from genome assembly GCA_949129095.1 of Volucella bombylans. Classification (NCBI taxonomy): domain Eukaryota; kingdom Metazoa; phylum Arthropoda; class Insecta; order Diptera; family Syrphidae; genus Volucella; species Volucella bombylans. The sequence goes on along the minus strand of OX422141.1, from coordinate 38,934,356 downwards.
AGACTATGCGCGAGTGCAGTGCAAACAAAATCTACAGTGCGATTATCCCATCCTTCCTGCTTGCACTCAGTCACTGCCGTTGCTGTATTACATTGTGATACAGCGCATGCACCTATATATTAACTATAGACAGTAGTTTTCGATCGACGGTAGGCACTGCTTCAGTATTTTGTATGCCCGAGCAGCTTACAATAACCCGGACTATTATCTTGTTGTATTCAAAATTGTCATACAGATATATGTAATAGTCCAAGGCCAGCGAATCATTGTGAGAAAACCTCGGATGGCTACAATATTTTTCAATAGAGTTTCTCTTAACCTCTTGAGGAATCCGATGCTACCAGCGTCGAACGTAAAATAGCAGGGGCATCACTGCCAAAGAGCAATCAGAGAGACCGCTTCTGATATACTGGCTTTCAACTCGGCAAAAGAACCCTTGATTCGATAAAGAATGCCGACAGACAAATCTATAATAACAGCGGAGGTGGAGAGTGGCTATTCTAAAAAGAACAAGATTGGCTTCGACCAGAAAAGAATCGCAGATCACAGGCTGCTCAGAAGAAACGAGAAAGGTGCGAGAAGTGATCCATCAAGGTATTAGAAAAGTATTACCTACCAGAAGAATGAAGTTCGGAAGTTTTGGCAAAAAATAAATCGAATAAGTTAAACCTGTAAATTCCACTTATATCAAGCAATCTTTAAAGTCGAGTAATAAAACCTAAGCATTGTTTGTCCGATCATAACTAAGGGAGATCATAAACAAGGGAATAAATCTTCTACCGTAATATGTGAACGCCTAAGACCCCCTTCGTCAACAGCTGTCTGGTCCCTATGGTTTTAGGCCAGGAAAGATTACCATAAATTAAATTTACACATTACGGAAAATCTTGGAAAGAACCCAATAGTTCGAAATCGATACACACAACCTCTCCATAGATTTAAAAGCCTTCAATATCAGGCAAGGACTGAAACAAAGCGATTCGTTGTCATATGGTCTTTTTAACATCATTCTTGAAAAGAGCGTCTGTTAAAGCAGAAGCAACTAAATGGGGTTTCATGGTCATGGAAGAAAAACAAAATATGTATATGCTGTCAACAAAGCCGCAACCACAAAATCTACGCCTAGAACAAAACGTCACAACGGTGCAACTTTAAGGTAGCAAAGAACTTTATCTCTTTCGGTTGACCCCTTCTACTTGTGTGCGCCATCCAAGATGAGGTCTTCCTCTATTGCGTTGTTTCTCTGCATTACATTCGACAACTCTGCGGACCGGTGCATTGGTGTCCATTCGCTCTACATATCCTTAATATCTCAAGAAACTGATGCGCAATTTTCTGACTAGGTCGATGTCGCTATATAGCTCGTTTAATTTTTCGCTGAGTTTTCTCCTCCAAAGCCCGTTAACGCAAATGGAACCGCAAACGCAAACGGAACGGGCTTGCCTTCTTAGCCCAAAGAAACATCGATTGGCAAGAGTGATTTTTCTTTTCATTTCTGCTAAGGTCGTGTTGGCAGAACTTATGTTGTAGTAGAGTAAAGGTAGACGAAGTCTACTTTCTGTCACATTCTCCGATGTTGTATGTCCCTTTTCGTTGACAGTATATACATGGCTTTGCCCTCATTTACGGTTAAAACCATTTTGGAAGTTTCCATTTCAATACCAGCGAACGCAGCGGTGACAGCCCGCTGAATTCTCCAAATTATGTTAATATCATCAGCGTACTCTAGTGGTTGCACAGCCTTTTGAAAGATTGTGCCTCCAATGTTCACTTGTGAGTTCCGCACAATTCTTTCAAGAATGATGTTAAAGAATATGACAGCGATTCACCTTGCCTAAGACCTTTCCTGACATCAGAGGTCTCGGTGAAATTGTTACCTTGACGGAACAGCGAGCGTTGTCAATCGTCATTCTGCAGAGGCGGCCGAGTTTGGCGGCCATGCCAAATCTACAATAGAATCTTCAATTCGCATTCCTACCTTGGCTGCAACAAGGTAGTGATCCGATTCAATGTTGGCTGGCCAGAACTGTCGGACTTCCAGAATACTGGAAGCATGCCTTACGTCTATCGCAAAATGATTAGTTTGATTTAGCGTTTGATGATCCGGACACCATCATGCCCTTTGTGTATATTAAGATGATTAAGCCGTGTGCTTGCTATTGTGATTTTCGACACGCTAAAGTCAATAAGCTTAAGTCAGTTGCCAGACGTGGTGTCTTGAGAGCTTGTAGGATCAGTATTTTCGTGACGTCGTCCTACACCGACACTGTGTTTGTAAAGATGTAAAAATATCTGATCTTGAAATACAAAACAACCAATTAAATGGTTATAGAATGACCTTCGTTTTTCCATTTTAAGGGTATAGTCATAAGTTTACAGTAAGTTATTTCAAAAGCATATGTTTTAGATTTTCTTTACCGAGAGAAACAAAACATCGTTAGTAAGCGCATTTCATTCAACCAACACAAGGTTTAGCGAACTGGGAAATGCACTTTGATTTTTATTTCGTGTTTTATTATTTCGTGTTTTAGGTACTTCCGTCAAGTAGAAAAGGTAAATCGATTATACCAATTCACGATAGTGATCTATTTTAGTTATGTGAAAATATAATGTAACATAACATAATCACATAGGATCCCAAACCATCAAGTAAGCAACTAAACTACTCGTAAGAATTATTCTTTACTCGAAACATCTAAAAAGAACGTAACAAACTTACTCATTCCACCACTTGAATTCTTATCGATTAAACATTTTACAAAACCAGAACGAATGAGCACTTCAATATGGTGACCCATTTAAAATAATGCGCTATTCAACTACCCGGCATTGTTCTCGAAAGTATTTTTAATTCCAGCACAGCTCGTTAAAATTTAGGAATGTCATAAAATGAACCCATAGCCAATAGTCGCAGGCAGTTGCAAACAAAAAAGTTTTTGAAAAAAAATAAAAGAAAACTGCCAATGGTCTGATGGTCGTCAATTCAAACTGACTAGACACAGATATTGTTCGATTTTTCATTCTTTTGTCAGACTTTTTTATGACAAAATTTAAATAAAATAGCCCGAGTCCAATGAAAAAAAGTAAAAATAAAATAAAATCCAATTATTGTCTGTAATTAAGTAATGTGCACATCAGTGATGTACGAGTATTTGCTGTACTTGTAAATCCCATGTCCCGAATTTCTATATCACTCTACCCATCCTGTAATGCAATACCCAAACTTAATCCCACTCATTATGGAAATCCTTCTGGATTAGATCTTAAATATACCTTATGAGTCGGCATATGGCATGAAGGCGACATTAAAAGCCCTTCGTCTCAAAAAGCGATAATTTCATTACAGCATGAGCCCCGGCAGCCACACTCATGCTCGGCACCCGAATCGGTACTGAGATCTGGCACTGAAACCTTCCAGTAGGAGTTAAACCCAGGACTCGCTGCAAAACTGGCTCTTGGGCCAATAACGGCAACAACGCAACACAGTGGCGTATGAGTTATATTGAACATTTCAATTATTTATCCTGGGAAATCCCCGAAAGTAAATATCATATTTAATCGCATTACATTCCATTTCGTTCTTATATTTCTCTTTTATTGCATTATGCCAGGCTAAGTATACAAGGGTAACATTTATCAGAATTAGACGATCTGAATAAGCCGCCAGAAATCGTATTGTACATCGTAAGAGGAAGGACTAAAGTGTACTACAGCTGTTGCTGCAGGCAGTATTCCAAAGCATACAAATACTACCCACCACATTCAGCTGAATAAAGTGAAAAAAGAAGTAACAAATTTGTCATTTTCGCTAATGTGATGGTGGTTACTTTTTTATTCGACTGCTCTAGCGGGGGTGTTAGAGTGTTAGGATTATGTCAACCACATGAAAATCAAATAAATTTCTCATTCTAATTCCAGGAATTCATAAAATTCATACGTACACACGTAGCACACACATTAAGCTTCATAGCTTTCATGTCCTTTCATTGGCTTTAAAGGGAAGCTAAGAGCTAAATGGAAATAAAAGAAATATTTTGACTAATTGTGTGTGGGAAAAAGGAAAGTTTTTCTTTATATGTATTTGTAGGAAAAATAAATCAACTACAGTTAATCAGAGAACGGTTTTTGACAGACGCCACCGTAATTCAAATTACTTTCATTTAATTTATCAAGCAGGAGGCATTTAAACTCAACGACGAATTAAAATGAATGGCTTCCTGTGGGGAAAAAGGTATGCATTGTAGCAGCATATTGAAACTCTTCTCAATCAGGTTTTTCATTAATCATTTTGTCTAGGAACCAAAACTGTCAATCGGCCGAAACCAGGAAACCAACGGGGGTCTTTGGAAAAGGACTCACGGCCGTTCAATCGTCCCTAATTTACAACAAAAACAAACGATCAATTGATTGATTTTAATTTATATATTTCCACTGGATTTAGTATCGTAATTCTTCCTTTCTTCTCGGTTATTTGTGTTCTCGTTTTTGATGATGTACTTTTTAGCTTTCCACAGGTGTGCGTGCCTGTGAAAATTGTATTATAAATTCCCTACGCGGTTGAGACAAAATTCAAATATTTCGTTACGAGTATTTGTTCTAGTCAAGAGAAGAATATTTGATGAATTTATTTTTATATTCCTTTATGTTGAACACGTACGAGTACGTACTCCAGAAGGCAGAACTTGATACGGACTGGCTTTAGGCTCGGTTAGTAACCAGAACCACATCAAATAGGGGATAAATAATATTTATTGAGATATTTGTACAATATGTACATATGTGTCCTGTCCTGTGGGATTGAGTTTTCGCGATTCTGTTCAGTTATTCACCGAGGGGGTTTTTGAATTTGGAAAATTCGTTTTGGTGGGATCCATGTAACTGCTAGTTTTTAGGTGGTCCTCAATAAGTATTTGGAATGCATGCAAAAGTTTTATCGTTTCTCGCAAACTACCTAAATGCCGTGAAATTTTAATTAAATTGTGGAAATGTGGTCTTCTATTGGCTGATGTAAATTCTTAAAAAAGATTCAATATGAACATTAAATTCAGGAACATTTTAATATTATAGTATGTACGAGGGGCGTTCAACATATTCTCGGTATCGGGGTGAAGCTGTGGTTGTATATATAAATTGACTTATTTATCAAGTAATACTATTATTTTAGTGCATTCATGTAAAATTTCATATAAATGTGATTATTAATTCGCGTTTTATCTCTAGTTTAACAGAATCATAATGGCAACTGAGACGATGATGGTGAAAATTGAGCATCGCGCTGTAATTAAATTTCTCACTAAGCAAGGAAAAAGTCAAAAAACTATTCATGAAGAGATGGTGGCTGTTTACCAGGGTTCCGCACCTTCATTATCAAGAGAGGCAGAGAGAGCATTGAAGACGACCCCTGTCCGGCGCCCCGGCTACTGATTGTACGGGAGAAAGCATCAAAGAAAAACTTGTTCTTGAGGATGCCCGAATAAAGGCGAAAATGATGGCAGAGATCACCAAGCTTTCAATTGGTACCATTCACACCATTCTTCATGACCATCTTAACCTTTCAAAGGTCAGTGCAAGGTGGGTGCCACGAATGCTCACAGCGCCTCAGAAAAAAGTGAGAATCGCATGCTGTAGAGAGCTTTTGAAGATGTGTAATGAGAACGCGGACGATGTTATGGATCGAATTGTTACTGGGGACGACACATGGTTCCACCACTATGACCCTGAAAGCAAACAAGAGTCCATGCAGTGGCATAAAAAAGGAACAGACCCCCCGAAGAAGTTCAAAGTCACTGCATCTGCCGGGAAGCTCATGGCCACAGTTTTTTGGGACTCAAAGGGAATCTTGCTCATTGAGTACAAAAAAAAAGGTGAAACCATCAACGCCACATCCTACGCTTCCACTTTGCATAATTTGCGGGAGGAAATTAAAAAGAAAAGACGGGGTAAACTCGCAGCGGGTGTGCAGCTTCTTCATGACAACGCTCCTGTTCACACGGCGCGAGTTTCCAAGGCTGCTGCGCGAGATTGTGGTTTCGAAGAAATCCAACACCCACCCTATAGTCCAGACCTTGCCCCTAGTGATTATTTCCTGTTTCCGGATTTGAAAAAATGTCTTCGTGAAAAAAGATTTTCGGATGATGAAGAACTCAAGTCGGCAATAAATGGGTATTTTGCAGAGAAAGAGGAAATTTATTTTTTTGAGGGTTTAAAAAAGCTTATCTCAAGATGTAACAAATGCATTGATGTTAGGGGAGATTATATTGAAAAATAAAAACAATTTAAATTGAATTCGCATTTTCCTTCATATCGATACCGAGAATATATTGAACGCCCCTCGTATATATGGGCTCTATATGGTGGTATGTATCTTGTTTAACACCATTACTTGAAACTAACAAATTGTCACTTGGAAGCCCTCTGCTTACGAAAAATATTTTTTTCGAAAATTGCGAAAAGTTTGAGCGATATTTAAAAAAATAATGACTTAGAACCTAACCCACTTTGCTTCGTTTACTAGAGATTTAATAATAGGTAATATACAATACGAGGTCCTGGGAGGTAGTTAAAAGATTGTCGTGTTGAACAGATCTACTTTGATTGATTGCGAACTTGCTGCTGTTAAGATTAAAGACTTCATGGTAGGCATGGTTGTTGATGATGCGCATCATTCTTCACATTGATTTATAACGACCAACTTTGGTGAGGTGGATCCCAATATGATATAGAGTTTAGTTTGCTGATGTATCGGGCAGTTGATATTGAACTACGACTAAAATGCAACGTTTTGACTTTTCACAGGGAATGCTGGTTAATTAGTTAAAGTTTAATAACAAGGTTGTGCCCTTTGATTCCAGGTGCCCAGGACACAGAACCTGAAACACCGAGAGTTGCATCTGTTATGCTCGTTAATTTGGTCACTCGAGACACTTTTTCGATTTCTGAGATTACATCGGAGGCGGATTTTCATTTTATTATAAACAGAGATTTAATTTAATTGAATAATGTACCAAACGCCAGAGGGTACCTATTGTACTTTTTGACTGGTGGAGTCAGCACAAAATTATCTACCAACACAGCAGCGGTTTTAATACGTCTGATATCCCGTCACTCTCTAGACACTGCTCCTAAACGGTTCCCAATTTGTTCAGGTTACGAATACCACTGACTATCGCGAGCTAGCATACATCAAACTGTTTATGAATGTTCATGTATGAAAATGAACGTTAGTATCAGTATCGACATAACCGTTCCCGTTCTTTTTAAGTATTTCATTTTACGACAGGATGTGAATTATAAATGTCTGTGAAAAATTACAATATTTACATACATTTACTTGGTTTGGTATGTAGTTTTATGGATAACTGGTTTATATTTTTATGTCATAGTATTTACTGCAACTTATGCGACAGTCTGCTACAATGTGACTTTGCGCCGATACTATTCAACATTTTCCAGCATGCCAGCGTGCCCAAACAACTTGATCTCATACTGATCAGGTCCAAAGATCGAGGTCATTAACATTTTCTTGTGACGTGACTGCGATAAGCGTTATTGCGACAACTGGAAATCGAAAATCGTTTGTCGAAAGTCTGAAAACAGTTTTCTAGGCTTTGGCGGATGCCAGAATAAATTTGTAAGGATATTCAATCGTGGCATAACATGAGCAGCCACTTATTTGTCGAAATTTAGTCAGATATATTGGGATCTAGCTAGTTAGATTAATTCTCAGCTGTAGGAAAAACATTGACAAGAAGCATTAAGCTTTCCCACAGAAGAATCCTCCTAGCAACTGGGCTAATTGGACGAACTCGAAATAGGCTGACTGATGGAAATCCCAACATGTTCGGAAAATCAAAAACTTACGGTGAGCGGCTTCGTTTGAAACTCCCAAATATCTCAGTGCCCATCAGAAATGCCAACAATCTGTAAGGAAGTAGCCGAGTTCTCAAGCACTCACGAGAAAGACGAATGTTATTATGAAGAAGTCGGGAGTTAATGCCACTCAAATTGACAAGAGCAGTTCTTTCATCTACAGCTTTGTGAACACATTTACTCAGCAACAGAGGTTTATCATCAGTAAATTCAAGGATTGCCTGGATTTCCGTGTTCAGAATGCATGCAACATATCAGAAAGGCTAACAATGGCTTCTTGATAAGAGCAGAATAACTTCAGTTGCAAGCAACAGTAATCGAACCGGGAGTCGGATAAAGCATTTACTTAAAAGAAATCTCATTATCGATATATAATTCATCGTACATGTAAAGGTACTTGACTTGACAAACGGACTTGACAATTTTGAATTTAATTTATGAACGCACTCTTTCACTAATCATCAAACTGTCACTGTCAATTTATTCAGTAAACTCAACATTTTCATCATGGTAAAGTACACGAACGAGCAACGTCTGCAAATTATAAAAATTTTCTACCGAAATTCGGAGTCACCGGACTGCAACTTTGAGAGCGTTAACTCCAATTGCCTAGTTGCCTGTCTACTACTACTACTACTACTACTATAACAAGTTTAGTGCAAAAATTTGAGTCTACATATTCGTTGTGTGAAGTTGCCGTATCAGTGAGGTTGGTCGAAGTGTCGAAAATATCGCTGCCGTTCAGGCGTCCATAGCAAACGATTCAAATCAGTCAATTCCACGACGTTGTCAAGTATTAGGCATCGCTCAGACCACATTATGGCACATTTTGCGTAATGATCTTATTTTACACCCATACAAGATCAAGCTGACTCAAAAATTGAAGCCGATGGACCATTTGAAGCGACGTACGTTCTCCGATTGGGTTCTGGAGAGGATGCGCCAAGATCATGAATTATATCGCAAAATCATCTTCAGTGACGAAGATCATGTTTGGCTCAATGGGTTCGTCAATAAGCAAAATATGCGTTATTGGTCGGGTGAAAATCCACATGTGCTCATGAATCACCACTTCATCCACAGAAAATAACTGTTTGGTGCGGTTTGCATGCCGGCGGCGGTTTTTGCCCATATGTTTTCGTCGACGATAACGATCGTCACGTTACTGTGAATGGTCAGCGTTATCGCGCGATGATCACCGATTATTTTTGACCCGAATTGGAAGATATGGACTTGGACGACATGTGGTTTCAACAGGATGATGCCACAAGCCACACAACACACGCTACAATCGATTTATTGATAGTAAGTATGGTGAGCGTGTTATTTCAAGAAATGGGCCAGTCGATTGGCCGCCTTGTTCGTGCGATTTAACGCCGCTTGACTATTTTCTGTGGGGCTACGTTAAGTCATTGGTTTATGCCAACATGCCGACGACTTTGGAAGACCTCAGAGCCAGCATTGAACGCGAAATAGCGGCCGTTTTGGCCTAAATGTGTGGCCGAGTCGTTGAAAATTTGGTCCAACGAATCGACCGCTGCAAACGTACCCGCGGTGGCCATATGAACGAAGTCGAGTTCCATTCATAAATGTTTTGATTGTACTTCAAGCCGATAATAAAGTTTTTGAAATATCTCAAATGGTTTCGTTTTATTTAAAAAAAAAGTTGTCAAGTCCTTATTGGAAAACCGTATATTAATTTAAAATGATTTGGATTTCCGATAAGGAAATGTATTATATATGGATAACCTATTAATTGCGGAATCAGTTCTTTCTCGAAGGGTAAAATTAATTAGCAAATCTTTCATCTCTTTTGTCGAATTGATGCACCACGGACGTTATTTTACATACATACATCATGGATATGTACATCAGCAAACGCCAATACTCCTGGCACTCGAAAGTCGAAATTAACAAAATCAGCTGAGATTGTTTTCTTCGCTTATGCATATATAAATGTACTGAAGTTAATACTCTTTGTTGGCTCCGTTTTTCCTTCCTAAATGGAAATTGGATTCCATAAGTGTTCTTTTTAAAACTCTAATTCAACATTATTTTCATCAATCGATAACTTTGTATAACGAAATATGTAGTAATTAAGTGGAGATTGCTGTGTAAATCCTAAAATTTTGAATAATTGTTTTTATTGCTTTAAAATGTTCTAAGGGTTATGTGGAATTAATACGTATTTAAAATATTTTCGGAGTTATAGCAACAAGAGGTGATAGAGAAGGGTAGCAACGTACAGGTAGGCCATAAAAAAAATGTTTTTATGGCATTCAATAGACCTAAGAAAATATTGAAACAGATTTGAATACTAATGCGATTTTGAAAAAAGCTGCTTGACGCTGATAGTGATGAAATGTAATGATATGTAACCCACAACATGCATATCGTTTTGTAGAGTTTATGAAAGTTAAATAACACTTATACAATTTCAACTAAATTCAATTAGCAGTTTACGCATAATTTTGGTATTTTAGACACCAAATCCAATCCTATTCAGTATTTTTCGTAGTTATCTACGTTAAAATTTAACTCCATACGAACACTAAAGCCGACTATTAACTTCGTTATTGGTACAAACATTTTGGAAAATGTGGAAAGTATACTTAAGCTGTATACTTAATTTGGTTGTTAGTAAGGCCCTATGTATTTCAAAAACGACGGTGTCATATCTTTATTTAGTCTCACGTTTTCTATCACGTTTATTGATTAATCCCATTGCATTTTGCTATATCAAAAAAACACGTAAACCAATATTTAAAGCTTATAAAACCCTTCAAAAAGATCAAAGAATTTCAAGTTGGTAAGCAATCATTATACCATTCATCATTTGTATTTCTGATATGAGATGATTGGTCTCACGATCCACCACAACTTGATCTAACAACACACGAGATGTATGATACTACGCGCTGCATACTGATTTGTCAGAGGAGTAACAACATTAAAAAAGGTTATAATTAAAATGTTCATCTCATTTCAGTAAAGTTGTAATGGGATCAGAAATGAAACCAATACGAAATAATTTGAATGTCGCAAAAAAAAGGTCTCTGGCTCATCCTCCATACTCCCATACTTTTATACATGATGCTTCAGCATCATGAGGTGGACTAGGCCCTCAGTTAACATGGCTCTCCGGCTAGTGCGGTCTTTGGCTAGTTACCTCCAATTACGCATACGAAGTTGGCTGAGATTGCCTTCCACTTGGGTGCGCCAGCTCCTTTATTGCTTTGTCGCTCCTCTACATGCCTTTAAGGTTACCTAGCATACAATCAGAGGTTGATATCGCTGAACAGTCCATACAGTTCGCTGTTCAAATATCTCCTCCCATAAACCAAAACTGGGGTGATCAGTATATAAAGTCTTTTTGGTTGCTTGAGATAGGGGTTTACTGCTCAATTGTCTACTTATCCCAAATAAGCCACATCGCTTCGCATGGCTTTCGCTCTGGTGTCGTTGGCTGCGTATACGAATAACGGAACAGAGTTTTACGTCTTTAGTCCGCTTGTGGCTTTCGCACAATTTTTTCAAGAAAGATGTTGCAGAAATCACATGACAACGCATCGCCTTACTGAAGTCCTTTTCTGACATTGAAGGTCTCGATTTCTCATTACCGACTTTGACGGAGTAGAGTGCGGTTGAGGTTCCATTCGTTGGACACACTTTCATCGACCAAGGTTTTTGAGATGTGTTAATGTATACTCCGTAACCAATCATTACCTGCTGCTTTAAACAGCTCAGCAGCTGGGCCATCGGATTTAGCAGTTTTGTTGGCCATAAGCTTGAAAATAGCTGTTTTGGCTTCATCTCGTATGGGTGGACGGAAATTTTGTCTGTCTTCGTCCAAGTTGAATTGAACATTTTGTATGACAGTGGAATGTTTTTCGTTAGCAGGAATGAACTTCCCTAAGTGAGCTAATTCTCCTCTCCGAAGCCGAAATATTTACACGACTTTGGCGATGGTTCCAGTAGAATACAAAAGTCCAATGGGCACTTCAAAACACCAATGTATGGTATCCTGTCTATATTTGCGTTATCGCACTGCCCCAATAAAATTGTTAGTGGCATCTATTCACTTTCCACATGTACTGCTATTAGTACTTATCAATTTATTGCAAACGCCCATTATAAGCCGGAGCGGTTTCATTGAAGATTGTTATTTGTCTCTGAGCCAAACAACACGAATGTGGAAAACTAAAGGCTGTATCTTTTAGTCTTTTATACATCTAAAACCAATGTTCATCGGTACCTGGTTACATTTAAATTTACATCTATAAGCAGGAGCTATGAACCCAAATGCAAATCAACCGTAAACATGGTTACCCATAGTCAGATGAATCAAAACAAAAACCATCTGAGCAGCTTTCTTTACTTGTTGGATTTTCCATTATAAACAAGTCCTTAAAATGAATGATATTAAAAGCTATAAGGATGAGTCAAGCGACATAAATATTAGAAAGAAAAAACACTTTGTTAATGCAAGTGGTTTTCTTTATATATATATTTTTTTTTTTTCAAAAGAAAAATATTTCTTTGAATCCACTTCATATGTACAATCTGTTGCTTCACATAACTTGCATATGCATTGGATCTAAAACGCTGTGAACTAGAGCACGCAGTTGTTGGGATTAAGTAGGCGTGAAAACGTGGAAAACATATGGACACGAATATATATACATTTCTTTTGATTCATGATGTAGATATAGGCCATGATAGAGTGCAATACATTGCGATAGTGGATTAAGCGACTCCTTGTGGACAATTAAAATAGAGTCTTTGGTATTTCTTGTATTTTTCTTTTACTGCAAAATTTTATTCACATTTCATTACAAACGCAAAGAGAACAAAAACTGTTTTTACTATTAAGAATTGACATAGAAACATTTAAACATTTAGTTTAGACAGTTCCTGTACAAAGTTATCTCATAAATTGTATGGCTGCGTTTTTACATATATCCTTACCATTAAAATTCACGAAATCATCCGTCTATTGTAGTTATCTAGTATACAATGTATTCTATATACACAATGTACCTTAGATAAATAAAAGTCCAGCATTTTTTTAATATTATTTTTGTAAAACTTACGTTCTTGTCAGGGCTAATTAGTTACAAGGAAATTTAACTCAGAAGCTATGTACATCGATTCAAATTTCTACGTGCCAATGTAAAATTTGGATAAACACGTTATTTCAATACTTCTGCAGAAAGGGAGAAAGTTTTGCCCTATAAACGCACGTGCTTTAGTTATAATTCATGAAAATAACCTGGAAGAGGAGTTTGTTACTTGTATAATATGTTCATGACGGTCAGCTCTCCCATTAGAATTGTATTATCCGAGTAAATATATCTGAGGAATCTGAGTATCTGAGCAAATACAATATTGACGGAAATAATCTTTAAATTTGTTGCTTGAAACTGTTGTACTCGTATCTGGACGTTTGAATTTCTCTAGAAAGTTTTATAAGCCGGAAAATCTGTACAACACGCTCAGATTGAGGGCAAGTTTTATTGGTCACTCTCATTCAATAGTAAGTAATCTTGCTTGTTTATATTACGTCACACCGATGTTGAAAGATGCACTTCGTCAGACATATGAATGTTGTGGACATTACGGTCATTCTCTAGCACCATTTAAATTTAAATTCTTTAGCCAAATTCGAGTCGCCATGTCTGTTCCAAGCAGTTAACTTTGCGTCTAATTTTTCACGATTGTCTGCTGATTCTTATTTTTGAAAAAAATTATTATTATTATTAATTATTATTATTATTTATTAATCTTATGTACAGAGTAATATATTAAAACAACCGCGCTAGCATACATGGCTTTTTGCTGCGAAGGTAATGATAAATATCGTGTAATAAAATAAAGCCCGGGCGGTCGGGGGTGTTCAAAGCAAACTGCCAGAACTCTTGATTTCAACTACCCCGACACCCATTGGCAAAGTAAATAAGTTTATAATTTTACTGTCCATTTCAGATATTATAAAAGTTCATATACATTTTTTATATTAAGGTCAGAAGGAACTGAAAGAATATTTAAAAGATTGCTATCAAATAGTCTTATACAGAGATTGTTTATTTTATTGCATTCGGTGGTGGTTCTTAACTGAGTAAGTAGCTGTGAGTTAATCATATGTGTACAAGTAGGATTCGCAGGAAGCATTTATTCATTAAAGTTGTGGTGTGCGTCGCATATGATACTGGCATTGCCCTAATGTTAATGGTGGTGTAGTAATGAATTTACTCGTTCCATTTTTTAGCTGTACTATGATCCCAATGTTCTTTTTATTAATTTCGTCAAATCATTTTTGCAGGGTCGATATAAATTTATCACAGCGTTGGAGTTCGACGCAACTAATTTAGCATTAAGATCAGCATATTCACTGCCAATTATACCAATGTGTGCTGAATGGTACCCATAAAATTTTAATTTTCGATCCTAGAGATATTATGTTGTCTCGAATTAGGTTGATGACAGGTGTATGGTACTTGACGTTTTTAATAGTTGTAAGAACAGAAAGGCTGTCAGTGAAATTTTCTGGTTTCTTTTGGTTGCAATTTGTTTTGCTTTAAGAATAGGTAAGGCTTTTATTGAAAAGATGGAGAAGTAGCTTGGTAGCTTTTCTGCAGCTTCAAGTTCACCGTTTTTGAGGACAATTGTCATACCTATCAGTGTCATTTTTAGAACCATCGGTGTATTAAATATTCCATATATTGGGGGGAAAGTGTTTAAGTATTAGATCATGGAAGAGTTGGATGAAGGTTTCTTTGGGTTCGAATCTTTGTTGTGCTCGGATAAGATGATGTTGATAGCTTCTATCGGTAACAACCAAGAAGGGTGTTTTTCGATGGTCAAGTTCTATAGTAAGGTGTGATTCCGATATTTTTGGCAAAATTGAATGCTTTATATAAGTAAGGCACCTTTTTACATTTCAAAATTTTTGATTAATCTGGGAGAATTGGAGAACAATAAGATTTGCAGATTTTAGGGATGATGATTCGGTCTTCAATAGTTGAGAACCCTTCTTCGGCAAGCAAATTTTTCATTGGAGTTGTCCTAAATGCTTTAAGAGATGCCCTTATTGCTGGGTGGTATGGAGCGTTGAGTAACTTCAGGTTTGATTTACCGCACTTCCCGTATATAACTAGTCGATAATCAATAATTGACAAAGAGTAGTTTTAGTTATTTCGATAAATGTATTAATGTGAACATAACTACTTTTCGAGGATAAATATCTTATAATGTTTAGTCTGGAAACTAGATTCTTTTCTAACTCTAAGCAATGATTTTTAAAACTACATTTACAGTCAAAAATTATTCTTAATATACTTAAATTGTTAACATTTGGTATATTTATATTACTTCGTCCTACATCGAAGCCAGAACAGTTCAATTCAGTTTGTTTTTGTCAGAGGATATTACTGCGCATCGCCTGATTGGATACACTAGTTACAGATGTCGTTTAGTACTTCATTAAATAATTGAACACATCGGTTTATATCGTTACACTTAGACATTATATACAATATGTATAAGTCATCTGCATAGAGAGAATGATCTATATTTTGAAACTTTACAATAATTTCACTTAACTCATTCTACGACTATCCTATGATGAAAAGGACAACTGAAAGGTGATATCCTTGAGGTATGCCATTTTTTAAGTCATGTATATCTGAGAGTGTGTTGTTAACTTTAGATCTAAATTTTCTATTTGTAAGAAGAGATATTATAAAATTATACATTCTCGGTCCGATTTTCCATTTGAGTAATGTGTTTAGTATGACGTGAAGTCCTATGTGGTCAAATCGCATTGATTGATTCTCAAAATCAATTGATACTAACGAGACATGGTTTTTGGATGAAATGTGTAGCAGTGAGTCGCTGGTACTACGACCACATTTAAAAGCAAGTTGGTTTATATTTATGAGGTGGTACTTTTCAATATACAATACCATAAAAATCTCTTAGACATATAGATAAATCAACGTGAGTTAATGTACCATGAGTAGAGAAATGAGTTGGGGTGCCATCATTTAATAAGGACAAATCGGCGTTGGATAAAAGGATTCAACTTCTTTCCCTCTTGCGTTTAACGCAGGAGTTGAAATCGCATGTCACTACAATTGGTGAGCGTTGTGTCACTATTATACAATATTTTCCAGGTCTAGAATGGTTGTGTTGGATAGATGTAAAGGGATACGATAGTGAGTTTCATATTAAGATGAATTTCAACGGCTATTGCGGAAATATTAGAATTTATTCGACGAACTTCATAAGATAGATTTGTGAACCAGAAGGCAGGTGCCATGCTTTGACGTTGTAATATGAGTAGATGGAAAGTTATGAAATTTTGCTTCGTATTGCCTTGGAAGTTTGACTGTAGTGTTGGCCTGTACATGAGTTTCTTGAAGTGAAATTATGTGTGGATTGTTTTCTTTAATTAAGATTTCAAGTTCGCGGTAATTATAATAATTAAGGTTTCATTGCAAAACCTAAGGAGGGAGCTTGTGAATTTGAGAGACTTTTTTGCAGTATAATTTAAGCTATACTGCGAGAAATCAGAGGATGGTGAGATTATTGGTTGACTCTGTCGCCCAGAAGTCGAATCATTTAAACTCAACGGGGAGTCCGAATGCTTCGACCTGCGAACGACAGAGTCAGTATTTGGAGTTCCGATAGTTGGATTGGATGTTGTCATCATCATTATCATCGACATCATCATCATTTTCGGATATTTTATCATATTGTGCGTTAATACTGTCGATGAACATTGGTGTGGGTATAGTACTTAACTTAAAATCAGGTTTGAATTGGTTGAGATTTCGTTTGATTTTATTCGTGTTTGTGTGTTTACATTTAAAGAAGTATGTTGAGAGTTGTCTGAAGTTGTGTTGCTATTAGATAAGTTTGACGTGGTGGCGGAAGGAGAAAAAGTACAACTCGACAAGAGTGAGTTTCTAAAAAAAGAAACTGAAATCGTGGGTCATATTGTAACCACGGAGAGTATAAGATCTAAACAATATTATAGCCGTTAAATTATAAACTATTAAGAAAAACAAAATAGATTAAAGCATTTTTAGACATCACTGGGTACTACTATGGGTGGCCGTGGGTCAAGTGGTAGTGTATTGGCTTCCCAATCGGACCAGTCGTACCCGAAAGACTTTTTTCAGGCAACTAAAATCTCGTGAGGTGAATGGTTGCCTAAATACAACATCAAGTCAATTTACACTAATAATTTAGCCTCCCCATTAATTGTTGGATGCCACACATGGAGCGAAATAACCACTGAGCCCCCAAGCATCTTTTTCTCTCTTTCTCCACCCCATTCTCCGAAAAACCTAACACGTGCTCCGGCATTTTAAGAGCAGTCACACCCTCTTGAGTATTAATTAAAAAATCGATTACGGAAATACCGATTACGTTGGTATCTTTGAAAGTTTGAAAGCTTTAATAACATTGGATCTTATTCTAAAATACCCGAGCTTTAATAAAAAAATCACACTTACTAGTGGCAAATAAAATTATGCGTTAGGAGCGGTTCTGTCATAGGAAAACCATCCTGTTAGCTGCGCTAGCCGTACGTTAAACCATCTCGGTATACCAACATCGAAAAAGAACTCTTAGCGATTGTATGGGCTACAAAACACTTTAGATGATATATTTATGGCAAGATATTTACAACCAGAACAGGGCACCGACCATTAGTTTGGCTAAGAATGCTGAAAACCCCAAATGTAAAACTACAAAGGTGAAAAATAAAATAAGAAGAGTACAATTTCGATGTAGAATACGAGTATGTTAAGGGAAGAAATAATCAAGTTGCAGATGAAGTGTCAAGAATGAAAATTCATTACAGAGCTACAGAGCACATGAAGGGAATTCCAAGCAATGAATATTGAAAACAGAAGGATAATAATAAAAGACAATCCAACGGTTGCGTCTGTCCACAGTGCAAATAAGGATAGCAGAGATCACATCTCAATTGTTGATATTGCTGTTGATATTTACGAAACTCAAATAATCGTGATGCAATAAATACTCATACTCGTATATAGAATTTGGAAAAGGAAAACTAGTTATCTATTTGGGAGATTTTAAAGAATATTATTTTATGGATACATCTATTAAAAAAAGTTTATTCCACATAAAGGAATAGTACAATAGAAATATTTTCAAACCATCATCATTTATTGCGAAATTTCATGACATATGCATTAAGTACTTTAGCAAAAATAGATTATTAATTACAATAAAATGTATAAATTCGTAGGCGATATTGTGTAAAGTTTATAAAAAATTGTGAACGATTTCGATATTTGAATAGCAGAAGCCCAAACCATTGGCGAATGGAGAATGGAATCGAGTTTTCTAGCAAAATGGAAAATTGTATGGAACGCTGGATGAGGCTGATTGTTCTTGAAATATGTCAGGGAGGATCAATATCAGCATACCAAAATATGCAGGTCAGTGTATCAGTTAAATTTTAAGTATTAATTTAAAAAAAAATTGTAAGTAAAAGACAAGAAAAGTGTAAGTGGTTGAGGTAGCGATTTAATTGTGAATTGTGACTGACTGGGACTCATACAAAGAATCCCTCAAATTATACAAAAAAGAACTGAGGAAGGCAAAGCGACAATCCTGGAGGTCATTCTGTGACAAAATCACAGAAACCTCTGAGGCATCGCGGCTAAGAAAAATCCTCTCTACAAATCCTATGACGCCTAGCTGCTTGAAAAAAACCTACAGCTCTTGGACAACCTCAAGTGATGAATCATTCAACCTGCTACTGGACACCCACTTTATAGGTAGCTCACGAACAGGCCTATTGCAACCGAGTCTGGACGGAATAATACCTGCCGAGTTACAGATATTATTCTGCCCGTGCTAGAAAATATTAAGAGGAGCTGTGTTGAACTTATCCACATTCCACTGTTGGAGAGAAGTCAATTTAGTATTCATTCCTAAAGCCCGAAAATGCTCTCATGTTGTCCCAAAGGACCTCAGACCTGTAAGTATATTATCTTTCCTTCTGAAAGCTCTAGAACGACTGATTGATATCCATATTCCAGATGAAATTGATCCAAAACTTCTGTAAACCGCTCAACATACCTACTGTAAATGAAAGTCGGTGGAAACGGCACTGTACTCTTTGACTAGCCACATCAAACGATCCCTACAATATAAAGAGTACACAACGGTTGCTTTTCTGGACATAGACCGCAACCACGACTGCGCTGTCAACTCTGCAGGTAGACGACTCACATGGAGAGTTTGATCAGTCTCATGCTAAAAAGAAGAATAATCAACTTCTGCTAAAAGATGTGTCAGTATTCTCTGGAATTTAGTGGTTAATGAACTATGATATACCTGGAAGCGTGGGGTAGCAGGGTGATTGCCTGTGCGGATGACGTTGCTATAGCCGTCTCAGGAAAGCATCTCAATACCATTAAAGAACTCCTTCAAGTAAATCCCAATAGGTTAACCCGCTGGGCAGATCGGTGTGGATTGAGAATAAAACCCCATAAACCGATCTTGTCCTCTTTTCCAGGAAATAAAATAAACGGTACCAGTTTAGTATTTTCCGGTACAGCAAAACATCTGGGTCTCATTTCTGACAGGAAACTAAACTGGAAGGTTGATATTCAAAAAAAAGTCAATAAATTTACAATAGCTTTATTCTCTTGCAAAAAAGCCATTGGGAATAAATGGGGCCTTCAACCTCAATATTTAGTTACGGGGTGGTCGTCTAGTGGACGGCCTTAGAATATACGATCAACTGCATTAAACTAAGCAAAATCCAAAAAAAACAGCATGTCTATGCATAAGCGGAGCCTTACGGTCTACCCCCTCTGCGGCATTAGACATTCTGTTTCATTTGCCACCCCTCGATATCTTCAGAAGGCAAGTAGCTGGGACCGTAGGACCTAAAACCGATAGCGGAGTTGGTAGCGGTGTTTTCTCAGATAAGCTAAATCTCAGCCTCTGAACAGGCTAACATTTTGGCGACTCGGTCTCACTATATTCTTAAATTGCCCTTGAATGCCGATCATCGCTCATGGAGATGGCAGAGCAGTTCAACATTTACCTTTGTTGGGTGCCGGGCCACTGAGACATTCCAGGTAACTGCAGATCCGATGAACTCGCCAATATTGGAACCACTCTACCTATTCTACAGGAAAAGGGTAGTATAGGTATACCAATCGCTACGTGCAAACTAACATTAAAGCTGGATGATAATGAAAGAACAAACCTTAGGTGGACTGTTGGGCAATCATGTCTAGCGACCAAACAAGTCTGGCCAAATCTAGATCTGAATCGCTCTACTCGTAAGTGTCTGATCCTTTTAAATAGGAAACATCTCAGCACCATAATAGGTGTCATCACTAGACACTGCCTCATAGGCTAGCACGCAAGAATGCTTGGCGCTTTTACAAATGATTTCTGTGGAAGCTGCATGGACGGGGAAGAGGAGGAGACAATCCTTCACCTATGTTACTCTGTACACGTCCAGCTCTCTCCCAGAGAAGTAAGCCTAATCTAGCGGCTTTCTTCTACAACAACCTAAACGATACAGAAAATATAGACGTTAACAGTCTTCTACGCCTTATCATAAGCTTAAACTGGTTCCACTAGTAAGAGGATCATAGATCCACATAGTATCACAATGGGCCAATAGGCCTAAGTGGGTTGGTACTTCCAACAGCCACTCTTACCTACCTACCTAACTACCTTGTATTGAATAAAGCGATTGTGCTGAAAGAAATAAGTTCAATCATTTGTACCCGCGCATACATTTTACAATATACTCGTATACAGCAAATAATGCAGATCAATCAAATGTAAAAGTAAACATCCAGAATATTGATTGTTTGGAGCAGAATCTTAATAGTGAAGGTGTTACGTCACAAGCGCAGCTACCATACAAAATTGATTAGCAGATTACTTAATATCTTATCACAGTAGCATACGCATCCGGTAAAAGTCTTTTGTTGCAATCCAATCCAATCAGCTTATTTGTGCAACGAATGTGATACTTGTTAAAAATGTGTTTAGACACCAAACTAGGATACGAACAATTATTATACATATTCGTATATGTGGGGGCACAATCGAAAGATAAGTATTTCATAAACAAAATACAACGTGGAACCAGTAGTCTTAAGCTTAACTACACCCTCATAACGAGCAATGAGTAAGGACCACAGTAGAGATGCGTGCACTCTAGGGCGACGGCCGACGTCGATGACCTAATGTCAATAATTTCAAATCATTTAAATGTCAAAGCAATTATCGACACTGCTGTTGATCGGATGAGCCATTGGATTGGGATATCTGCTGAGCTGGGAAACCAGCGTATTAGCATAGTATAGCCTGCTAAGGAAGGTGGCGATATGGGACTGGATATAAAAGGGAGTAGTAAAGAAGACATGGAGCGACGACGGTCTGAAATATAAAAATTATAATATATAAATAATATGCTGTCGAAAGGAAAGAGTGCCCAACAGAAACGTCGCAGACAGCACGTCATAACGCAAACTTTATCTTGGAGCTGGTGAAACATTGGATCCCACTGCAAATTCAAACAATGACAAGTGAAGTCCAATGTTGTCAATTCAATTCAAATTTTACTTAATTCAGTTATGATATATAAATGTAGACATATCTGCAAAGCTTAAAAAGCTTGTCTGCAGAAGACTATTTACATATATAGATTATATACCTTTTTTTTTAATATATTCATTAACAATTAGTAAAATATATATAAATATATAATGTATAAATGGAGATATGGGTGTTAGCTGGTTTTTTGACAAATTTCTGAATTCTAATGGAATACTATTCATTCCAGAATCGTGGGAATTCGTATAGATTTTGGACTCTATTCTAGTATTAATGAATTGTTCATGAAGCAGCCAATGCTTTTAAGTTGATATCACATCCAGTTTGTGCAGTTGCGATAAATTAAGCAGCTTTATCACTTCAGGGATCTGACTCGTTTCAAATTGAGGACCCATTTTGGTCCGATATATTGTCTTTTTAGCCGGTGGTGTAGGGACTTAAGGCAGCTTAGTTGGTGTGTATTTCCCTACGCTAGTATGCCGTACCTTAAGTGGGATTCAACAATTCCAAAATAGAGTTGGCGTAGAACATCTGGTGCATCAGTAATAACTGATGTGAAAGAGTTTTTATATGAGATTTCCATTGTAGTCAATAGTAACACATTGTAGCCAATAGACACATTTTCTACCATTCTTACACAGTTATCTTCCTTTTCTAGCTGTACGTGATCTTTTGCTTTAGGTAAACAACCTGTTTCATGGACTTTTACAATATATTAAACTTGTATTCTACAATATGTAGTGGGCAGATGTGCTTAATTTTTGTATGGTCAGCATATGCATATCCGATGTTTTTTTTAATACTGAGAGCAGTTCATAATGAAATTAATCAGACCCAATTTTGATCCTTGTGGGACTCCGTACACTGTTTTTTCTCCTTCACTGTATTTACTACTAATTAGTACTTTAAAATTTCTATTGTATTTTGTAAGCAGGTTTTGAACCATGATAAAATATGTTCTTGTACCCCGACCTTCTGCAGTTGTCTTAATATGTGTATTTATATGACTTAGTGTTAAAAAAAAATGCTTCTTTGAAGTTAATGAATAATACTGCTAAATTGGTATATTTTTCGAGGCTAGTATTAAGTCTATTGGTGAAGTTTCCAAGCAGTTGTTTTTCTGGAATCCAAACTTTTTTTTTTTTTTTATAATTTACGCGCGCCTAAGGGGTTAGATACCCTTTTACTGTTGCCAGGGCGCGGGCGGAAAGATAGAAGGAGGAGAAAGGAAAATTGTTTTTGTAGTGGTTTGAAACTCAGGTGTGTTTGGTTTCTATGTTTGCTCTCCAGGGGTGGGAGTCCGAATAGGACGGAGAGTTTTTCTTCACTCAGAGTGATTCGAGATATAATTCCCAGTATTTTTTTCATTGCTTGAAACTCTTATAACAGCCAAATCTACGTGTCAGTGTTATGCCTTCACACGCAGAATTTTTTGTCTGAGTTCCAATTACACAATGAAAAACTGATTTGCCATGGGCAGGATTCGAACCTGGGCCCTCCGAGTGAGAAGCTTTTGCTACTACCACTACACCACGGCCACCCCACTGGTTTCTTTCTAGAAATTTATTCCTTTCTATATATTTGTATATCTTTTTAGAAACAATTTCTTCCACAGCGGATAGAATAGATATTGGTCAATAGTTTGATGTATCGTCTTTCCTAAGTACTTTTTATATTGGTCGTACAGTAGATGGTTTCAGCGTTTGCGTTTTCCCCTTGATTCAAGCTCATATTCATCAATTTTGTTATTGTTGCTGAGAGTATTTTTGCATTGTTCTTCAAGTCCTTAGTTCTTCTGACATCTAATCCAGGAAATTTGTTATCTTTAGTGAAGTTAGGATATTCTTGGGAACTGGTTACAAGGCCCTTGAAAACTTGATGGTTGCATAAATGGGCCGTGTTGGCTATATCAGAAGAAAACCTTTTTACAAATTTATTAGCTAGAGATATAGATGTAGGCTTTTGTCTTTGCGGTGTTTCATGATACAGATTCATCTATACTACCCGATTTTTTCTCATTTTTCTTTCAGATTTGTTCTATTGTCTTGAAATTGTTGTCTACAGTAATAAGAGCTTCTGAATTTTATATTTTTGTTGAGCTCAGTTCGGAATAGTTTAAATTGTTTTTGTCATAATTATTTAGGTTTTCTGACAATTTTTTTGAAATTGTCATTTTTCCTGTTGTTTCTATGTCACCGTAAAAATCAACCAAATGACCACATTCTTGCAAACGCTGTTTCCTTGGACTAAGAGGGAACTACTGAAAGACAAGTCCCTCTTACGAACGGCGAAGGGACCATAGATGACTCTTATCACCTCAGTCCTACTGTATGCATTTATGCTATAACAGACGTGTGTTCGACTCCATTCCGTAGGGACAAGGTGGTAAGCGAAGACTTTGCCTTAGGTGGCACGCTCAACTGGAAATGATAATATTCTCAGAGAAATAGTCACTCATCATTATTAGGTAACGTTGACTATTGACTGTTACCATACCAAGCAGTGCTCCTGGAGTAATTGAATCTAAATTTCTAAGAAAGTGTGTGGTCAGATGAGGAACCCATACATCGGGCCCATTTTTTGATCAAGCTTTCCGTAAATGGTCTAAAACAGTTTTGTGAGCAGCATTCTTCTTCTTGTCATAGAAGTACCTACTGCAAAATTTAGCGAAATTTCTCATTATTTTTCTCCAATTTTAAATTTGAATAAATTTAAAACTTCCGCAAAACCACATGTATACACGCATATCCAAGCTTGAACTTTCACCTTTCAAACGAGCATCCACAGTTTTTAATGCAATCAGCTGTTCCTGAGTTATTTGTATTTAACTTCACCTATCGCCAAAAATTCCACGAACTTTTTCATTACTAGGCAAATGGATTCGACTAGGATCTGTGGTCGCAGTGACACTTTACAGCGTGACTTTAGATAAAGCTGAGAATATGGACAACATCATTTACTTTTCAAGTAAGCCTCGTGGAAGAAATACACATTGTCAGAGCCAATAAAATATGGACTTATTAAGTTTATAAACTTATGAGTTCAATATTTTAAATAAAAACTGATTTAATTCAAATACGTTTACAGCTATCCCGCGTTTTTACAAGGCACTATTTACATTGGTATATTTAAATGATTTTTTTCTGAATTTCTATATTAATTGTTGATCCTTTATCCATTATTTGCACAATGATACGGTTTTACTAAACTTTCTCTATTAAATATCTCTATCCGCAGATTTTGGGAAACTGATTTACGTACGGTACGAAAGACTAATCGTTCCACTATACGACAACGGAAAACTACATTTGGGGAAAAATTATTACCGTAAGTAAGCGATTATTCGAGATACATGTGTAGGAGTATTCTGTATGGCATATGGTGCAGAGGATTATGATGGTACGCTGGTATGCGCTCCATGCTAAATTTCCTTCCGTTTATGGTTCTTAATTAAAGGCTGGAGATAAAACGAGTTGAATAGAAAAAAGAAGAAATATTCATATTCATAGTCCTCAGCACGATATGAATCCTTTCAGAAGAGGATTATGTGACGCTTTCTTTTGTTTTACTTTTCCAGATATGAAGGTTTACAGGAGCCACGTAATAAACAACTAGATACAGTACTAGAACAAGCGCTTAAAGAAGCCACAGACGATGTGACATTTAAAAAGGTCAAACGAATGAGTTACTCTAGTAATGCTGCCGGAGAGGTAGGTGCAACTTAACTGCTGTTCATCTGTTTTGATTAAATTTCATTCATTCATTCATTCGTGTTACGAGTACTTTATTTTATTGCAAACAAAGATGTATTAAGCTTGGAAATTATCCAAAGTCTGTATATCTTAATCTGCAAATTTATGGCAAAAGTGTCCTTGGTTTATATATTATCCCCTTTCAATTGGAGACTAAACACTGAGCAATTATTTAAAAGCTCCTCTCTTGTAAGAGATCAATTTAAATGTCAATGACAACATATCTACAGTATTTGGAATCGTTTAAAGTATCACAGAAAAAGAAAACCACTTTATCAGTTAGAAGCAATAAATCTCGATTTCTCGTCCCTTGCTACTGTGTATTACAATTCTAAAGGATTGGATTTTTCTTGTAAACCTTCAAGGGACTTTTAAAGATTAATTTGTTTTGAAGGATCAATTCTTCTGCATTGAATGGGGTCTGAATAGTTTCCAATTCCTTCAATGGAAGTAGACATGGGTGAAGGAAGGAAAGACTTTTGTTTCACATCCTGTGGTAGACGAGTTAAAGAGTATAGCCAATTAAATGTGTGGCTACGATAGTAACCCATGAAATGATTTTGAAATATTGTAAAAGGTCAGATTTAGTGAGGTTTTAGTTTAAAATTTCAGTTGCTTTAGCTTGTGGATAGACAATAGGAGGGTTACCATTAGAGAGTTCAATCCAACTTGTGGTTAAGAAATTCGAATGAAATGCAGAATGAGTTAAATTAAGTGAAATAAGGGTTATATTAAGGTTTGTGCTTTTGCATAGGATATAATTGTTTAAGAGCATTTACTCTGAGCTTATTATATCTAAACCTTTTTCGGTTTAAGGCTATGCTTGACATAGATAAAATATCTCCATGTTTTCTACCTCTCTACCGTTTGCGCAGCTTTTCTCTCTCTTACTAACTTCATGGGCTCCCAATCGGTGAATAGGACTCAGCCTGAGACACGGGCAGCCTTCTACTGTCGTCGATGCCGGGCACTCCGTAACCAGTTTCCGAAATGTTGTCTTTCTTGTCGACTCGAATCAGGGATCCACTATGTTAGAGCATCGTTGTTCATTCGTCCGATGCGACTGAGCCAGTGTAGTTGTTTTGGCTCCCTGGATTTTGATATTCAGATACCGTTGTGCTTCTCCTTTATTCACCCTATTCGCCTACCAGACCAAATTTTTTACGACTATATGCTTTGCTTTCCTGCTTATCATCCATATCAATTAATAAAACTAAGTACATAAATATTTCGTAGAATATCCATTTCATCTACCGGATAAGCAATTTTGGGCACATTTATTTCGCTAAACCGAAGTAGAAGTGGTTTCCTAGGGTAAGTTTTCGCGGAATCTCTCTTAGGACATCATTCGTTTTGTAGATATTTACTCCGAGGTAAACTCCTTAACCACTTTTAAGTTATTATCGTCAACAATGATGTCTTATCCTTGGCGATGAATGGATTTTTCTCTATTTGTTAGCAACATTTACGTGGTTTTGTCCTTATTTATTTAAATGAGAACTTATTTCGCCTGTTCTGCTATTGCCGTAAAAACCTCTGTGATTGTGCGCTGGGAGCGATTGATGATGTCGATGCCGTCTGCATATCACAGGAAGTGAACATACATGTTGGTTGAAAATAGTACCTGTGTTAACGCCTGCTGTGGGCACTATCTGTTCCAGCACTAGATTAAAGAAGTCACAGTACACGTTTGAAATATCATATAGAGTTTTGAGCAACAGTTTCCAAATTGCATATTACACCCTTGTTTTTCAGCAGCAGACTCCTGAATTCTGCCATCGCTTTGTAGAGCTCAGAACCATGAATTCATATGCGCTTTGAAGTCAGTGGAGAGATGGCTGGTATCGACTTAAATCACGTTTATTTCCGAATTTGAATACGTTTGAAAATTTTGTCGATCGCAACTGCCATACAATATTAAAATAAGTAATATATTGCCAACAATTTAGCTTAAATAGAAACGCTCTAAAACGAATTCTGCAATCTCTATGACAACAACATTGAACTTTGATCGAAACGAGGCCAACGATTTTATTGACAACATCTTGAATAGAAAGGAGAAAGTGCAGCAGCAGCAGAAAGCACCAGCATTTAGTTTGTTTTTCATTCTGTCCCCAGTTTTGCCTTACTACCCTTAAATACAACGGTTAGAGCATGGTGATTTCTTTGAAGATTACAGGCGTTTACGAGTACTGATACAGACTTTTCAGCAACATTGTGCCACTGACAAAACTAAAAAGCCTAAGAATTCGCTGTGAAAAATCAATCAATTTTCTGAGGAAAGTTTTAGGCGCTCACACAATATAGCACATGGCATTCTGTATGTTTCGTAGAGGAGACTTACTCCTATGTAACTAGTATACTTCCTATTGTCTCTCATCTTGAGGACTGGACAATGTCCAGATTCCAATTATCGCTTTAGAGCCCGTCTCCGCCCAGCTGCTTAATTGGTTTCTATATTGACTTCCGCCGTCCAGGGATATGCGGAAGTAATTCTTTTAGAGTTTTTGCATCGACTGTGACACTACTATTACATTCCCATTCTTATTTCTGAGAAGATTTTATTCGATGGTTTGCCCTTTTTACCTTCTAATTACAAACATCACTTTTCTTTGGCTAAAGCCGTACTCCTCACATCTTTATCATTTTTTAAAAATTTTGCAGTTAAGTTTTGTCTTTTTCTCTAAAAACATTTGGTATAACTTTGGCTCTGCCTAATGCTTGACTGTAAAATTTGAGTACAATTCCACACCAAATACGAATCTGGTGGTTTCCTCGTAATGCTGAAGCTAATCTACTGCATTGATAATAAGAACATAGGATTGCTCGGGAGGTTTTGAGTGAGACGATCCGAGAACGGTATGACGGTTAGTTGTAATTGCACTCGTTAGACGGGCAGCTTCTTTACAACGCTTCGGTGTGGATCAACAAAGGTGTGAGTCACATTGCTTATATATTTCGCCGAGATGTTCTAACATGTCATTTCGCCGTTCTACTCAGTGTGCGCACAAGGGTCAATTAAGCCATTACATATGTGGATCTGCCTAGTTTAAAGGCTTTACAAATGATCATAAAAAGGAATAGAAAGAAGAAGCGTACCCATGTGACTTCAAATAATTTTCTTGAAATTTAAATATTATTTTCCTTTCCTCGGTCAAATTACAATACTACTTAACAAATGTTAAGTACACTCGTCAGTTCTCTCGTTTTCGGTTCGCGAAAGAAACTCTGCAAAATTTGCGATGATTATAATACTATTCATATATTTCATATATGTTTTCAAATGAAGAATTAATTTAAGTCCTTAACAATATTTCACTTGAATTTGACAATTGTGTTTTAACGGTTCGTTTTACTGTAAGACATATACGAATACTCGATTGTGCGAAATAAGCTTAATTCTGTTTGATTGCCCTTTAAAATTATTCTCTCCCATTAAATCCAAGTCCAAGCAAACGCAAATTGAAAGACCATATGATTTGCGTCCTTTCAAATCCAATTTCTGCTTATTGACACATGGACCTGTGCTCACCTGTTTATTACAATACCTCAATTGAATCAAAAATTCAATTAGCTTTCTGTGTAAACAGCACCTTTATTACCCAATTTAATGAAGTTTATCTCTTCTTTCTCATTATTTCAGTTGACACAACGTTTAGCCAATGCAGCCGGTCTCGGTAGCAGCTCCACGAATATGGCTGGCACTGGCACATCTTCAGGACTTGGTTCCGTGCGAAATTCAAAATTAAACGCTGACCTTCAGGCATTAGATAAATTAGTATCCACTCTATTGGAGCATCATCATCAGCTCCCCGAAGGAGTATCTACAAGAGCTTCGACTAAATTAAATCGTCGTCGTCCACTATCGCGTTCAGCAAACAACCTTATGTTCGGTCGACCACAGGTGCAGCACCACGAGTTTGGCGGTGAAAATAATTTGAATCTGGGAATGATTAATAACAACGCTGGAGGTGTCTGTGTTACTGGCAATAATGCTGCTGACATTCAGAATACATCGTTGATGCCAACCATTTTAGAGCAGAATCAAATTTCCGGTGGTAATTCATGGTCAACGGATCGTTCAAATGCAGCTGGTGTACGGAGTGTTCTCAACACAATTGCGAATGCACCGCATCGCTTTAGCCAGAGTTTGAATACCAATCAGGATGAGGAAAATATCAATTTAACCCAAAATATTGTTGATTAGAACTTAGAATATATTCTCAGTGACCATAACTATATAAATACAGTATCTAATTATGTATAACCAAACTATTTTTTGTTCACAACAGCTTTTTCGCTAACACAACTGCTTTGATAAGGCTAAGCTATCAAACTACATTCCAAACTTAAGTTAAAAACGTCACCATTAATCATGAAAAGTGAAAAGTCAACAATAATTGGTGCACAGCCGACTCAGCCACCGTATTTACATTTAAAAAAAAAAATCATTTTTCCAACTTTCCATCCCCCTTCGTATGAATAGTATCAAACCAGAAGAATAGGTATGGTATGACTCGAGCTGTAAAGAGGCGGTCGAGAAATGTTTTTTTCGGTCCTACAAGATCAACCCGAGAGAGGAAAACCGAAGAAAATTTAAACGAGCCAGGGGTGACTGCAACGCCTTTCTTAAATGGGTGAAGTTCTAATACGACCAGAAACTGAGGCAAAAAATATTATAATGTCTCAAAGGTAGTAAACATTTTTGATCGTTAATTAAGAGCATTAGGATTTCTGCCTCATCCTCCATCCCAAAGCTCATTTACAATGATATTTCAGCTATTAGCTCTTTGGACAAGACCAATCTGCTTACTGCACACTTTGCGGTCAGCTCAACACTTCCAGATTGTGCTTTTTCCCCGCCTACACTTGAGTGCGTCGCATCATTAATTGGATGAATCCACTTTCGCACTCGTGTAGTAGCAAGAGTGCTTAAAGATCTTAATACATACAAATCCCCTTGTCCAGATGGTATACGAGTATCTCACCTTTTTCTGAAGAGATTTTCTTCCTCGCTGGCAAAACCACTACACAAACTTTTTCATCAATCCTACCCCTTCCGACTCTTTTCGAGCAAATAGAAAACAGCATTTTTTCAGCCGGTCGCTTCTTTCTAAGGTCATGGAAACGCTGATAAACCGTCAGCTCATGAAATATCACGAAACGCGAAAACTTCTCAATGACCGGCAATATGGTTTTCGTAATAGACTGGTGATTTGAAGGCATGTCTCATCGAAAAGTGGAACCAAAGCGTACACCAATCTGGCGAAATCAAGATATTGTAGTTGCACTTGATATTTCTAAATTATTTGACAGAGTTTGGCATCAGGCTCTTTTGTCGAAAATGCGTGCTTTTGGGATCCAAGACTATCTTCTTCAATGGCTTAGAAATTACCTTTCGTAACGTTCAATTCATGGCTCCTAGCTTTCTTTCGCCCGCGCTGGGTACATATATTTTAAGGGTATACAAATCCCTTGAGCGCGCGCTAATTGTGAAAAAAAAAGAAAAAAAAAGGATCTGTTAGTATGCGGCTTGTTTTAATTTAGCTAAAATTTCAAAACATTGGACTCGTGCCTAAGTCTTATGACAATACAATATACAATAGTAGGACATCGAATACCATTCCACTGTATATTTTGTATGACGGTCGTCAAAAAATGGCAGAATACATTTTACTTCAATCTCCTTGATATGCATATCAAATGAAAGCGTTTGACGAGTATTAATTCAATAAGTTTTGACTTGGATCGGTGAGATAAGCATGTCGGTCGGTAAAGTGATCTGCTGTTTATCTAAGAGAAGCAAGACGCCAGGCTACGAAGTGAAAATTCTGACGTTGGTTAACCGAATCAAGTTGCTTTTACAACAATATAAAACAGTGTAAACAAAATTTTTATTCAGAACCCGCTATCCGTCAGTTATTGCATACACTCATCCGTTGCCCGTACCGTATGATAAATATAGTAACGGCAGTGACCGAGTGCAAGCAACAGTACTTCGACCAAGAGCGGGAGAGCTGGTATATCCACTGTGTGATATTTTTTTATTTTTTTTTTTCACTGCACTTCACTATTTTTTATTTATTTATTTGGCCTAATTTTAAGATCAGCAAGACATTTTAGATCGGCCTAGCCTCATACTAAGGGTGGGGATTGTGCGTCAAACACAAGTTCTACTTTGCTATCAATAAATTGAAGGGATGACAAGGCGTATCCTTGCTACCATGAATGTTTGGGCATTCTGTGGAATTAAGGCTTATATTTGTCAGGAATTCACTTAAAACACATGAAACATTTTTATTCCAATCGATTGGACATCCGCACAATTATAAAGGCTACGCCCATCAATGACGTAGTTCAATAATAAAGGGGGTTAAAGCAATACTAGTCTGAACGTAATGGTTTACAGGACTACTAATAGTACTCACCGGGAGCAGTCAAGGCACCCCAGACTTCAGTCCTGACCTAACTTGGAAGACGTGGGCCCCCTATTAGAAGCGTTATGGTGGCTGTGGTTTAAACCTAAAGCCACAGTCTTCCATATTTGGTTGAACCAATATAGAGTTGCAGAACTTACTGGGTGCCGTGGCACTAAGATCGGCTAGAGGTTTTAGGTCGGCCTTGACTCAAACCAAAGGTGAAACCTGTGCCGTTAACATAGGTTCCGAATTGGTATTATATTAATACATGCAAGCGCTGGCCAGGGGATTATGGTCCCGATGGATGTACGGGCATCCTGTGTAATTAAGTCAATCCATTGTTAAGTGTTTACGTATAACCACAAGAGACATCTGTACTTTAATTGAGTATAGTAGGTGATTAATCACAGAAACTGATTTTTTAAGCAACGACTAGAACAACAACGACGAATAAGCAACAGTGTGGGAAACATTTCGAATATATCTTTTGTTTGCAAGGATCATTTTGTTAAATGCCGAAAATGCTTCCTTTATTGATAATTGCTCAGCCATTTTAACCTTCGCTCGCGGATTGGAAGACAGACTGAAGACACTTTCAACTTTCTGATCCGTAATGGAGTTGAAGGGATCGCATGGATCGTTTTCCAATGACTGGTGACCGTTAATACAATTTAAATACATTGAATTGACTCAAACACTCACCAAGATATGCAGTTTTCTACATTTGAAATTTTTGTCCATTTTATATAAAATCCTTCCTA
Source organism: Volucella bombylans (assembly GCA_949129095.1). Taxonomy (NCBI): domain Eukaryota; kingdom Metazoa; phylum Arthropoda; class Insecta; order Diptera; family Syrphidae; genus Volucella; species Volucella bombylans. Next base: position 38,901,920 of record OX422141.1, on the reverse strand, counting down.
GAACTTTATGAATAAACTGTGTATATGTTAAATGTTTAAAACAATCATGTAGTTAGTCCTATTGAAATCAAATAAATTTTAGTGATTTTTTCGCAAGTGAAAATACCATTAAAAATGCAGGTTCAAAATCTGTGTGACTTATATGATAATTGTTTTAATCGAGAAGGGATAAAAGAAAATACTAGAAACACTTTGAAACATGTAAGCTAATAACTTCACTATAGAAGTGATAATTTCAAACTCGTTTAAGCTATTGGAACGTATTTATTAAAAAGGTATCCTTTAACATTGATTAAAATTGACCAATTTTTAATTGCTACAGCCTAAAAGTGCGGACATCATATCATTCTTCAAAAAGGTGACGGTAGCAACGCCATTAATGATTTGATAATCAGTGCCATCGACCACGGTCTTCTTTTAATTTAACTGGCTCTATAAATTGCATTTTAAATAGATTTTCACCTTATCTTACAAAAAGAAAACAAATGCTTAGAGTCGAAGAACATTTAAGTAATTGTAGTAGTATTAAAACTGGACTCCTTCAGGGTTCAGCAATTGGACATATCTTATTTTTATTTATAATGGGAAATTTTTTAAGCATTTGATTTTTAATTGTCAAAAAAAAACACATTAAAATTGCAAAGTGTATACAATTTTTATTTGAGTTTATAAATCAATGCTTGCCATTTATGTACTTTTTAAACAGTTCTTCATATAAATGTTGACCACGACTACGTTTTATGTGGTCTACATGGAGATTCCAATTTTGAATCACTTTTTCGAGCATAAAATAAAAATAAAAATAAAAATAATAAAAATTAGATAAGGTGGAAGCGGCAGCAGCACGTGAAATTAATGACTTGTGACTATAAGCCGATCCGGATTTGATTTTGAGAATATTGTTCATAATGAATATAATAAATTAACTGCAAGGTGAACGAACTGACTCCAGCCAATATCTTACGATCGTAGTAGCTGGGACAAGCCCCCCTCCACACATATGTAATAAGTGTGAGTATATGGTGGGCCTTGGAAGGGGGGGCATACTATTCGTTACTGCGAAGGAAATTATCACAGTAGAGTAATTGAGGTAACTGAGGTGCAGGACAATGCCCGATCTCCCGTAATACAAGAAAGTTTCTGTGACTTCGGCAATAAATGCTGCGTCCCGAATCCTGTTCATTTAGCCTTTCAGCGGGGTTTTGACCAACATATAAAAAACATACTTCATGGCCAGTAGCAGTAATGACCTTCTTTAGAAAAGTATCTTAGAAGTCGTTAACAAAAAATCAAGGAAACAAATTGACAAAAATAAATAACTTGTTAACGCGACTGTCCGGGGTAGACCAAGTAGACCATGTTATCCGCCTCTTCATTTCGTGCACGGTGAGAGAGAACCTATAATTTTTTGATTTTTTTAGACTCCGATCTGCTAGAGTGTGAGAGACTTTTTCAACTTTCTTGTAAAAAAAGCCAGCTTTTTCAATTTAGAACCATAAAATCAAAAATTAAAATAAAAACTAGCAGTTTCATTCCGATAGTGTTGAAAGTGTAGAAATGAGGACTTATTGTACTACCAATAATTAGATCTGAATAAAAATACAAGTATATGTGTTGGAAGGAAACTTGCCTAATCCTTAAAAAAAGGATGCAAATAACCGTCTATGTATAGTATATTATTAGAACTAGGATGAGGTACTAGCAACTTTTTCGCAGTAGAGGATCACTTTCCATATGGGACAAAGCTCTTTCTCACTTAGTTTTTCGGTTGGCAAAATCATTTTGCCATACATGTCCTATGGCATTCTGATCTGGGGCTCATAAAAAAATCAATTCTCTTTCAAACACAGCTTCGAACTATTTTGAAAACTAATATGTTTTTTAAAAGTCTTTACATATAAAAAATGTTGTTTTGATAGTTTTTGAACAAAAAAATTTAACCCTCCTCTGCGCAAGAAGACAAAAAATCTCCTATTTAAAACCACACTTTAATTAACAACAGAATAGGGATATTTTCTCTTAAGATAGTAGCAAATAAATATTTTCTTGATTTAAGAAGAATTGACTTAAGGTGATGCTTGTCTCTTGTAATAGAGCTTTATTTAATATGTTAATTCAACTTTTGAATTTTTTGTGAATCAGCGTGTTCACTTTAAAACACTCCTTTTGCAGCACTCTCGCGCACTACCTCTATTGACAGAAGGTGAGCTATAGAGAGCCTTTTCTAGCCTTGGTATCCTTCCCAAACCACTCCGAGGAGACCTTTGATGTCCAAAATGAAAATGTCATGTAAAATTTTCAATTTCATTTCAAGATTGTGCGAAACTCGCAAGCAACACCAGAGGCACAATTTTCCAATTGACATTTTTCTACTAACATCGTTGGATGCCACCCCTGGAGCGAAATAGCCACTGGGCGCAAATGTCTTTCTCACTATTTCTTAATAAATTACGATTTTTTACGTATATAATATTATATATACTCGTATATCGACCTGTTGCAAAAAAATCAGAAAAATAGGAGTTTGAAACAAGGGTCTATGAGTTGCCTTTTTTTGAAAAAAAAAAGTTCTATAATAATTAAATTTTTTCAAGAAATTATGATAGAGTAAGGATTAATTTTGATTTGTTTTTATAAATATTAAAATTAATTATTTTCTTCGATTTTTATTTCAAAAAGGTTTTGAATAACTCTTTCCATAACTTTTCAAAAAAAAAAAAAATACAAAAAAGAGTTAAAAAATAAATGTAATCAAAAAAATCAGAAGTAATAGTTATCTTTAATTTTTTCAAATAAAATTCATGAAAAAAAATTATTGATAATTTTTATTATTTTCTCTCAAAAATAATAATCATTTTAAAATAACTTGGAATATAATAAACGTAGCACAATGTGAATGTAATCAGTGTCTTAATTTCAAAAAGACCCTTCCAGTAATACTAGTAAAACATTTGACCTTGACTAAATTTTAGAAGTTCAAATAAAATAAAACATGTAAGGTAAGTAACAATTACTTGTAAAATAATTAATGCTGAACTCAGTGTAGAAGAAAGCTAATGCGATCAAAAGGTTTGTATTTTTTAAGTAATTAAATAGTTTGAAGAAACTAAAGGCGTTTCAATAAGTATGTACTGCAGTAAAAAGCAAAAAATAATCATCGAATCATGGAACGAATAACTGTTAAACGCTTACACAATTTTTTGCCGCACGTCTTGATACTTAATGCGAAAGCTTAGAGTCTTTGTTTACCGTTAGAAGAAATTTTCTTTTAGACACTTTACCATACTCGTATGCACTATAACTAAGCAAAAATAATTATTCAAAACATTTAATGTGATTGAATAGGTAGTGAACCGATAAATGTAGAAGTCTTTAATGAAAAAAGAAAGTTTCCAAAAATCCAATATAAATTATATTAATTGTGAGTTTTGTGATAAATGTGATACTATTAGTGGAAATAATTGTTTTATTACAAATTCAAGCGAAAAGGAAGAAAATATCTGTAGAGACTCAAGAGTAAATTTAAAGATAGGTTGTTCGTTTGTCTACTTAAGTGTTTAAATATTCTTTATTTCAGAAAACGAAATATTTTGTTCAGAGATTTTTTCACTCCTAATAGTGATAAGGACAGTGTGTGTAGAGCTTGTGGGAACATTTTGAAGGGGTCTGTTGTGACGAATTTAAGAAGGCATATAGTATCTCAGCATTATAAGTTCTATATTAGCCTTGAAAAGGGGTCGAAATTAGAATCCAAGGCAGAATTTGAATATGAAACAAAGATTAAAAGATCAACACACACGTGCAAGAAAGATGTTGTTGATGCCTGTGTCAATTTAGTCACGAAAGAATCGCTTCCTTTTACATTTTTTGATATGTTTTTGATTCAGCCGATTAAACCCAGCGACGTTATGATTTGTTTTAAGGAAAAGCTAAAACAATTAAGAACAAAATGGTTTTGAGAATGAAAAATAAAATAATTAGCCTTAAAATTGACACAGCATTCAGGCAAAATAGATCTGTGCTAGGCATAAACGCTCAATTCATTGAACACGGTCAGATAGATATCCATACCGTGGCAATGATTGAACTAAAAGAACGGCTTACGGCTCAAAATTTAAAACACCACATTGAAGGCGTTCTTCAAACTTTCGATTTAAAAAAAGAACAAATACATGTGGTATAGGTGTACGGTTAGCGGTACACATGAACCGCTTTTCCAAATCATTGTTCGGATTGCTGCACAATTGCACAGCAGTCGGTGGTAAAACTTGGTTGAACGTGAACGCGGATGTGGAAATTATAAATATTCAATTTAAGTAACCAGCAACCTTATCCGTTCTGACTAGTATTTTGAACTTAATAATCTATTGCCTCGTTTGTTTATTGAATTAATTAATCTTTCGTTATATCTATTGAATTACGTACATAAATCTAATGTGAGATCTATTGAACTAACTAATCTATTGGGTTAAATCTATGAAATTGTCAACTAAACTATTAAACTAAAAAAGATCCCACATACATATATTCTATTACATCAGACAACGGTCGAAATATTGTAAAGGCTGTTGAGTTGTTGTCTGATTCTGCCAACAACATAGAAGAAGAGGATTTTGAAGAAAAACACGACCAAATCTTATCAGTCGAGATTATTTTGTTTGATAATTTGCTGTCAATAAAATATGCCGCACACACCCTTCTTGGGTGAGATTTTTGTATCAAAAACTGCTGCGCAAACGGGCACAGCGTTATTGATTTTCATAGTAGATGTATTTCTCCGCGTTCGAACAGGATCAGTTCAGTGATAGGAGTAAGGATAAGTAAGCAGCGGATCATGGGTGTTAACCAAACACGATAATTCTTCCTTTACGAGTTTAAACTTCGCCACAACGCAGCGGAGGCAATCGAAAATATAACAGTGCGTTTGTAGATTACATAGTAAACAACATTGCTACAACATGACTCTTGACAACACCGGGCCTTCATACAAGGAAGATATTGGTGACTGTTTGGTGGTCTTCTGCTAGAATAATCTACTATTCCTTCTTAAAAGTGGTGAAACTAACAATTCTGAGAAGTAATGTAATCAGCTGGAAGAAATGCATCAGCTGCAGTTGCACATTACTTCCTAAGGAGCCTTAATTGGTCAACAGGGATGGATCCATACTGCTTCATGACAAAATGCTCGACTACTTGTGTCAAGAACTACGGTTCAGAAATTAAAGACGATGAGATTCTTTCTCATCCACCATACTCAACTGGCCTGTCACGAGCGGACTACTACCTTTTCAAACAATTCTATCACTGTTTGGTGGGAAAACGATTCAACAATGAAGAAGCCGCCAAAAACGCTTTCGAAGAATTCCTTCAATCCAGAAATCTGAATTTCCTCAAAAGTGGTATACAGTTATATATTTATAGTAATAAATACAAGTATTTTGATTAATACATATAAGTATCAAAAGAGCTACAGTCGTGTAAAGTTTCACTCAAACCTTACATGTGCAACAACTTAATATTTCTTGCTGGGGCGGAACTTATTTCAATAAAATAGAACAAAAACGCACTCTATTAGCATTATGGCTAAATTATGCACAAAGCACATTATTCACGTTTTTAGTTTGTTACTGCTCCTCGGTTACTTAATATTTATTACTTCAAAACCTTTGGTATGAGAGAAAGAAAACAATATTCTTAATCAATCTAAAAAAAGTAGCTTTTCTCTTTTGATCATACTTCAACAGATTAATTTCTGGGTACATTGTTGTAAATTGTAAGCTTACTTCTGAATTTGTTTGTTTACTATATCTTGTTTTTATTACCTATTTGTCCCCAGCAACAGAATATTTAATGTAAACATTTTAACTATTGGTAGTTTCGACGCTTGTCAGTTATTTGTCAATAGATTGCACTATACTATTTCCTGCAAAAACAAAAATTGAAGTTATATAAATCATGTACAATAATTTTAAGGTCTTGTATTGAATAATTTTGTTCTTGTTTTTTCAAGAAATAGAAAAAAAAAAATGATGCCTTGGACATGTAGAGCGAATTAACACCAAAGCCACAGGCGGAAAAGTCTTCAATACTAATCCGAAGGGACAACCAATAGACGAAGGCCACGCCTTAAGTGGCGCCCGAAGTGGAAGGGGACCTCCACAATCTTGGAATGCTCTTACCAATCTAAGTAGGTAAGTAAGTAAGTAAGTAAAGAAATAAAGAGTTAGGCAGGGCATTCTGAGCGAAGTACATAAATGTACGGCTTAGAAAAGAATAACAATATGTCCGGAAGTGAAATTGAGAGTAAACTGATGATCATTCATAGTGGTACAGGTATTTTGGTAGGGGCGGAACGCTGAAGGCAGGCATTGATGATAAAAAGTAACGAGAGGACAAGGAAAATTGTCAGCAATACTTGCGTGGCTTTGGAGTTTCATCGCGTGGTTTTGAACCCCACTTAATAAGTGCAGTGACGTTTAAAGACCACCTCACCAGATACGGGAATTGTAATCGAATTTTGAGTAGATGAATTATTTATACATTAACGATGAGGTGAATACGTTGTTCAATGATACGTAGCCATTCCGTGGAAGGTTTGGCGACATTATTTTAACGTATGTCCTCATTGCCACATATACCAGGAATGGTATAATGGCAGGCTGTATAAATTTCGCTTTAACGACAGCAGGCAGCCTTGCGTTTTGAAAGTATTTAATTCAACTCGTTTGATGGTTCCACAATTAGTTATTGTTTATATCTGAATTCAAAGAGCTTTATATACGCTGCCCTTCCCGTTCTACCCGTTAGTGGGAAACAAACAAGAACAACAGGGATTGTTTTCGTAAGCTGGATTAAAAGTAGCAAGCAAAAGATAATTAATGAACAGATAATTAAACCGTCTAAGACAATTAAATGTTCCGAAGGGTAAAATCCAATTCATTGAAAAAGCTATTCTTCAAACACGTATTTTCGACAAATGTCAGACCTAATGCTAAACACTGTCATGTGTAGTTGAAATATTCAGCGCAACTCTCCTGCTTCTGCCCGATTGTTTTGTTTTTCAGTGCAGCACGCCACCAAATCATTAGTGGATTTTTCTTTGTGAAAATGTACTGCCGATCATTGATAAGTTTCGTGTCTCGCTGACAGTTAATCAGCGTTTGCAGACCTTAGAGCGAAGGGGCGGTAGTGCATTAGGTTTATAGCAGGAGAGAGAGAAGAAGATTTCCCTGTTTTAGGGACAAGATTGATGAATGTGCTTTTTCATCTATATAGGATGGTTTCAAGAGAGTAGAAGCTTATGTAGTGGTTTCGCCAGCGTGGAAGAATATCTATTCAGAAGGAGGTGAGATGTACCATCTGGACCACCGAATTTGTGTATATTGAGATCCTTGAGTAATACTCGAATGTGGGTTTGGCCCATGGAATGTTCGACGATCTCTATTGCATGTGGAGACATGACTTAATCTGGAAGCGTTAAGCTGCCTACGAAGCGTGCATCAAGTAAGTGAGCCATATCCAAAGAGCTGATAACTAAATTGTCATTATAAAGCACCATTTCACTTTAGACATTTTACAAGTTAATATAAGTATTCTTCATTATCTGTCATCATCTAGTTGAAGATCAAATTTGCTTTACAAACGTCATTCCGCATAGTTATGTTAATTATAGTTAATGGAAACGCAAGAATATGTATCCAAATTTCTACAAAAGTCTGGCAAGGGTTGATGTCTCCTTAGTCCTTTAAAATAAATGACAAATGTATATGTTAATACCTTCTGCAAAATAATTTTTGTCTGTCTAGTCTAATTCATTACTCATAAGATTTATTTCTGTCGTCTAATAAAAATCTTACTCTTCGCTTTTTTGGTATAGCCTATTGTTCTGGAAGAAATCTCTTCTATAAATCATTTCTTCATGTTTTGAAAAGGCAAAAAATATTTAAGTAATAGCCAAGTCCTCTTCAGAGTAATTCCCACTGAAAGTCGCTGGTGTTGAGTTCCAAAATTGTTCTCGATATTCAAAGCTCCCCTTGACAGCGGTAGCGTTCTAAAATGACTCACTGCATTATGCCACCTCGGTTGCTCAGGAGTTCCATGATTCTGTACTCACATTAAAATAATGGGGCTGTGCCATGTTTATGTGTTCATCTTTTCCGGAGGATTTCTTTTTCTTCGGTCGTTTACGTTATGATTTGTGGGTGTTAAATTATAACATGAAAATATTCATTTTAACTTTTCGCGGCACTTCTGAACATTTGTTCACTTGTTGTTAAAAGACAGTAAGAGATACTCTTGCTGGGATGGGATACATTTTTAATTACTCGTAGTATTGGTTCAAGGTGGCCGGTGTTAACATTAAAGACGATTTCTAAGGGCGTTTAATTTATTTTTACGGTTCCTATACTACATAAGTTGATGAATTATTGTTAATGTCATCGAGTAGCTTTTGATGCTTAGAATCGAAGATATTGTAGTTTGCTAGTTATATTATTTTGAAGGTAATTTTTGGAAGAGCAGTTTTGTATACTAAGTCGAGAAGTAATAATCCGAAATTGAAAATTCAATTAAAGGCATTTACCGTATCGAAATTATTATAACATAATAGCTATACCCGCAACTTCGTTCGCGTTAGTATAGTGAATAAAACCGGCCAACACAAATTTTGAGTCTGAGTTGTGTTTATCTGATTTTTATTTCTCCCACCGTGCTAATTAAAGATGAAATGAAAATACGGATTTTAAGAAAAGTTCCTTTTGTAGTTTCTTTATTGTCGTAGATTTTATAAATTGCGTAGAATTTCAATTCGGGTTTGATATATTTGTGAAGCCTACAGAATTAGAATGTGTGTGAATAAGCACTGAAACTCTATACTACTGAAGAACGCGTTGCCAGTGATTTTGGAGCAACGTGCATTTCGTGCCCGTTTTCCTTGCTATCCGGCTGCCACCGGTCATTAAATGCGGCGTTTAGCTGCACGACTCTTAGAGACAGTAACAACACGGGACCGAGCAAGCCCTGGAAGGCTTCGAATATCTCGTTGGACCGAAAGATTTGAAAATGTTTCCTAACAAAGTGCAGATAGTCCATCAGCTGATGGCTGTTGACCGTAAATCGCGCCTAACTTACGCTCAAGCCTTCATGAGTGACGAAGCCCATTTCCACCTACCTGGATACGTGAACAAACAAAATTTGCCGTTCTGGGGCACTGAAATTCCGCGAATTATCCACGAAGAGCCACTACATTCACTCAGTCACTGCATGGTGTGCTCTTTACGCTAGTGGAGTCATTGATGTCACCGTGAATGTTTCATCCCTGAATTCGATGAATTGGGACTGGACATAGGTTCCACCATGAATAGCAACGGCGCATTCTGCATGAGCCACAACCGACATTCTAAGGCAAAGTCAAACACTATGGCCCACTTTGTACGTAGGAATATATGAATTTTGTTATTTACTAAAAAAACAACTTAAAACAAATAACTGTAGTAACAAAATATATATAAAATACAAAAAAAAATGGTTATTTAAATTTGCGAATTTTATATGTACTTCTCCTGTGATTTTCTGGACTCTCTCGTACAAATTAGCCCCCAAATACATATGGTATAATTTCCGATTATTCGCTCATTATATTGGCTCTGATAACGAGGTTCAAAATCCATGAAATCTTATACTTCCGAGTAAGCACCCATATTGCCTTTCAATTAGGCCAAGTGAGCATGTAACAATACATGTATTTACTTAAAACAACACGTATATATATGTATACCATATTCCCTTTATATACTCATATCACTGTAGAAGGTACAAAAGCAACGTTTTCAAAAATAATGGGTCAGTTTAGTTATTTTTCGGTATAAAGAATTAGAAAATAATCATTGAAATAAGAACTCGAAAATAATTTCTTGTTTTTTTGACCTGTGTATAATATGTAGTTCTATGGCGCTTTAATATTATATGTTTTAGGCTTTTAATGAATAAGGCTTTTACCATGAATGAATAAGGCCGTGGCGAAAGGTTTTCAATCTGATGCTCTGGCTCTCATTGCCCACCGGGCAATTGCATGGTTAACTAAGGTAAATCAAAAGTAAATGTTTAACTAATTTTTATTGAATTTACATTAGTATTGTTAATCCGCTGGTTACTTTGTTGAGTGAACAGAGAAGCTGGGAGTGAAGGGAATTCACTCCTCTGCTTGCTGGAGGAATTCATAACAAATCAAGGCCTCTCTGTATACTACAAAAGTTGATACCCAGTGCGCTCCGCGGCACAGAAACTGAATATTTATGTGACAGAAAGATATGTACAAGAACTAATCGTTTTCTTTTAAATTCGAACTTGCGCAACACCGCGATTGTGATTTTAGATATATAGTAGCCATTTGTGAGTTTGTTTCGATTTTTTTAAAAAGTGTTTTTATTGAGAAGAAGAATGCAAATGAAATGAAAACTTATTCGAATCCTTTATTTATTTATTGTTTTATTTTGAGCTACACTCAATCGATCAATCAATCAATTCTAAAAGCAGAACATTGCATATGTGATTGTGTACTCGTATTATTGTGGAATTGGAAATGTAAATATGGTTATGTTTACGCATTACAATATTTTCGTGTTGGAATTTTCTTAATTTTTGCATTAATTAATTAATGCGTTTGACTTAACTTCTTAATAGACAACGTAATATTGAATTTAATGTATATTTTTTCACAAATAATTCAAAAATTGTAAATTAACTGTGTGCGATTGCGAGCGAATGTGTTGATATTGCCATGCGAAATGCCATTTCATTGTTAGCTGTTAGCGTTGAGTACTGTAGTAATAACTTTGAGATTTTGGTGTTCGGCGCCATCTATCGGAAAAGCTGAAAACGGTTGATTTGCGTGATTTACGAGTTTCGAAATAAGTGCTTGTGAAGTGTTTAGATGGGTTAATATAAATAGAATCGTGCTTTAAAAAATGTAAACAAAGCACATGTGAAACACGAAGAAATTGTTGTGATGTTACTTTTCCATTAAATATTTAGTGAATACTGTGTAGTGTCTTTTTGTTAAATATATGGTTAAACAAATCAATAAAGATAGGGAAATGCGGCTGAAAAAATCGCATAGTCGGAATACTACACATGTGTCTGTATGTGCATATACTCTTAGCAGAATATTTTAAAAGGACTATTTCGCTGGGTGGAAGTGAAAGAATACTGAGAGCTGGTTGCAATTACTCTCTTGCACTTGATCCTGCTTCAATTATAACTTAAGAACCAAGTCAATTTGCACCAGCTTTTCAGTTTCACAAACTGAAATATTCCCCTTGAAATAATATTGCTGTAACATTAATAGGATTCCATCTATGGAAATTTTAAGTTGCAACTGGCTTTATTGACATGTTTAACAATATATTAAATAAACACTTTATAATATTCACTCCGAACTTAATATTGAATATAGAAATAACATGAAAAACAATTTATTTGCGTTTAACAAGTTCTTTGTTTACATTTTTTAAAGCACCATTCTATTTAAACTATCCCACCTAAACATTTCACAAGCACTTATTTCGAAACTCGCGTATCTTTTCTCGACATTTTAACCCAACACGTATTTGAAAACAAAAATTTCTATAACAAATTTATTAATCTTTTTCTAGCCAACGAATTGTTAGAAATTGGCATAGGGGTTGAAGTACAAAAAATATAAGCCAGAATTTTCGTTCCGGGTCTCAATTGACACCCGTACTTTAGTGTGTGCCCTTCAACATAGGTAAGTCTAAGCTGCAATAATTTATTGCCAACAGGAAATATTGCAGAGCCAGTTCAGGCAGAATCAGCCTTATGTTGAAGAAAATAGTGCAATTAAAGTTTTACCAGCATTTGAAGATCCTAAATTATGGCCAAATTTAAGTGATCAAGTTATTCAATCATTAGTGGAGCTGGGTCCTGTTCAAGTTGAAAATCTTTTACCAAAGTGATTTCAAAAATGGTGAGAAAACACCAAGGGCATGGTTAGTTTACTCGAAATCATCGGACTCTGTCTTTTGCTTCTGCTGTCTCTTATTTTCGCAAGCAAAAAGGAGTGTGGCTTTATCCAGCACAGGCTATAGTGACTGGAGTCAAGAACATGAGACAAGTCTCTTACATATGACAGCTTTTCGAGCTTGGAGAGATTTAGATTTAGGTTTGCAATAAGGCAAAACAATAGACTCTAGATGGCCAAGGAGACTGAGCATTGGAGAAATGTCCTGAAATGGCTTGTAATTCTCGTGCAATTCCTTGCTACACAGTCTTTAGCATTTAGAGGGAGCTCCGATGTTTTATTCGAGCAAGACAACGGCAATTTTCTGCAACTCGTGCAAGCTGTAAGTCAATTCGACATGGTTCTAGCAGAAGACCTGCAGAAGACGCAGAATCCATCATCAAGAGACGAAGCACACATACCTAAGTAGGGGCATTCAAAATGAGCGCATAGAACTTTTGGCAGGGGAAGTTAAAAAAGCTATTTTAGACTCAATAAAGCGAACTAGATATTTTTCCATAATTGTAGATTGTACGTCTGATATTACTAGGAAGGAGCAGCTAACTTTGGTAGTTCGAATAGTTGACCTTAAAAAAAAAATACCTACTTCATAGGATTTTTAGTTCCAGAAGATACAACCGTATATGGATTAACTGAACTAGTATTAAGTGAGCTTTCAAAGTTAAACCTTACTTTATCAAATTGTAGGGGCCAAGGATATGACAATGGTGCAAACATGAAAGGCAAAAATTGTGGTACGCAAGCTAGAATTAAAACTCTGGAACCAAGAGCTTTGTTCGTCCCATGCTTCTCGTATTCGCTGAATCTGGTCATCCTTAATGCTGTTCAATGTTCTTTTGAGCTTAGAGTGCCTGTGTGGGGCCAGTAAGTTAGTATAAGATTGTTAAGTAATTGTAAGATAGCATTTAAGCATTTTTTGTTAGAATGTAAGAGTTAGTGATTAAGTAAATAAAATGCATTGAAAACTGAAAACTCAATGCTCTTTTGACGCAGTGGCATTTTTTGATACGATTGAGAGTTTATATGTTTTTTTTTTCTAGCTCTGTTTCGGTTCTTTCGGTTCTGAAAAAAACATCTTATAAGTTTGACACTAAAAACCCTATGTACGAGCAGATTAAAACCTCTATGTACGAGCAGATGGGAGAGCAGAATAGATGCGATCAGGCCATTATACTTATACTTAGGAGAAGTTGATGAAGTCCTTGTTGAACTATCACAAACTGACACAAAATATGGCCCAGTCCCTCGACAGCAAGGTGATTGGTTTTAGATTTATTTGCTACAATTTTTGTTGTAGTTTGGCGCACAATTTTAGATAGGATTAGTTGAGATTTAGTTGTTCAACGAAACAATTTCTCATAGAATTGAGAAATGATGAAAAATTCTCCTTGTTTTTAGAGGAAGCTAGGATCATAGCTGTTGATCTAGATTTTCCCTGCATTTTCCCAGCTATCGGAGTCTTGCGGTCCCGAAAAAGGGCAACTCAGTTTTCTACGAAAGAAGAGATGAGTGCATTATACAACCACAAGAAAGATTGAAAGTAGAACTTTATTTTAAAGTTCTAGATCAAGCCGTTTCATAAAATTCTGAAAGATTTGAGCAGATAAAAGAGCACAATGGATTATATCAATGTGTATATAATATTGGAAAGCTCGAATCAAATCCAAGTTTAGTTTCAACTGAAGATTATTCCAAATTAGAAAAAATGTTAACTTATAATGGCAATTCCGATTTAAGTGGTTCGGAATTTTATCGAGAAATCATCATGTTGTCAACTTTGATTAATGAAAATGATTCTGCGACAGACATTTTTAATTTTATTCATAGCAGAAATATGGAGACTCTTTTTCCAAATACTGTTATAGCCCTAAGAATAGTTTTAACTTTACCAGTTACTGTAGCATCAGGAGAACGCTCACTTTCCAAACTTAAGATTATAAAAAACTACTAGGAACGATTGGTATCTTTGGCAACCATATCAATTGAAAAATAAGTTATGTCGGAGCTTGATAGTAATTTTCTAGTGGAAGGTTTTGCCAAAATAAAGGCCCGTAAGATCATTTTCAAGGCCCAAATAGGCAACACCCTTTCTAATTTTAAACTTTCTTGCCTATGAAAATACCTAACTTTAGTTCCTTGCTTTATATTTTTTTGTGATTTTTTAAAAGAAACCTTATTCTTATAAAATGTGTACGTAATCTAATTTTAGCTTTAGACTTTTTCATATTTTTTTTATTTACTGGGCAATAACTTTTTACCAAGAAAACACGCAAGTGCAATAATATGTGTGTATGGTTTATTATTTATTCAATAGTTGCTGAATACATACGTTTTATTTAATTTATATTTATTAATTCCTAAAAATTGTTTTCGTTGTTGATTTTTTTGGTTATTTTTAATGCATTGAATGTTTAACAAGTAAACCTTATCTGAATTTTTATAAATTGTATTTATATGTACAGAGGAATATGCCTACCCATTGGTATTCTACCTCCTTGGTGATGTGGAAATGTATACATACATAATTAAATATTTTCGATTTTGCGATCGTTTTAGAATGTACTCATACTATTTAAATCTACATTTTTAAGGGCCGTTATTATTATTCTGCGGCGGGCCCCAAAATTTATCGAACCGGCCCTGATGTTGGCTCATTATGTCTGCCCACAAATATGTGAAAAATATCCAGACGGTTACTGGTTGCAACAAGACGGTGCGCCATGCCTAACTGCAAATCAAACAATGCAGTTTCTGTAACGAAAATTCCCTGGACATGTACTGTCAAAAAATGGCAACATTGACTGGCTACATAGGTCTCCAGATTTTACCACCCCGGACTTTTTTTGTGGAGTTATTTCAAAAGTAAAGTGTACGCCAGGAAGCCTCAGTCCATTAACGAGCTCAAGGCAAACATTCGTACTGAAATCGTCGTTATACCGCTCGAAATAGTGATGGAAAACGCAGCAAAAAGGGCACATTTTGTTTGGTCAATAAAGGCGGCCACCTGAATGATGCTGTATTCAAAATATAGAGCAAATAAATTGTAAAGGACCAAAATAATAAAAACACCTCATATATCTTTTGTTTTTTTTTAATTTATTCAATATTCACATACCGATATAAAAGATGGCGCACCCTGTATACACATACGCAGTCGAATTACTTTAATATTGTATAAAAAAAAAAACAAAGTTTTATTCGAATTATTGAAAAAATAAAAATATGAAAAAAAAAATACAAAACATGAATTTTTTAACTTTTTTTGGACGATCGATCAACTTGGCTTTTCTTTTCTTTCTTCACACTTTTCTTTCTTTTCCCTTTCCTCTTTCTTTTCAACAATGTTCCAGTCTTCTCTTTTTGTTGATATTCTTTCCGTTTTTTTACATTTCTTCTCTTCTTTACTACAATTTTAATCTTCTATTACTATTTCTTCTACTTTTCCTGAACTCAAAATTCCTACATATGTAGTAGTTAAATTTTTTAAAATATTTCTTTAATTATTGTAACTTCGTCTCTATTCACTTTTTAAGTTGAGAAATGGGCTACCGAACAGTGAAAACTCCGTTAGAATCGGTTCAGTAGTTTTTTTTTGCGATTCGTGTACATACACACCCATACGACATAACTCAAGTGTTTTTTTGTAAATATCTTCTATGTAGAGACACAGCTTCTTTATAATTTCATAATATGTAGAAGAGAAGAGATATTGAGATAACTCAATCTAATTATAATCATGAAATATTAAAGATTAAACATGTGTAGGAGAAGTTCATTCTTACCCACTTTTATTAAAAGAGAAATTGATAAACAAAACTTACATGTCTTTCCAAGATGCTGGGAAGATGTTCGGAAGCCTTTCGTTCTCCTTCAACTGAACGAAAATAGGCCGTCAGATTTGATCCTAGACGAATCGTCACTTCGAATCTGGTTTTTCCTGTTCGAGCTGAAAGTATAAAAAAAATCATATGTAGAATCTAGGTGAAGAAAGGAAATGTATTTAGTATTTCAGGAAGACCATGATCATAACTTCTTATATTCCGATATGGTAAGCAGTATATGAGAAAGTATGTATCATAAGCGCAACCATGGTGATATTTTCAGGTCTGAAACTGAGCAAACTTACAAAAACCAGTCAAAGGGTAGGAAAAGACATTGTTGAGTGGATGTTTTAAGAATTTATGCAGCCATAACAGCTTCCAGGTGGATTGCTGACATAAGTTTAATCGGCTTCAAATCTTATAAATAATTTTTTAAACCTATAGAACACTGTAAACAGAATCCAAGGCTTTATTACAGATTATGGTATAGAAACTTAACCAGCATGGAACAAACATGAAACATAAGCATTTTCTTAAAGAAGTTTAATGGCAAAGAATCTGGGAATATTGGAATTTGGGGATAGCCAAAATAGGAAATCGACGTTGTATGCAATACCATAATTCGGCTCACAGGCACCAACCAAAGTTAACCCACTCAGTTGGAAACCGACAATTTTAAAAATTAAAACAAACCAGGTAACAGATTTTTAGGATATTTAATGGACACCTGCAGTCAAATCACGAAGAGAAGACCATAATCACTGTAAACCTGATCAAACTGCTTTTCAGAAAATGTGGTATGGGCTAAGCGAAAAGAGAATGAAGATCTGTGACATATGTACTCGTATAATACGCTGATTAATGTAAATTTAAGATAAGATGTGTAAAAGGCAAAACCCAGAGCTATTTTCATGCATTTTTATATACAGGCTAGAAAATATTATGAGCAGCTGTATACAACTGATTCACACTCGACTATCATGGAGAGAAGTCAATGTAGTTTTCATTCCCAAAGCCGGAAAATGTTCTGATGCTGTCCCAAAAGACCTCAGACCTATAAGTCTGTCATTTTTCCTTCTGAAAACTCTAGAACGACTGATTGATATCCATATACGAGCTAAAATAGATCCTAGACTTCTGTCAACGGCTCAACATGCCTACTGTAAAGGAAAGTCGGTGAAAATGGCTCTGCATTCACTGACTAGCCACACAGAATGATCCCTATAATATAGAGATTACACAACGGTTACTTTCCTGGATATCGAGGGAGCCTTTAACAACTTCTACACATCCGCAATCACGACTGAGCTGTTAAATCTACAGGTAGACGACTCACTTGGAGAGTCGACCAGTCTTATGCTTAATAGCAGGATAATCGACTCCAAACTGGCTACGGCTTCAGCTATAATATGTGGCAGTAGAGGAACGCCGCAAGCCGGAATCCTTTCTCCCCTTCTCTAGAACTTAGTGGTTAATGAACTGATGACATACCTGAAGCGGGCAGCAGGGTGATTGCCTATGCAGATGACGTTGCTATAGCCGTCTCAGGTAAGCATCTTAATACTATTAAAGAACTCCTTCAACTAAATCTAAACAGATTAACCCGTCGGGCAGATCGCTGTGGATTGGGAGTAAACCCCCATAAAACTGATCTTGTCCTCATATAAAATTCCAATTATAGACCCTCTCTAAATAAACGGTACCAGTTTAGTTTTCCTATACAGCAAATTATTGGGGTCTCATTTTTGACAGGATACTAAACTGGAAACCTAACTTCCAAGAAAAAGTCAGTAAAGCTACAATAGCTTTATTCTCTTGCAAAAAAGCCATTAGGAATAAATGGGGCCTTCAACCTCGCATAAGTTACTATACATCTCGGTCATAAGACCATACTTACTTGCGGGGTTGTGGTCTGGTGGACGGCCTTAGAAAGTCTAAAGAACAGCATGTCTATGCATAAGCGAAGCCTTACGGTCTACTCCCTTTGCGGCATTAGACATTCTGTTACATTTGACACCCCTTGATATTTTCAGCAGGCAAGTAGCAGCGACTACACTACACTACTCAGTGACTACACAGTGGACAAATAATTCATTTGGCCACGCTAACATTCTTAATACCTGAACCTGAACTTTGTTTTGAGAAAGACTTCCATGTAAGCTTCCATTCTCGTAGATCCTACTGGGATCCGTCTTCCAAAGAAGGTCTGTCCTGTCTGAAGAAAAACGTGGTATCTGCAAAATAGATCCGCATCTTTTCGGATAGTCAGGCCGCTATCAAGTCCCTGGACTCGGTCTCATTCAGTTCTTGAATGCCGATCATATCTTACGCAGATGGCAGAGCAGTTCAACCTTCACCTTTGCTGGGTGCATTCCAGGGAACTGTAGGGCCGATGAACTCGACAAAATTGGAACCACTCTACCTATTCTACCGGAAAAAGGTAGCATAGGTATATCAATCGCTACGTGCATATTAATACTAAAGCTGGATGCCAATAAAAGAACAGACCTTAGGTGGACTATTGGACCAAAATGTCAAGCGACTAAACAGATCTGGCCAAAGCCAGATCCGAATCGCTCTAATAGTATGATCCTTCTAAATACGAAACATCTCAGCGCCATCATAGGTGTCATCAGTGGACACTGCCTCATATGCAAGCACGCAAGAAGACTTGGAGCTTTTACAAACGATTTCTGTAGAAGTTGCATGGGCGAGGAGGAAACAGAGACAATCATCTACCTACTCTGTACATGTCCAGCTCTCTCCCAGAAAAGAAAACTTCACTTAGGAGCTTTCTCCTAAACAGTCTCCTATGCTTCATCGTAAGCTCTTCCACTAGTAAGAGTATAATAGATCCACGTGGTATCACAATGAGCTCAAAAAACATTTTCAGTGGATAGGCCTAAATGGGTTGGTGTTTCCAACAGCTACTCTTACCTTCATATATACAGGGTGGTCCTTTTTGGGATACAGATACTTTGGGATCTGATTCATTGGTTCACGTTATGAAAATACTCGTCGGGAGAGGATCTGTCTTCAACAACCACTGTGTTACAAGGTGTTTAAAAATTATCCTTCAGAGAATTACGTACCAACAATTATTTACTATAGTTATAACTTTTAGTGTATTAAACGTAGAGCAACCAAGCTATCGTTTACAGTTTTGCAGGTATAACGTTTGTGGAAAATATAATACTGGCAATTCCACATTAAAAATCATCAAAAACAGATCAAACTACAAGTGATATTTATGTAATCTTCTATACATAGACTTATATTTTATATAACGGTTTTAGTCTTGTAATAAACCTCATGGATTTCAGATTCCTTAGTCTTTGAATTTAGAATTCTCAACAAAGTTAAATGAATTAATCCGTAATATAATATTTTTTTTAATATTACGGTACTAAAAAAATACTCTAAAATAAGTGCACTTTCGTTTAAGGTTATCAGTTTTTTATTGAATTTCAATACCATCACATTGATATTGAAGTATTATAAACAATTTTTATATAGCAGAATATTTAAGTGTAGATATCCATTTTGTCTATGGATTTTGTAATGGCAGTGCTAAGGCGGTGCGAGCAGAATATCAACGAAGATTTTCTACACCAAATGTCCCTAATCGGGGGGTGTTACTCACAGAGGAGTGCGAGAAACTGGAACAACTACTTACAATCGAGCGGAACCTCATGCGGTAACTGTAAGAGATGCAGCATCATAGGAACGAATTCTGAATATGATAGCAACAGATTAGTACACATCAATTAGTACACATTCGATGTCCTTACGCCTAGATGTGTCCCGTCAACAAATTTTGCAACTTCCATCCATTCATGGACAATGGACAGATGAGTCCCAATACACTAGAGATTGCATTACCAACTTCCATGACCTACACATATGGCGAATGAAAATCGATTCAGCGTGTAAGGTATAATTGGTAATAAGTTAATTGGACCTTTAATACTTTCGCAAACACTAAGTAGTGAAACTTATTTGCAATTTTTGCAAAATGAATTGTTAAAACTGCTAGAAGATGTTTCACTTGCACAAAGAAGAACTCATTTTTGCCAACATGATGGTGCTCCAAGTCACTATGGAAGAAAAGTTAATTCTATGTACATTTTAATGCGGTTTTCTCGAAATAACGTTTTTCCACACGGCCGCAAGTTATTTTCCTGATCTGCTGAACCGATTCTAATAAATCTTAGTGAGTTTGGTTTACTAAAGTGTCCTGAGTGGTAATCTACCACAATTTGGGTAAAAAGCTATTAACCTGCTTTGATAACCTACGTCTGCGAGACGTATGCGTTTTAAATTGTTCGCTCTCTCCCTCGCGAGTGATTTTATAGCAACTTGTTATTCTCATTATTCTCAGTTGTCTACTTCAGCTTGCCGGTGGTGGTCCTTTTATTGTGCTAAGTTCGTTGTGCTTTAAGATTTGGCTATCACATACGTCCGAGAGACGTATGGTTATCTTTTGTGTGACTTTTACACTTTGTACGAGTATTAATTAATTTGTTTTGATTTCGCTTTCGTTTTGTCTTTCACTAAACCAAGAGCAATGGCCCGAAGTGAACGCTTAGATAGCACAGAAATAGCTGCGTTTTTACAAAATTTCTCCGACGATTCAGAATTATCTGAAAATGAGAGCGAAAATGAAGTGATTCAAGATAATATTCAGAGCGATGTAGAAGATAAGGATATCGACATGGAAGTACCTATTTCCTCTTCAGGTAGCCGTATACATGCGTTCTCTCAGCGCAATAACAAAAGTAAAAATAACTACTGCTGGAATACTTCAAAAGGTAGGAATACCTGAATCGGAGAAATGATATGACGAAAGCAACTTTTAGAGACACAAATTCACAGGAAGTCCGTGCTCTGGTGGGAATACTCGCTTTAACAGCTGCGTTAAAAGATAATTATTTATCAACCGACGAAATATTTAACAACACCTACAGTGGAATACGATATACTGCGGCTATGATGCCAAACTTGTTACACACCGAGATCGCATACTACGATTGATGAGCAGTTATTGGGTTTTCGTGGTCGATGTCCATTTAAAATGTATATCCCAAATAAGCCAAACAAATATGGGATAAAAATTGTTATGATTTGCGACAGTGCCACAAATTACATGTTTAATGCGATTCCATATTTAGGAAAATCAACAAAAACTGATGGCGTCCCTTTGGGGGAATATTATGTCAAGGAATTGTCAAAACCAATACATAGTTCTTTTCGCAACATAACTTGTGACAACTGGTTCACATCGGTTCCATTAGCAAAGGACTTACTTAAAGAACAGTACAAATTGACCCCTGTGGGAACTATAAGGTTAAACAAACATGAAATTCCGGATGTTATAAAAATTTACGACCGCGAAAGGTTGGAACTACCACGTTTTGTTATGATGGACCATTAACCCTTTTATTCTACAAGCCAAAGCCGTCTAAAATGGTATTTATGCTCTCGTCCTGTAACGAAAAAGGCACAATCGATGAAAACAGTGGAAAGCCAGACATGATTTTATATTACAACCAAACAAAATGAGGTGTCGATACGCTTGACCAAATGTGTTCAATCATGTCGTGCTCTAGGAAGACTAACAGGTGGCCTATGGCAATATTTTATGGGATGCTCAATATAGCTTTCATAAATTCATATGTTATATATTGTCACAACATGCAGTCTCGAAACCAGAAGCCCCTAACTCAAAGAAAGTATATGAAGTCTCTATCTGCCTCATTAACTTTGCCTTGGATGGAGAAACGATTGGAGGCTCCTTCTTTGGGTAAGGTTTTGGTACGTAATATAAATAATGCGAGAAAAACAATAATGAAAATAGGGAAGAACCTGAACTAAAGAAAAAAAGATATTATGCGTATTGCCCCTGAAAAATAAGGCGTACGTCGAAAATGGTGTGCTTCAAATGTAATAAGCCTATATGCGGCGAACATAAAGTAGACTTGTGCAAATTTTGTACCTAATTTTTTAATACTTTAAATTATTTTTATATATCTTAATTTTTATTCATAAATACTATAAGTAAGAAAAGTGAAAGAAACATATTAATTTTAGTTCTTAAAGAAAAATTCAGTGCTTATTAGAGAATTTTCCAATTTTTTTGTTTATTTATAAGAAGAATGAAAATGTTGCTGTTTAAAAAAAAAACGTATGTAAATGTTTTCTAAATAAAAAAGAAAAATTCAAAAGAACCATGTGTGTGCAAAATATTTATAAAAGCTGTTATTATCATAAAATTACACCAAGAAAACAACAATACGTCTCCCCGACGTTTGGTTATCTTTTGAGCAACTTTCAATAGGGTTAAAAAAAATTTGGCAAGAACAAAATCGTGGAAAACAAAATTGATTATTTTACACTGTTTTCCAAACGCCCGCCATTTTTTTTATCGAATTTTTATTAACAGTGATAAATTACCAACCTTCCCCTTAGTGCTTAGCTCTCGGCAGTGAAACAGAAACTTTTTCGAGGAATCGACTTAGAGGCGCTCTACGAATTAACCCATTTATGCCCGAGTTAATTTATTTTCAATATTTTATTTAAATTCATTCAATTTATGTGGGAAAACACTTAACTCGAGATTTTAGCTTTTTAGGAATATTGCGTTAACGAATGGGCAACAAACAGCATTAGTGAAATTTTTTTAAAAACTTTATTTTTAATTTTCAAATGTGTTTATACAATGCTAGGAATGTCTATTTTATTGAATGGAATTGTACAAAACATTTATCGTGTAATGCAATGTTGCATTGACTAAAAATTTTGTTTGGTCTGGGATTTGCATAACCGGCAACGTTTTCGGTTAAGTCCTGGAAAAAAAATTCAATTTTATCACGCAAATTATTAAACGAATTTGTATTTAGTTACCTCCTGTGACGATTAGATGTTGTCCATTGACTCTTTCTTCTGGATCATGTGTTTTCGGTCTTCCACTTCGCACAGGTGAGTAACCGTATATTTTCAAAAGACCAATTGTCAGCTGCCTCCTGAACTCCTGAACTCCAGTTGGTCTAAGCCTTTTCCACAATGTTTGTTTAAGGACCACGTATTATTGGCTAGATCAATCATCCACATAACAATGGAGGTGTACCATTTCTTTCCTCGAAATCCAATTCGGTAGCACGAAATGCGCTCATCTAGCAAACCTACACCACCCATATGAGAGTTGTACTCATGATTCACGTTTGGTTGAGGAGTATCTATCCTCCTTTTCTCAGCAAATGAAAACCTTTTTACACTCTTAACTGGATAAGTGCCGTAGACATTGGACACCATAGTAACTACATTTTCGTCTTTCCAGCTTGTTACAATTTGGCCAGTTTCTTTATCATAGTATGTGGTAAAGTAACACCTATCTTTCTTTAAAAATTTCTTTCTATCTTCCAATTTTATATTTTTCAACCGGTTCTCACGCAAAGTGCCTGTTCCACCGAATCCCATTAGCGAAAGTTTGTATATAAGATCTGGGCTTGAAAAACAGTTATCGAAAAATAATGAAAATTTAATCAAGGGGAACTCGTTGGCGATCGATTTGCTAAAGTCCAGAATCACTGATTCTCCTAATCCTTAAAGAGGATCTCTATTATGACTCTTTCCTTGATAAATATCAAACTGAAGACAGTATCCGAACTTCAAAGCCGCTACCCAAGCTTTATATCCGAATCTTACGGGCTTATTCCGAAGAAACTGCTTGCAACTATGTTTTCCGAAGTATGGAATCATGTATTCGTCAATAGATATATTGCTTTCCATCGGACAGTATTGCAAACATTTTTTATTTAGGTGATTAAGCAAAGGTCGAATCTATTGGAAGATAGTGTACTAGTGAACAGGAGTTTGCAAAAACGAATGCTACCTTGAATTGCGCTTACTTTACACATTCTGTCCTTTGAAGAGGGGAGTAGTGTTGTTTGAACAAAGTAAAAATTGGAAAAAATGTCTTCAAATTTATTTCTTCTCATCAACTAAAGCATTATGAGCGTCTTCGCGGGACGCCCAAAACATTCGCCTTCTTGGTATATGAATATATCCGCTTATTATAAGTATTCCAATAAATGTATATATTTCATTTTTATCGACTTGAAGTATCTTATTCTTTCTTATAAGCGAAAAGGCTTTCGTTTTTTCGACAATTACATTAATAATTTCTTCGTCCATAAAAAGTTCAAAGAAATCAATAGCATAGCTCTCCGAAGATAAGGTAAGTCGCTTAGGATAACTTATATCTGAAAACTTATTGTTTTAAACCATAGTTTTCAAGGTAAGGTTTTCCTCTGTACCACGTTTCCACTTTTGGGGAATTCTAAACCTCACTTGTGTAGGAGCTTCCGATGTGATTAGAAGAGCTGCCTCTATGAAATATCATTTCTCTACTGGACATAAGTTGCCTAGTTCCCAGTCGATTTGCATCTTCATTCTCCTCATCTCCCGACTCTTCATCTTTTAAGTTTTCATCTTCTGGAGGAGTTATAAAAATTGCATCTGCAACATCATCGTCTTGAGTCAAGTTTTCCAGAAACTCCAAAATTTCTCCAACAGTTAGACATTTATTCCCACATAAAAAAAAATATATCAAACACTTGCATATCCCATTGAAGCGTTAACGCAACGCCATTATTCAGCTTGATATAATAATATGATAAATATGCTTTTCTGATCACGTTTTTATTTTATGACACTTATGTTTTTGTAGTTGCAATAACCCTGATGTCAAATATCAGATTTTATTAATTTTTTGTACTTACCATTCCACTTTATAAAACCACTTTTTTTTTCCTTTAAATTTTTTTTTTCACAATCTATAGTCACAAAAAATGAACTTTTTTACACACCGAAAACTTTAAAATGCAAAGCTTACTATTTTAAATGTGTAATAGCACCTTCCAAATGCAATTTCTTGATAAATTAAAAAATTTAAAATTCGGAAAGGCTTACTCCCTTTTTTTTTTTTTCTTCTACCGCGAGCATCGAACTTGTCGAGTTGTAGAGGCTGAGTAGGGTCAATGAATCTCGAGAAGAAATTCTCCAGACGAGTCCTGAAACCAAAGGATGCTCCCCCCCCCCCTCCCCAACTCCCAACTCCCAAAGCACTCCATCATTCCCCTGGGCTGGATCAAGGTGTTATACGACCCGTGCCGAAGATCAACCTGGCTGAGGGCCCAGTATCTCCAAAAATAGCTCAGTCGCAAACGGAGTATCCGGATACCTGGCGACCTCCGGATTAGCTAGCCTTATCTGTATATGGCGGATCTCTGTACAGATGGTCATTCCTTTCTCCGCTACTCGTGGGACCATTAATGGAAAACCAAAAAACAAAAACCGAGGCCGGTACTCCTTCATTACCGGGCGGTGGAACGGTGACTACACCGACTACCGGCAAGGCTGCTGCATTGCCGAGAGGAGGCAAAACTGTGGCAGGCCATGGTGCGCCATCCTCTAAAGGCAAAAGGGACAAGCCAAAAAAAAATAAGAATTCAGGAAGTGTTAGGACTGTGGCAGGCCATGGTCCTATCACCTCCTCCACCCCTAGCAGCAGCAAGTTTGTGGCAGGCCACGGACTTGTCGCGGCTACCAAAACTCCTTCAGGGAGTGTTAAGACTGTGGCAAGCCATGGTCCTATCACTTCCTCCGCCCCTAGCAGCAGCAAGTTTGTGGCAGGCCACGGACTTGTCGCTGCTACCAAAACTCCTTCGGGGAGTGTTAAGACTGTGGCAAGCCATGGTCCTATCACTTCCCCCGCCCCCAGAAGCAGCAAGCTTGTGGCAGGCCACGGACTTGTTGCTGCTACCAAAACTCCTCCCTCCACAGAGGAATCTGGAGCTCAGCCGCATCGGCAAGCTCCATCTAAGGCGCTCTACATAAGACGCCGTAATGCTTCACGCATCATCAAAACCTTCGGATTCATTCCGGAGGTGGAGAGAAGTGCGGAAATAAAGAGCAAGGTTGAGTGGGCTAAAAACATCCTAAAAGACGGATTTCCCACTGCTTCCACTGCTCCCAAAACGTCACAAGACTCCTCTAAGCGTCAAAGATCGTTGGAGGAAAACGTACCGGTTTCCAAGAGGCCCAAGACACACAGTTCCACAACCCCTGGGCCATCCAACAGCAGATCTCTGAGGTCTTATAATGAAGTCCTAAAGGACGCATTGGTGATCGCGGTGATCGACAGAAGCGATACCGACGGTTCCATTACACCTGAACGGTGGCAATTGGTCAAGTTGAAGCTCTCGAGCAACTTCTTGGCCATCATGCGGGAGAACCCAGGACCACCTCCTATCACAAGCGACGCTGGCTGGCACCAAGGCCATGTCAAGCTCATCGCTTGCTCCAACCAGAGATCTCTCGATCTCTTCACCAAGGCCATCGATGGTTTAGGAGAGGTTTGGCCAGGTGCAAAACTCGAGGTCGTATCTAAGGAAGACATTCCTAGTAGACCTCGAACTCGTACCTGGATTCCAGCCGAACCCTCCTCTCCAGAAAATATCCTGGAAATCATCCGGCTCAGCAACCCGACTCTTCCGACTCATGACTGGAAAGTCGCGAAACTGGAGGAACTAAGGGGTTCTTATAGATGCGCGTTAATTGTGATCAATAAGGAATCCCTTAATCCTCTGGCGCAGACGAAAGGCATGATTCGGTTCGGATTCGAGTCCATTCACTTAAGGGTGTACAAAAAGGATGAGGTGGATGCTGATAAGCAACCTCCTCCTCCTTTAACACCTGATATCACAACCTTGGATCTTGGAGCGTCGATATCCTTTCCAGAATTGGATAGCGACGACTCCAATCTGTCCGAGGTGACTACCAAGCCGTCGGTCTCCTCTTCTGACACATTGTCGGAAATGGAAACCGATGACGAAGCATTTAGAGGTTCTACACGATCAGAGATAGAAGATGAGCTCTTGGGCACATCTTCAGAATCGGAGGACCTCAACAACACCGTGGTGGAGGCGACTCTGGAAGACTGTAGCAATGATACGGTTTCTCCAGATTAATCTCCACCACTCAAAAAAGACTTCGACCACACTCATTCTGCGTCTTTCCAAAAACGCAGAAGACATAATCCTAATCCAAGAACCATGGATTGCAGAAGGCATGGTTCGTGGACTTAGGACACCCACATACGCTCCGCTCTATACAAGAGACAAAGGTAAGATTAGAACTTGTATATTAGTGAAACATAGCCTTAATGTATTTCTACTTCCCAACCTCAGTAACCCCGACCTAACCGTTGCCAGACTAGAGACTGCCAAAGGCTCTTACTGGCTGTCATCGGCTTACCTTGGCCACGACCAAGTGGGCCCTCTCCCTGGTGATAACCTAGAAAGGTTGCTACTGGAAGCGGCCTCATAAAAAAACTGGCCTCATAATCGGATGCGATGCTAACGCACATCATACGGTATGGGACAGTACCGACATCAATGATAGAGGTGAGTCACTTTTAGATTATATTTTAAGTACTAACCTCTTAATTTGCAATATTGGCAATGAGCCCACCTTCATAACACAAAACCGACAAGAAGTATTAGATATTACTCTTGTCTCCGACAGCATCACCCAAAGGCTAACAAACTGGATGGTATCGTCTGAACACTCCTTTTCAGACCATAGATACATCCAATTCAGTCTGAGTGATGCTCCTCCCAGCCAACCAGCTTTCCGGAACTACCGGAAAACTGATTGGACAAAATATAGAGGAATACTGTCGGAAACGATATCCTCTAAACTATCAAGTCCCCCGCGTGACACCAATGAGCTCGACATGAAAGTCAGGGAATTTACTCTAACTCTCAATAAGGCTATGGCCGCTTCCTGCCCTCTTATTCAACCATGAGGCAAGAAAAAGCCACATTGGTGGACATCGGCACTAGGACTGCTCAGAAACACCTGCAGAAAACTTTTCAACGCAGCAAAAAGCACAAGAAAAGTGACCGACTGGGACTCATAAAGAATCCCTCAAATTATACAAAAAAGAACTGAGGAAGGCAAAGCGACAATCCTGGAGGTCATTCTGCGACAAAATCACAGAAACCTCTGAGGCTTCGCGGCTAAGAAAAACGCTCTTGGACAACCTCAAGTGATGAATCACTCAACCTGCTTCTGGACACCCACTTTCCAGGTAGCTCCCAACTCGCGGCCAGTAGCAGCCCAAACAAGCCTACTGCAACCGTGACCAAAATTCATGGTCTGATTACGAGAGACAAACTGCTCTGGGCACTGCATAGCTTCAAACCATACAAGTCTGCTGGTCCGGACGGTATTATACCTGCCGAGCTACAGAGATCCTCAGATATTATTCTACCAGTGTTGGAAAATATTATGAGGAGCTGTGTAGAACTTATCCACATTCCACTGTTATGGAGAGAAGTCAATGTAGTATTCATTCCCAAAGCTGGAAAATGTTCTCATGTAGTCCCAAAGGACCTCAGACCTATAAGTCTATCATCATTCCTTCTGAAAACTTTAGAACGACTGATTGATATCCATATTCGAGCTAAAGTTGATCCAAGACTTTTGTCTCAACATGCCTACTGTAAAGGAAAGTCGGTGGAAACGGCTTTGCACTCTCTGACTAGCCACATCGAACGATCCCTACAATATAAGGAGTACACAATGGTTGCTTTCCTAGACATAGAGGGCGCCTTTAACAACGTCAACACATCCGCAATCACGACTGCGCTGTCAACTCTGCAGGTAGACGGCTCACTTGGGGAGCTGATCAGTCAAATGCTAAAAAGCAGGATAATCAACTCCAAACTGGGTGAGACTTCTGCTAAAAGATATGTCAGTAGGGGTACGCCGCAAGGCGGTGTCCTCTCCCCCCTTCTCTGGAACTTAGTGGTTAACGAACTACTGATATACCTGGAAGCAGGTGGTAGCAGAGTGATTGCCTATGCGGATGACGTTGCCATAGCCGTCTCAGGAAAACATCTAAATACCATTAAGGAACTCCTCCAAGTAAATCTCAACAGATTAACCCGCTGGGCAGATCGCTGTGGATTGGGAATAAACCCCCATAAAACTGATCTTGTCCTCTTTTCTAGGAAATATAAAATTCCAATCATAGACCCTCCTTCAATAAACGGTACCAGTTTAGCTTTCTCCGATACAGCAAAATATCTGGGTCTCATTTTTGACAGGAAACTAAACTGGAAACCTAACATTCAAGAAAGAGTCAATAAAGCTACAATAGCTTTATTCTCTTGCAAGAAAGCCATTGGGAACAAATGGGGCCTTCAACCTCGCATAACCCACTGGCTATACATCTCGGTTATAAGACCGATACTTACTTACGGGGTGGTTGTCTGGTGGACGGCCTTGGAAAATGCAGTCAACCGCATTAAATTAAGCAGAGTCCAAAGAACAGCATGTCTATGCACAAGCGGAGCCTTGCGGTCTACCCCCTCTGCGGCATTAGACATTCTGCTTCACTTGACACCCCTCGACATTTTTAGCAAGCAAGTAGCTGCGACTGCAGCTATTCGCCTTAAAGCGACTAAACAGTGGACAAATAATTCATTTGGACACGCCAACATTCTTAATACATTAGGAATCCTCACAGAGAACACCGATTACACCATACCTGAACTTTGGTTTGACAAAAACTTCCATGTAAGCTTCCCCTCTAGATCATTCTGGGAGGACGATGCTTTCATGGAGGACAAGTCAATCCATCTCTACACAGATGGATCTAAAACCGACAGCGGAGTTGGTGGCGGTGTTTTCTCAGATAAGCTAAATCTAAGCCTCTCTTTCCGCCTTCGAAATCACTGTAGCGTGTTCCAGGCGGAAATTTTGGCGATTAAAGAAGCTCTGTCCTGGCTGAAGATAAACGTGATATCTGCAAAGGATATCCGCATATTTTCGGATAGTCAGGCCGCCTTCAAATCCCTGGACTCGGTCTCATTGTGTTCTAAAACTGCCCTTGAATGCCGATCATCTCTCATAGAGATGGCAGAGCAGTTCAACATTCACCTCTGTTGGGTGGCGGGCCACAGAGACATTCCAGGGAACTGCAGAGCCGATGAACTCGCCAAAATTGGAACCACTCTACCTATCCTACCAGACAAAGGTAGTATAGGTATACCAATCGCTACGTGCAAACTAACACTAAAGCTAGATGCCAATAAAAGAACGGACCTTAGGTGGACTGCTGGACAAACATGTCTAGCGACCAAACAGATCTGGCCAAGGCTGGATCTGAGTCGATCTAAGTGTCTGATCCTTTTAGATAGGAAACATCTCAGCGCCATAATAGGTGTCATTACCGGACACTGCCTCATAGGCAAGCACGCAAGAAGGCTTGGCGCTTTTACTAACGATTTCTGTAGAAGCTGCATGGACGAGAAAGAGGAGGAGACAATCCCCCACTTACTCTGCACATGCCCAGCTCTCTCTCAGAGAAGGAAGCTTCATCTAGGAGCTTTCTTCTACAACGACCTAAACGATCTAGAAAAAATAGACGTTAACAGTCTCCTACGCTTTATTATAAGCTCAAACTGGTTCCAGTAGTAAGAAGATCATAGATCCACGTGGCATCACAATGGGCCAATAGGCCTAAGTGGGTTGGTATTTCCAACAGCCACTCTTACCTAACCTAACCTACTCCCTTTTTTGTTGCGTTAACGTAACAGTAGGCATAAATGGGTTAAGAAAAATTTGTTAGTATTCTCAAATAATAAAATAATGTTCTAAATCAAATTTTATAATCACACCTATCTAATAAAAAAGTTAACGAAACAATTTTTAAAGATTTGTTTTTTATTTATCTTCTAAAGTGTACTAAAGGATGATCTGATAAGAACCACAGGAAAACAAATTTAAATAAAACGGCAACGGTGGGAGATATAAAATTGATTTTGGCTTCATTTTTAAGCTACGTTCATGCCATTATGTGTGGAATAGCACATGATTCCAATAGCCGCCTCGTCTTTTCTGGCAGTGCTTCAAGCGGTCGGTCCAATTTTTTATGATTCGGCTCGGCAATAGCGTGTCGAATGTTGGCTTCGAACTCGTCCAAAGTGGTTGACTTGTTAGCGTAGACTACGTACTTGACGTAACCCCAGAAAAAATAAAATGTCAAACCGCATGATCGCGGCTGCCAATTGAAGAACCCTCGCCGCGAGATGAGCCAGCCGCCAAAGACCATTGACGGTAACGGTGTCTCCTTCCTCATTTCGAAAGAAATAAGGTCCGATGATGCTGCCATGCCATACAAACTTCTTTCAATCTGTATACTACAACCCTAATCAGAGTACTACCCTTCCTATCAGTTTTTATAACGGTGTAAACATCGGATCCCTAATACTGAGCGATAGTGAAATTTCTATCGCTCTTCAATTACTCAAAAGTAGTGGCACAGATGGTATTACTCTCATCATAATCAATAAATGTACTGAATCACTTTGCACTCTTCCTCATTCCTGATTTTTAATCGCTCGCTCTCACGAGGTGTTTTCCTTGATGTTTGGAAAAAATAATTTCTGGTATCTATTCATTATTTTGGATCCAAAAGCGTAGTTGAGCACTACAGAGGAATTTGCAAGTTCTGTGCCATTCCTAAATTATCCGAAAGTATTGTTAAAAATAAAATTAAATTTTTAATCAAAGAGTATCCTCCTCAGGAGGAGCAATAAGATTTCGTATCTGGCCGATCTACCGCTTCGAACCTAGATCTATTTTCATCCTTTGTCTGGAACAAAATTGAAATGAAGGACCAAGTCGATACTATATACACAGACTTTAGCAAAGCTTTTGATTTAGTTATTCATGACCACCTCGAGCCCCAATCTTTTGGAATACATTCTCAATTTTTTCTGGGGTTGCCCTCCTTTCTTCTCGGCCAGACCCAGCACGTTACAATCGGTACTTCCATCTCCAACGAGATTAATTGTAGCTCTGGTGTTCCGCAAGAGAATCATTTGGGCCTACTTTCATGGCCCATTATTTTGTCCGAAATTCGACTACATGTATTTTCAAGACCATTAAGAATAAGACATTTTCTTTTTGCAAAATATCGTAGAAGCAATTATGGTACAAACGAACCTTTGACTCGAGCCGTCAAAGCTTTCAACGAATGTAGTCGCATTTATTTTATTTAATTCATGCAATTTATAGTTCTTAAGTGACTTATGGATAAATAAATATCGAAGATGAAAGAAGACTTTCCCCACTTTGTCAAAAAACAAAGTTGCCCCATTTGGGCAAGTGAACAGCCGTCATTGTAAACGAATAAATTTACTATTTGGTATGGTTGGTATGCCGGAGGTGTCATTAGGCTGAACAGATTCCCGAGATGTTGCCGGCGAGTCGGTTACAATCAATCAAGTTATCTATTACAAACTTTAAGTGGAAGGCTTAGAGGATTTGTGGACGGTGCCACTTGCCACACAGCGCGTATCACAACCGGCTTACTGAAAACAAAGTACGGTGATTGTCTTATTGCCAAAAATTGATTTAAGGCTATTTTCTTCAGGATTTTGACTTAATCTCTTGACTATTTCAACCAGATAGAAACTTTAAAAGACTTGGAGGTGAACATTCGAAGTGAAATTGCTGGAATATTGGCCGAATTATACGAAAAGTCATAGAAAATTGAGTCCAGTTCATTCACTCATGCAAGCAGTTTCAACGCGGCCATTTGAGTGAAATAATATTTCTTCCCTAGTGGTATCAATTAGGTTTCAATACAAAACAACAATTTCGTTGATACCTTAATCGCATGCTTTTTTATTTAAAGAAACAAATTGGCAAATGTAAGGGGAAAAATTAACAAAAATGTGTTTCCGGATGTTCAATATATTTACTAGAAAAAAAATGCATGTTACCACTAAATATCCAATATTGCAACGAACCTAAACATGACATATAGAAAAGAATTAATAAATAGAAATAAGCGTGAGTAAACTGATGTTCACCTACAACTGTTGAATAGATGGATGACTAGCAATAATATTAAATAGGATGCATCTAATGAAAACATTGAGGAGGACATTGCAAAAGTCATACACACAAAACAGGGGCTGTAATAACGCCTTCTCTAATTTCACAGAACGGAGTAAATGATTTCACCAACGCAAATCAATTAGTAGGTCACATGATATGCAAAACAAACTAATTGTTAGACAATGACTGTAATTGGATTTTCTTCCTCCGTAACGTAATCACCTCCTTCACTTGTACACACATTCACACTGCCACACAGGTTCGTGTTGCCGTATCTATTAAGTAACCCGACTATTTGCCAACTTGATCACCAAAACGATGACATATCGACAACGACGATTATTCCTAAAACAAACTTTTAGAATTTGAGTAGTTTCCAAATTGGCACACACAGCATCCATTCAATATACGAGTATGTATTATTATCACAAAGCATGACAACAATTTACATAAATCACATTTACTTAAATTAAATTCCTTTTTCCACTAATTTTTGGTTGGTCAGAATGCTTTTGAAAGGATTATGTGTCCATGTGCCGGTATGTCCTGAGTTATTATTATCAACATTGTAATTTCCCAGTTTGTGGTTGAAAATCGGTATCGATTTTCCCTAATTAGCTTTTTTCATTGGTCTAAAAAGCCATGTAAAAATAAACTAAACTACAAAGGGACAACTAAATTATTCCATAGAGAACTGCTATTTATACTCATAGAATATTAGAATGTATTTCTTTTCAAAATATTCTACTATTTTTCAGTATCCTGAATATCCTGAAAATATAAATTAAAAATCGTTTGTTTTGTAAACTGAAGAATATCTATATAGATCTATTGTAGTAATGAGATGACTATAGTTTTTTTTTTTAATATATAGTAATCCATCAAAATAACCATCATTCACTAAATTCAAATAATTGTCGCATAGTACCTTTTTAATAGGAAACTTAACATGACAATGATGAATCGGATAAAAACGTAAACATTGAGATCAATGGCTTTTGCAATATTATGAGGCGAAAACAAGCAAACAAATGACGATTTAGTCATTTAGAAAAAAATAAAAAAAGTGAGTACAAAAGGAGTCACAAAGGCTACAATTCTGAACAGATAAATAGTTGAGAACATCGAACTAAAAGTCAAAGACGTTAAACAATGTAGAGGAGTCTGGCGGGTGATTGGATATAAATTTAGATATACTCTTCACTTCGTAACTCAGGATCTATCAATTTCGATTACACGTTTTATCACTTCAACAGCACTTCAAAAAAATTAACTTCTGCTTCATCTGATTATAAGGTTGCTACCAGTCTTCTACAATATCAAGCAAACTTTCTGGGCTGAATACAAAACCTCACATAATATTGATGAAAGTAACACATTCTGAGAAAAAACGCATATACGAGTATAAGTTAATGAAAATGTAGGGTTTTCCAATAAGGACTTGACAACTTTTTTTCTAAATAAACCATTCACAAACCATTCGAGATATTTCAAAAACTTTATTATCGGCTTGAAGTACAATCAAAACATTTATGAATGGAACTCGACTTCGTTCGTATGGCTACCGCGGCCACGTTTGCAGCGGTCGACTCGTTGGACCCAATTTTCAACGACTCGGCCACACATTTCGGCCGAAACGGCCGCTATTTCGCGTTTAATGCTGGCTCTGAGGTCTTCCAAAGTCGTCAGCGTGTTGGCATAAACCAATGACTTAACGTAGCCCCACAGAAAATAGTCAAGCGGCGTTAAATCGCACGAACGATGCGGCCAATCGACTGGCCCATTTCTTGAGAACGTTCACCATACTTACTCTTCAACAAACCGATTGTAGCGTGTGCTATGTGGCTTGTGGCATCATCCGGTTGAAACCACATGTCTTCCAAGTCCATATCTTCCAATTTGGGCCAAAAATAATCGGTGATCATGGCGCGATAACGCTGACCATTCACAGTAACGTGACGATCGTTATCGTCGACAAAAAAATATGGCCAATAACGCCGCCGGCATGCAAACCGCACCAAACAATTATTTTTTGTGGATGAAGTGGTGATTCATAAAGCACATGTGGATTTTCGCCAACCAATAACGCATATTTTGCTTATTGACGAACCCATTGAGCCAAAAATGAGCTTCGTCACCGAAGATGATTTTGCGATGAAATTCATCATCTTGGCACAACTTCTCCAAAACACAATCGGAGAACGTACCTCGCTTCAAATGGTCCATCGGCTTCAATTCTGGAGTCAGCTTGATCCTGTATGGGTGTAAACCAAGATCATTACGCAAAATGCGCCATAATGTGGTCTGAGCGATGCCCAATTCTTGAGAACGTCGCGATATTTTCGACACTTCGACCAACCCATTGTCTCACTGACACGGCAACTTCACACAACGAATATGTATACTCAAATTTTTGCACTAAACTTGTTATTGCCTGTCTACAAGGCAATTGGAGTTAACGCTCTCAAAGTTGCAGTCCGGTGACTCTGAATTTCGGTAGAAAATTTTTATAATTTGCAGACGTTGCTAGTTTGTGTACTTTACCATGATGAAAATGTTGAGTTTGCTGAATAAATTGACAGTGACAGTTTGATGATTAGTGAAAGAGTACGTTCACAAATAAAATTCAAAGTTGTCAAGTCCCTATTGGAAAACCCTTGAAAAAAATATTTTTTTTTGGCACATTGTCTGACCTTTATTGTTACACGTAAACTTAAGACTAAAGACTAAGTATTCAATACTCCACCAGAATTTATTGATTAGTATGGCTAAGGTCAGCGAGAGCGTTGCATTCAGTTTATTCACTTATTCAGGTGCTTGGTCGAAAGCGTTTCCAGCTATTTTGCTTGATTTGATTGAACGGAAATTGGGTCGTGTGAATGAAAGTAACTTGTACCTTGTTCGGGGAGGGATAGGATCATCTGTTGCTAGTATCCTTTTCAATTGCGGGGTAATTTGAATGTCCTTTATTTGCCGTTGCTGAATAATAACTTTTATATATTCAACTTGGAGTAACTTAATTTGCTTTGTATTATTGATATGTAATTCGCCCATCATCTCTAAAGATAAGAGTTTGTGAAATTTTTTACTCTTTGGGGGTTTGCTGTAAGACTGCTGAAAGGATCGTATGCGTAGACATTTCATGCGACGTAAATACCCTGTTATTAATGTTGATATTGGTTTTTTCATATTTGATGAGAAAAGTGCCAGTAAGGTTTCGTTGTGTGGCTGGAAGTTCCATTCAAATCATTCAGTAGTATTATTCCTGAAGATATTTCCTCTATCGTGGAAATGTGCTGACCATTCATTAAATTGCATGTTGCTTCGTTACTTTTTAACAAATTGGGAAAACATGTGGAATTTTTAATGTTTACAAGATATTGATTTTTACAGATTGAAATATAAATCATTATTTTTATTTATAACAAACATTTCTTCTTATTCTTTATAATTTGTTTATAGTTAATTTATATTGCTATTCCGTTTCTTTTCACAGATTTAAGTAAAATTTGTTCATAAATATTATAGTCTGTTATTGGAATATTGACAATATACGAAATTGAAACTGAATTAGTTATTATTTTAATTTCAGCGAAATGTAAGGCCTCTTTTGTAGTAGGAAAGGAAATACTTTCTTTACTTAATGTTTTAATGGCTAGGCTTATTTCTTCCTTTGATAGGATGAGTGAATTGACAATGCCTAATTTTGCCCAATGAATAACTAAATTGATGTTCTTTAGTTCTTCTTTTGCAATTATAAATTTATATCGAATTTCGGATATGATTTCCTTATTCGTATTTTTGTTCTCTTTTATCATTGCTTAAATTTCGTTTGTAATTTTTGTCAAGTTATTAATTCCTTCTTTATATAGACTATTGATTATAATTTGGTTATTGGAATTAACAAGTAAATTATTAATTTTTCTTTTGATTGTCACGTAATCGTCGTGGTCGGGATTGCAAGCAATCCACTTCCAAGCAGCCTATTAAGCTTAATGATCTTTTGGTTTTTTGTGGTTTAAATTTTGTATTTGCTGGTATTCATGTGAAAGGTAGGGAAATAGTAGAGTAATGTTGATCAGGAATAGTTCGTATTGAACGATGTCAACTTCATGGATTAGTTTTAGGATCCCGTTTTGTAGTTTTGCTTATCCAATGTGTAGTGAAACAAACTGTGTATAATATAGAGTATATTAGATGTCTGAAATACGAAGAAAAAGGGGTAGGATTGACAGTTAATTTATAGTATGGCTTTTGTGTACGGTTTTTCCTGATTCTGTTATCACTACTGCATTTTCGTTTTCTTTAACTATTTCTTGTCTGTATCTAAACCTTAATTTTGAACCTAGTCTTTTATTGTGTTTCACCTATATAACATCTCCTGGATTTTAAGTTTTCAGTGGTTTCCGTTTTTTATTGTGATACTTAATGTCTTTTTCTTGTTTTTGTTATACTCTTTAGTTGCATTTTCAAGCAGCTCTTCGAAGGAGCGAGGAGTCTGTTCCGTTTTGATGCATCGCATAATCTCAAAAAGAGTGGATTGAAAACGCTGGATCTGCCCGTGCACCCCACTTTTGTAGGAAGGTGTTTTATTGATTCGTATACCTAATTCATCTTCGATCATGGATATAATACCTGTTGAATTAAGTGCAAGGCCGTTGTCGATAACTATGTTTTCGGAAACGCCGAATGAGAAAATCGTTCCTCGAAGTGGTTGTCTGCGGTCAGTTGCAGTTCTTGATTGGATTATTTTAGTTTTTGAAAACTTCGTTAGTTTACATATGGCAGTCAGAACTAAAACTTTTTCTTCTCGAAAAGATATCAAGGTGCTCTGTGTGGCCGGTATATTTTGGAATAGGGGTTGGTTCAAGGGTAGGTTTGTTTTGGTGTCGTTCATGTTTATTCTTATTGCAAGTTTGGCAATTTTTTAATATTTTTTTAATCTTTGCTGTCAGTTTTGGGAAGTACAAATTTTCAAGTAATTGTTTCCGATTTTCCTCTGGGTTACCATACGCTCTGCAATGAATTTTTAAAATTTTTTCTTCCTGTTCGTTTTCATCAGCAATGTCTTCGACCATCAATTGTGTGAATCTAACTTTAAAATTAGCAAAATGTGGAGGATAAATATTCCGTATTTGACCCATAATATTTGTTTTGTGTATAGGCCGTTTATAGTGCTGGGGTTACGAATTTTTTGAATATGTCTGTGTCGGTATAACTAGGCTGGATGAAAATGTGTCTGTGATTATTTGGGAATGGGATTAAAAATTGGTAGTTAGTTTCGTTACCAGTTTTGAGGATGAGTTAATTGCCGAAGACGTGTATGGTTTCAACTTTTGCAATCAAATTATGTGAAGAACTATCGTCGGTGTGTACTGTCATTGTCGCTGAGTTTACTTTTGACTTCTGTGAAAGTCGTGACAAGGCGTCTGCAACTAAATTTGATTTGCCTGG
Organism: Volucella bombylans; assembly: GCA_949129095.1. Taxonomy (NCBI): domain Eukaryota; kingdom Metazoa; phylum Arthropoda; class Insecta; order Diptera; family Syrphidae; genus Volucella; species Volucella bombylans. Next base: position 38,863,628 of record OX422141.1, on the reverse strand, counting down.
TTTGTACTTGAGCTCGTAGTTGTACTCTTCCAGGATAGCTTTTTCTTTCCGTTTGATCTGATAACAAAACCTAAGAACTATACTTCCTTTTCGAAAACTTCATGCTTGTCCAACTAATGGATAATGAGGATAGAGGTTCAGTCGTTCGCAGATCTCCGCAGAGTACAGACGTGTTTCGGCTTCTTCTAAAGTGAAAAAGATAGTGCTACGATTTTCATAGTAAAAGTAATTGGTTGCAATTTTGTTATTTGAGTCGATTGCCAAGCGGTTAGCGCAGTCGACCAGGGGGTTCGAGTCCCCCCCTGCTGTGTCTATTTTCGTTTTTTTTTTTTTTTTTTTTTATTAAATAGAACAGTTAATTTGTACTTTTACTTCGTGTTAAACATCACGTGATGGATTTCGAAGAGCGGCCCGCTATGCAAATAGCGGGATCTACTGAGAAATCGGGTGAGGCATCAAGTGGTGTGTCAGAACCGAAAACTAAAAGAAGGAGGAAGCAAAGGCAAATCTCCAACTTGATACCAACTTCCGCTGAAAAGCCGCTGGGCGGAGTGAGGGAAGGGGCGCATTTAACGCCATCAACAGCAGCAAATAAACGTCCCGGACAAGTTATTGACGACACCCCAAATGTCTCAGATGGTGATGAAAGCCACTAACTAAGAGAGAACATCTTCGCTTCCTTGGCTCCAACCGAATCGGAAGACGAAGAAGAAGAATTGGAGTCTCTAACTAGCAGCATCAATGTGCTGCAACAAAGAGTTCTTGCTCTAAAGGAACTGCAAATACTTAGAAGGAAGAGGGAAGAGCAAGAGCATTCCCAACAACAACAGCAGACGCAGCCAGCTCGAAAACAGACACAACAATAACATAAGACAAACACACTGACACAAGTGCTACAGCAACAACAAAAAAAACTGAAACAACAACAAGTGCAACAACAAGAAGTGCAGCCATAGCAAGGGCAGCAGCTACAAAGACAGTAGCAGCCACAACAAAGGCAGCAGCAACAAGAGCAGCAGCAACAACAACAACAACAACAACAACAACAACAACAACAACAGAAACAACAGCAACAGAATCCTAAACAACAAAGGGTTCCACCATACATTCAAGATTGAGCAGAAGGAAACTGTAGAACTATGTAAGTTGGCCATAGGAAATAATTTTTATATTAAAAGACTTAGCATAGATAGGCATGCGATCCACTGTAACACAGTGGAGCGCTATTACAAAATAAAAAATTTGCTGAAGGATTCGACGACGGAGTTCTTCTCCTACACCCCGAAGGGGGACAAGCTGCAAACAATGCTGCTGAGGGGATTAGAACCGTCGACTGATCCGGAGGAGCTCCTTGCACTGCTGAAAGAGAAGAAGTGCGAAGGGCTCCAATTCGTGGGGGTCAAGCCTTTCACCACAGCCAGAGCCAAAAGGGAGAAGCGGCAACTGCCGATTTTCCTGGTCCAGCTAAGTCCCACCAGCAATCTGGATGGTCTAACGAATATTAAAGTCCTGGACTACCAGGTTGTACATTGGGAAAAATTAAAGAGGAGCGAAAACATTTTGTTCGCTGCCAAAGGTTCGGGCACGCCGCGTCGAACTGCGAAATGCAGCCTCGATGCGTGAAATGCGGAAAGAACCACAAGTCCGAGGAATGCGCTCTGGCTAAGGACGGAGCGTCTGAAAAAAGCCAACTCTCTTGTGCTTTATGTAGGAACACGGGGCACACCGCAAATTATCGGGGTTGTCCCAAATTTCAGTACATCAAAAGAATAAATCTGGCCCGGCAGCAGAAAGTGGAAGTGAAACGTCCACCCGTGCATTTGCAAACTCCAGCCGTTACTCCCCATGTTACCTACGCCCAAATGGCGGCAGGTAGGGGAAATACGGTACAGCAAGTGAAGGTTGCTTCTCAGGCCCCAGCGCCAAGAGCACCGGAACCAGTACCTGACATGCTAGCTATCTTGCTCTCTATCCAGGGGCAGATGGCTCAGCTACAACGTCATTTGACTGAACAGACCGCGCGGGTGGATCAAGTATACGCGCTGCTGCCTGGCCTAACGCACCTTTTGCCGTAATGGGTATGTACGTGGCGGAGCAAACCCTGAAGGTCTTTGCTGTGAATGTGAATTCACTGATAAGGCTCGAACGAAGAGCCGCACTATTTAAGTTGCTCAAAGACCAAGCCCCTGATGTGCTTTTGGTTAGCGAAACTAAGCTCACCAAGAGACATAAAATGAGGCACAGAAGATACAAAATAGTACGGAGAAACCGACCCAATTCCATTCAGGGAGGTGGCGTTGCAATTTTCGTACGAAAAGGTATACATTTTAAAAGAGTATACAGTCGTGTAGCACGTAGGTTCCAGGTGCTGGAAGCATGCATCGTGTATATCCCTCTCCGTAGTGGAAAGCGGTTGTACATGGTGTCTGTCTATGCACCTAAGGCTGCTCAATCCACCTTATTTATCTCAGAGCTCGAGACACTTTTTCAATTTCTGAGGCTGGAATTGGAAGACAACTATTATATTATCGGCGGAGATTTCAACGCCAAACATAGTGATTGGGGAAATAATACACCAAATACTAGAGGGAACCTACTTTTCAACTGGTGGGGACAACACAGTGTGATGTATCGACTCGGGCTTAAGGCGACGGATAGTCCGTCGTTTCCCAGACACGGGTCTTATTTGGATCTTCTGCTGTTCGACGCACGAATACAACTGACATCCACTAACCAACAAACTACAAACTGTCTACGCACTTTCGTGTATGACAGTGATCATTGCGGTCTCAGCACCGAAATAACTGTTCCCAACGAAATTGCGGAATTGGATGAGTTTGTTCAAAGGCATTCCTACAATTATAGTAGGGTGCGTTGGACACACTTCACCAGAACACTGACTAGAGCACTCTCCTCGAATTCGCTCTACCCACCGTCCAACAGAAATCTGTCAAACGAGGAGATTGACAGGTATCTAAGACTAATGGATGAGACAATCCAACGAACAATGGACAAAACGATATCTCGGTACCAACACCCTGACGAAGAAGACTTATTCCGCAACGCAACTATTGACGCACTGCACCGACAGAAAAATAGACTGCTGTCAAGACTAAAAACCTTGTACAGACAGTTTACTGACAGACATAACCCGGAGATCATGACACTGAAGTCGTCGATAAAAAACCTCCAAACATTAATAAAGGAAAATTACAGAAATTCTGTAAGTTTGTATTGGAACAATAAAATTCGGGCTGTAAACACCAGCAACCCGAATATGTTCCCGCAATTAAATAAAACATTTCGGAGAAATAATCAGAACGACCTTCCATGTCTTAAAGTCGCCCGAACGAACAACGAGCACATACTTCTAGCAGCAGGCATAGATCCAAATGAGGCTGTTGATGATGACAACTTCTTTGCGATCGAGGATCCGCAGGAGCAGGTAGAGGCTATAGGAGCGACTTTCCAGGAAGTGTACAAGGCGAATGTTATCATTGGCCCGAACCACGATCTGGAGAATCGAGTCCTTGTGCACAATTTCTACCTTCGAAATGAAATTGTGAATTGGCGATTCGAGAGCTCGGGTTTCACCCAGTTCAGTGACGAGTATATGGCAAATAATGTCATCACCAACGATAGGGTACTACCCCCGTTCATTTCGAAGGAAGAGCTCCAAACGATCTTCGAATCACTTAGAAGTAAGAAATCAGTGGGAACCGATGAAATACCGAACATTGTGCTTCGACATCTCCCTCTAGAAGCGGTGAACATTTATACCACCCTGTTTAATAATGCAATGAATAATGCACATTATCCAGCGCATTGGAAAATTGCGGTGGTACATCCCATCCCCAAAAGGGATAAAGACACTTCCAATCCGGTGAATCTCCACTCGATCAGTCTTCTTCCAAACATCAGTAAGGTGTTCGAGAAGGTGATGAATAGAGTCCTGACTATGTGGGTTGAGGACAAACATATAGTTCCGGATAATCAGTTCGGTTTCAAGGCGGGGCATGATATCATTCATGCTGCGTCGAAACTGGTTTCTGATATCCAATGGAACAAAGCCAAGAACCAATGCACTGGTGCCTGCCTGATTGACTTGGAGAAAGCCTTCGATACCGTATGGTTAGAAGGACTCTTTTTCAAGCTGGACAGGTTGGGCATTAGTAAACCACTGTTGTATATTCTTATCGATATCCTCTCCAGTAGACAGTTCATCGTGAAGAATGGCGATGTGACTTCTGCTGGAACATTTAACATTAAAAACGGTCTGCAACAAGGTGCGGTAAATTCGCCGATCCTATTCAACATTTACACGAGTGATCTGATAGGTTCACTTCACCATGCCATAGCGTATGCAGACGACATAATCGCTTACAGATCGGGTCCAAAGATTGAGGTCCTTAATATACTTTTGCAACGTGACTTCGACAAAATTAAGCGATATTGCGATGACTGGAAGTTGAAAATCAACTTTCAGAAGTCGGAAACTATTCTGTTTAGGACGCCTTTGTCTGGGGCCTCTAGGGACACCAGAAAGAATTGGCGAAAGTTCTCGATCGTGGGACAGCACGGGTAGCCACTTGCTTGTCAGCTAGATCAATTTCTGTATTTTAACAAACATATAGATGTTGCTCTGGCCAGAGCTAAAGGTTCTTTTGCCCTTACAAAGAGACTGTTTTATAACAGCCAAATCGATGCGAGGGTGAAGGTAATCTGCTACATGGCCCTTATCAGGCCCATGCTTGTATTTGGATGTCCCGTGTGGTTCAACGTGAGAGCAAGCTTATTGGAAAAGATTCGGGTGTTTGAGAGGGCTTGTCTTAGGACTTGTCTTCGCTTATACAGAACACCAGAGTCTGAGTACATAAAATTCTATCCTAATGAGGTCTTATACAATAGGGCGAACCTAATAAGAGTAGACAATTTCGTCATTAAGTTGACTCGAAGGCACGTTGCAAGAGCAATGGCCTCATCAAACAACCTGATCTCCGGGGCTTACTACCCCAATTATATGTATCACGAGAGAGTTCGCTTTGACGGTTTTATTCCTCCAGAAGCGTTCCTATATTTAGATAGTAAAGGTCTGATCCAGGACAGATTGGCGGTGCCGCTAATCTTCCACGTCGCTCGAACAGCTGCGGACAGGCGACTCAACTACGACAGAGACGTCGCACATGGCAGTGCGGAGCGTCTCCGGTTCAGTAGGGCGGTAGGGAGTCGCGACATGAGTGATGTTGCTCGGCAGCACCAACACTTTTGGTGGCTAGTTGAAGAGGAGGATGCTTCGTCGTCGAACTCCTCCAATAATATGTAGCTTCATGTGAAGCAAAGTGGGCCAGCCTAATTTTTTTTTAGCCATGGCCGGCTTACATAGTTTTAGGTAGGTTTAAGTTAGATTTTAAGAAAAAAAAAATATATAAAAACAAAAAAAATAAAAAAAAACAAAAATATATATACATACATATATTTATATTATATTGTTGTAGTATTAATAAATGTAAAAATAAAATAAAATTAGACTGTAAGATTCGTCGAAAGACATAGTTTAAGTGTTAGGTTTAACTTAGAGTGCCCGCATGGGGCCAGTAAGTTAGAATAAGTTTATTTGTAAGTTATTTAAGCTAATTTTTAAGCATTTTTTTGTCTAGCATTTAAGAGTAATTTAAGAATATAAATAAAAATGCATTTAAACTGAACTGAACTGACTGGCGCAAACGACGGTGCAATCATAATAGAATTTGCCGATTGTTACGACAAAACTAAAGTGCTTAAGGGCTGCCTAGGGCTCTTTAAGGATAGAGGCACTGGTTTATCCCTAAACGACATTGGTTTGCAAGAATCACACAAAAGAATTTATTTAAATGAAAGCCTGACGAAAACCAATTACACTATTCAACGCAATGCACTCAAATTAAAACAACAGAAGATCGTGTCAACTGTGTACACATTAAATGGACAAGTTTTTGTACGCAAAACACCGGGCGGGGATTCCATGCTGATTAGATGCATCGACGACTTGAGAAATTTCCCGGAGTAATCTGTCATCCACAAAAGCTCAACTCAAGTTTCATCAAAACATTACAAATGTCTCTTTTTCTTCTTCTTCTCTTTATCCCTCTCTCTTATTTTTCTTTTCAAACTTCGTTTTCTTTTCATTTTCTCTTCTCTATCTTGCTCTTTAATAATGTTGTCCCTTTTGTTGTATTTCTTCTATTCATATTTACTGATTTTTTTTTTTTTTAATTTTAATTTTGCTAATCCATATTGTACATATTTTAAGTAAAGCTTTTACAACATCCGTCATCAACATAATGCTGAAGAAACTTCAAAGGTATGTAAATGAAAACCAACTTTTTTTGCTTAAACGTACGTTTAGTGTCTCTTTCCATTGTTCCCTTAACAATGACAAGTAATTGTTCCTCATGGGCGAGTTGCATTGACGAATCAAGAATATTGCTTAATATAATGTGCAACTTTAAAAAAGGGCTGCATATTTGCCACTTGAATGCACAAAGCATGGTAAACAAGATAGATGATTTGCGCTTGATTTTCGAGGACTCTCATGTTGACATTGTTTGCATTTCTGAAACCTGGCTGAAAACTGATATGCCCAATAGTTTATTTAAACTAGTAGGCTACAAATTGTATTGAGCTGATAGGAGTAGAAAAGAATGTGGGGGCGCTGCCATTTATATAAAACATGGTTTGAAGGCCAAGGTTATTATCGAATCCACAGAAGTTGATGACCATGAGTTTATCTTCCTAGAAATTATTTTAAGCAATGATAAATTGCTGATAGGATCCGTTTACATGGCTCCTGATGTAGCGAGTCAAAATAAAATTAGAAACGTTCTGCAGGAAATAACTCCCTTATACGCAAAAATTGTAGTTGCAGGTGACTTAAACCTCGATATTTTAAACAACAAAAACAAAGAGTTGTTTGATGTTATGAAATCAACAAGTTTTGATTTTGTTAACCGTCAAACGCCTACTCATTTTATGCCCAATAAAACTCCTTCCCTTATTGATGTTTTCTTAGTTTCTAATACTGAACTTATAGGTCATTATAATCAAATACAATCTCCTGCTTTTTCACATCACGATATTATATTTTTAACCGTTAATATGTTTGCTGCAGGTTCTGCAGATACTTTTGTTACATATCGCAATTTTTCGAGAATAAACACTCATTCGCTACTCAACGAATGCCAATTGCTTAATTGGTCCCCTGTTTACTGTACTTCTGACGTCAATGAACAAGTCGTAACATTGGAAAATAATATACTATACCTTTTTGATAAATATGTTCCCATATGTACAAAAAAAAGTAAACCCCGTGGCATAGAATGGCTTACCCCAGAAATAAGACAAGCCATTTGCAAACGCAATTTACTTTATAAAGGATGGCGAAGGTATGGATGCGAGAGTATCTTGAAAGAGTTTAAGGTTTGCAGAAATATGACAGCAAACCTTGTCCGCAAGTCTAAAAGTACATTTTTTCAAAATAAGTTCTCCAACATATGGTCTTCTGCTGTATTTTGGAAAAACATTCGTCAGATAGGTTTGAACACAAATAATTCTCCTTCTTTACACGGTGTTAATTTAGATGACCTTAATGAAAAATTTGTGCAATCCACACAATCCTTTAACAGTACATTAGGCTCTAGTTTTTCAAGCGTTAGTCAGGGCATGAGTAGTTCTTTTAACCTTAAAAATGTACATATGACCGACGTTGGAGAAGTAATTTTTAAAATAAAATTTAGGGCTGTAGGACTAGACGGCATCCATCCTGATTTCATAAAAATTCTGCTCCCTTATATCCTTAAACATATTACACATATTCTTAATACCGTCCTCACCACGTGTGTATATCCGGATAAATGGAAAGTTGTAAAAATAATTCCACTTGCAAAGAGTTCTTCGCCAACAAATCCTGAGTACAGGCCTATTGCAGTTATTTCGTTTATGAGCAAGGTCCTTGAATCTGTTATAAGCAATCAAGTTAAAGGGTACTTAGAGAAACAGAACTTAATAACAGGGTACCAATCTGGATTTCGGGGAAAACACAACTGCATAACGGCACTTATGAAAGTCACTGAAGACGTACGCTGTGGAATAGATGACAACAAAAATGGCTTAGTTGTGCTGCTGGATTTTTCTAAAGCATTTGATACTGTAAAACACCAAATACTTATTGAAAAACTTACAAATCAATTTGGCTTTGAAACTACAGCAAGTAAACTAATAGCTTCATATTTACAGGGTCGTCTTCAGGCTGTTTTTTCTGAGAATAGACAATCATCATACTTGCCAATATGTTCGGGTGTACTTCAGGGATCCGTTCTTGGTCCTTTGCTATTTGTGCTTTTTATAAATGACGTTTCAAAATGTATTAAAAACTGCTATCACCACATTTATGCTGATGACTTGCAAATTTATAAATTGTTCAAAAAGTCTGACGAATCAGAAGCAGTAGCAGGCATAAACGAGGATCTAGACTCATTGCATCAATGGTCCCAACAAAACCAACTTGCCCTTAATCCTAAAAAAACTAAAGCATTGACAATCAGTAGAAACAAAACAGACCAAATACCACCAGAACTTTTTCTTAATGGTTTAAAAATAGATTTCGTGTCGAAAATTAAAAACTTAGGCATATATCTTAACAGCAATATGACCTGGCATGATCATATTAATAGTATAGTAGGCAAAATTTACGGCATTCTCCGTGGTCTTAGTCCAACTGCACGCTTTTTGCCAACTAAAGTTAAGCTCCAGCTTGTCAAGTCATATGTTCTTCCTTCGATTTTATATGGATGTGAGCTTTTTTGTAAATTGGACTATTGCTCTGAAAAAAAAATTAAATGTTGCATACAACAGTTGTGCCAGATACATTTTCAACCTTAATCGATATGATCACGTTTCAGCATATACACAGAAAATAGCTGGGCTCTCGCTGAATTCGCTCCTAAAATACCGTACTGTTGTAGCACTGCATGGGATCCTCGAGAATAAGGCGCCAAATTATCTATCTTGCATTTTAGATTTTACACGATCTCAAAGATCTCTGCAGATTAAACCACCTCGCCATAAATATTTAGTTAGTTCTAGACAGTTTTTCGTCCATTCAATTCGCCTATGGAACCAACTTCCGATAGACATTAAACGTGCTAATGCGAATCAATTTAAAAAACTGGCTTTTCAACACTACCTGGATGCAAACTGAAGTTTCCGATACTAAAGACGACTAGGCTTCATTATCTTAGAATTCTTCTTTTCTATTTTCATGTCTCTATCTTTCTCTTCCTTCTCTATTGTTTTCTTTCTTTCACCTTTTCCTATCATTTATAGTTCTAATTTTACCAAAAAATAATTGTTAAATAGATCTTCAACCTGTGCATAATTAATATTAGCTGTAAGCTTACCTGTACAGAGATAAATTTTTAAATAAATATGAAATATGAAATATGAGGTGGAGGATCTTCTTTATTTAAATTCAGTGTTTAGTGCGGGAATTTATTTAAGTTATACTTTAATTCGTTTATGTTCGTGTTTAAAATTCAGGTGAGTGATGATTAATATTATATAAATACATATACATATTTTTTTTATTAAATTTATTATGTGTGAAGTGTTGAGGGTTCCGGATCGAGATTTGTACGCATTTTATCGGTGCCATTTGTTTTGCTTGTGTGCTGCGAAATTGTTTATTTTATGTATTTTTTTTTCTATTTTTTATTTATTTATTTTTTTTTGTTTATAATTATTGTGTGAAAAATAGATATTGTATGTGACGTTTATGATTTGTATTAACATATTTTTCTATATTATATATATATTTGTTATTATATTATTTTGGGAATTGTGTTTTAATTTATTGCTATGTGTTGTGTGTGCATGTATGTATGTATGTATGTATGTATAGTGCAAAAATAATTATGATATATTTTTATTTTGAATGGACTGTATGTGTGTGGTTTATATTCTTTAAGTATTATTGATGAAAATTTGATGATGATAAGGATTGAAGCTATTGTTTATGTTTTGAGTTGATGGTGATGGCATGATATATTTATTGTGTGTTATTATATGAGTGATTTTTTTGTTGTTTGAGCGTTTTGATTTTATTTTAATTCTAAATTTAATTTATTTATAAATGTTTAAATAATTTGCTGTTCTTGTGTTTTTTTTATTCATAGGTAGATAACATAATTTTGTGATAGGTCTTTTCAGTGTGGACTCGAACGCGTTCATCGTTTCCTGGATGTAACTGAGTTATTCGCGCGAGCATTCACTGTGTCGCTGGCAACCGTTCGTCTTTAAGGAGAACCAGATCCCCTACCTTGGGTTCTTCTTCAAGTTTTGTGCATTTCGACCGTCGTTTTAGACGCTCTTAAAACTCCACTTCTTCCAGAAGTCTGTTAAAACTTGAACCCTCTTCCAACTGTCGATTGTGTTGATGTTGTTTGTCGATGTGTCTTCAATAGGTATAGCGTTTAAACGTTTCGCCAGTTAAAAAGTGAGCGGGAGTGATCACCTCTAAGTCTTCTGGGTTGTCGGAGAATGGACACGCGTAAGAAGCGTGGTGAATTCTTCGAACGTTAACTTCTGGTCTCCTCCAACTCTTCTTAAGTGGTGCTAAACAAATTTTAACCCTTCCCACAGTCCACCGAAGTGTGGGAGCTGGGGTAATGAAGTCCCACTTCGTACCTTGGTTGCTTAGGGTTTCTGCGATTTCCTTCTTCGCGTGTTTTATCCACTTTTTCAGTTCTGTGTTAGCCCCCATGAAGACTGCAAATGCCCCTTCATGCCGTGAAACGTCTAACGTCTGCTAAAAACACTTGTTTCGTGAGATTACTCACTGCCTCCAAATGAATTGCCTTTGTTGCGAGGCATATAAAAATGGCAAAGTAGTCTTTTAGTGTTTTTGCAACTTTTCCCTTCCATGTTTTTATGACTATTTTTTTTTTTTTATAATTTACTCGCGCCTAAGGGGTAAGATACCCTTTTACTGTTGCCTTGGCGCGTTCGGAAAGGTAGAAGGAAGAGAAAGTAAAATTGTTTTGTAGTGGTTTGAAACTCAGGTGTGTTTGGTTTCGATATTCCCTCTCGAGAGGGGTGGGAGTCCGAATAGGACGGAGAGATTTTGCTTCACTCAGGGTGATTCGAGGTATAATTCACAGTATTTTTTTCTGTCCTTGAAACTCTACAACAGCCAAATCTTCGTGTCAGTGTTATGCCTTCACATGGTCCATGGTCCGGCGTAGTCGACCTCTGTGTTGGTAAATGGTCTTGCTATCTGAACCCGTGCTGCTGGTAAATTCGTCATAAGCTGCGTCATTGTTTGGCTTTGTGTTTGAAACACTTGACGCATTTATGAATGGTGTGCTTCACACATTGCTTTATTTGGATGATCCAATAACTTGTCCGATTATATGCTGTCATTTGCTGGATACCACTGTGTTGTGTTTTTTCGTGTGCGTCTCCCGATAGCGTGTTTATGGAATGGTGGTTCGACTTGAGGATAATTGGTTGTTTCTGATTATATGTCAAGTTCGAGTTTTGAAGCCTTCCCCCATGTGAAGAATTCCACCTACGTCTATGATGTTGACTTTGGACTGTCGTGCGGTGTTTTTAAGTCTCAGAAAACATGTCCTTTTCACTGATCTTATTGCCATCTGTGATGCGGTGTTCAACTCTTCTGGCTGCAGAGGGTCAGATTTTTTGCAACCTGATCTGCAGTTGGAAATAAATAGTTGGCACTACGCTAACACGCACACACCTGTGCAATTTGGAGATTTTGGCGATAATTTGTCCTACTATGCTATGTAGAGTTTCTGTTGTGGCTACATGAGTCTTTATTGTTCGCCTTTCCTCTTCCTTGTTGATGTTTATTGGTTGCTCTGGGACTGGGAAGTTCCATTGATTTCCATTGATTTCTCATGGTCCATTCCACCATAAGTCATTGCCTCACTCGAAGTTTGGTTGTGGTGCTGGCTGCCTCAAAAACAGCATGATGAGGCAAAAAATAGTGTTATGGTGTGGCGACCGTAAGGTCTTTCACCTCTTCCATGTGGTTGAGTGTTAAGTACTCCATAATACAAGCAGTGTAGCCTTCTTTCAATTCTGGGTCTCTTTGGAAACGTCGTTTAAGATGAAAGTCGTAAAGCTCCTTCTTTGCTCGACTCCAAAGCTGGATGTGTTCCTTGCTTGAAAGGTAAAGCTACTTCATGCCGCCCGACTGCTCGTCTTTTGGCGTTTGCTAAAAAATGTTTTTCTCATTGGATGTCTTCCTTTGAGGATCCACGTATTTGTTGGTAATGCAGCTGCTGACCTTCCCTAACCCTGATATCTGTACGAATGTGTTTTGCTTTGGCAGCTTAAGCATTTGAGTAGCAGAAATAAACGTTGCCTCGGAACATGGGTCGATTAGTGCACGAAGTTCAAAGTACCTACCATTGCGGATAATATAATACTTTCGCAACCGCAGTTGCCAACAAAACCTTTGAATTATACTGGTACGTGTGTGAAGTGTGAAAAGTATTTCGAATTTGCCCGGATACAGAGGGATGGTCTTCTCGCGTAGGATTAAAAGGGTCTGTGGCATTGGTTCTGTGTTGTCTGAAAAATTGATGTGTAATAAAGAGTGATGCCGTTGATGACAGAAGAAGAAGAACAATTTTTATTACTTGGACAATTTCGGGTAGTATGACTCTAATCTAGACAGTTGTGGCACTGTGGCAAATTTATTATGGTGTGGTATGCTTAGCTGCTGGTTGCGATTTCGGACATGGGTTGACAATAGTCCCAGATGTCCCTTTTTGTGCTACAGTGTCCGGAAGCGAGTTTTTAAAAAATCAGTGAAATCTTTCAACGTGGGAAGATCTTTGCTTATTCTCAATTTTGGCCTCCCATAATTGTTGCGTTGAGGCCGGGATCTTTTGTATAATGACATAAATTATGATGACGTCCCATGAATCCACTGGTATATCAAGATTTTTGAGTACGTAGATACTCTCTAAAGAAGTGTCCATGAGCGACTCAAAGCCTTCCGCTTGATTTTCCTTCATTTGTGTCGCTTGATTAAAAAGGAGTTGCATCTATGAGCTGACTAAAACACGTTTGTGGTCGTACATTGCCTTCTCATAATTTCTTGCGTCTAGTGCCAAATGTTGCGGAAGACTTGCCGCTTTTCCTGAGAGACTTGACTTTAGCTACTGTAGCTTCTGGATGCCTGCGAGAGACGTGTTGCTATGAATAAGCGATGCAAAAATATCGTAGAACGAGCGCCATTTCGTGGAATGTTGATTTTTGGAAGACGGATATCTTTGTTTTAAGGAATTATTGTAGCCAACGTTGTGTCTAAAAGACAACCTTGGGTACTAGAATATCTGTCCAGTCTATCCAGCAATTCACACCTGTACTTAAGGTAAGTTTCTCGAGTTTGTTCAATTTGTTCAATTATTGTTTGTTCAAATAATTTATTCAATTATTGAAACTAAGTCTAGTTTTAATTTTCTTACAGTTTTCCAACGCTCCTGCCTGCTTCGTAGTGCCGTTGTGCTGCTGCTGGATTCTCTTCCAACAACAAAAGTCTGGTTGAGAGATAATTATTAGAACGAAGCGATTCATCAGTCTTTTTTTAAAATTAGTCTCTTTTGACTTGGACAAAAACATAATTAAGGAGTTCAGCTGAGATTTCAATTAATTTACAATGTGTATGTGTATATTATTTGAGGTGCTTCCTCTGTTTTGCACTGGGCACTCAATGTGTTGATTTAAGTTTAAGTTCGTTTTAATTTTTGTATAGCACACACTTATATGTAGCGATTTTTAACTGTACATATGTATATTAATTGTATATCCGGCTCGAAAGACCAAATGTTCGGCGCTGGTTATTTAAGCAGCAGTGTTGTAATTGTTTAAATGTGTCTGTACGACTGTAACAACTGTTTTGTTAAACTAAAATTTACTGTCATAAAAACTGTTTAAGAAAACTTTATTTCACTTTTGAAAGTGCAATAAAGTCCAAAATTACGTTTCGGACCTTTTTGCATAAGACTTTATTTCATGACACCGAATTTTCCCGATATCTACACTTTGTCTGTAACATATACGAAATAACTTTGATCCCGTCTTTCTCGATCTCTTACAGAATTTTTTAGACAACCAAAGGTCATAAAAGAGCTGACACCCGCCCATCGATTTGGTTGCTTGAAGACTCCTTATTATTACTGAATAATTCTGGTTATGAGTATAAAAATAATACAATTATATACTCAATAATTTAAAACTAATTTAAAGAAAGGCGTGAAGGTATTTGAAGATATTTAGTTTATATCTTGTTTCAAGGAATACTACTGGCAATTTCGTCAGGGCACTGGTGATGAACATAGCGAAAGAATGAAGTAAAGCAAACGATATTACGATGATGCGCAATATTGACGTCACTTATGGGTTTTTCCGCACAGTTTTGAATCTTTCCTAGAAATTACAAGAAGGTTTTAGGTGCGTCTGACCAGGTGTGGACATTGTACCCCAATTTTAGTGGTTACAAGCCTTATACATATATTGAAGTCGAACCAGACGAGGTGAAGTACCTCTTGCATCGTTTGCGAAGATTTAGACATTTCGCAGCGTTTTTGACTATATCGAATATGTGGCAAGTATGTACACGTGTATATACTGAATATGAAAAATATTCCGATTTCGATAATACAAGTGCCATTCATGAATCATGGCTGGATGGTAAAATTTCGTTTTAGCGGCAGCAAACAGCATTGTGTTTTGGAAGCATTCAAATCCACTCGGTTGGTATTTTCACAATTAGGTATGTTGTTCTACCGACGAAAAGTGGGCACGTGAACCCGGGGACGGATATGAAAACCAAAGCGTACTGTCACCAGTAAAACAATAATCTGGATTAGAAGTAGCAAACAAACGATCACTAATGAAAATAAGAAATAGTGTCGGAGAAAAAACGGATCCTTAAGACACACTAGCATTTATTTTGTGAATATCAGACTTGGAACTATCTGATCGAATGTTATTAAAGATAACTTCTAATTGTTTGAAGAAGGGATTCATCGATCATAAATGTACGAGACATTGGCCAGAAGCCAATCCTGTCCAATAATTTCAAGGCCCGTCACGATCAGTTCATTATAAGAAATATTAAGTTGCTCGTATTTATAACATAATCGAGGTGTGAGCTAGTGGTACATTTCTATCACATTGGCCTCCACTGATCGATAACGCGACGTATATTTGCCTCCTTTCATACAAAATAATGGAACACCGTATAGTGAATCAGCTAATTGCATTCGGGAAGAACAAAGCGAGGTTGCAAACAACTTTTCCAACCATACTATAAGTGCTTTCAACCAATTTATTTTATTTTTATGCTAGATGACCCTAGGCCGAAGAAATCTGGATACTTGAAATGGTAAAAACAATTAACCATAGTGTCATGGGCTTGTGTGTAAAATATTATATAAATTGACTGATTGCCCCATATCACAGCAAGAGTCAAGGTCGATCCCTCAACTCTCAAGCCTTCTCGATTCAAAGCGGCATACGACCTCATCGCGAATAGCTATGTACGTCAGTACTATTTTAGAACTAAAGCAAGAAGCAACGGTTTTGTGGTAGACGGTTAAAAACTTCACCACGCACTAAAAGTAATCGTTATGAATTGATAAAAGTCCCGAATATCAATAAACCGATTAAACGGTATGGCTCGAATGAATTAAAAATATGGAATATGAGCACTCCTTGAATGCCATACTGCAATGCGGAATATACATCGTGTTATTGCCAAAGATTTTGCATGTTTGGATGTGGATTCGTCCACAGCAAAATGGTCGGAAAATACAATATTTACGAATCGACGAAGATAACGGCTTCTGACTGCATGACTTTTCGGCAGCGTGTAATAGGCCCTTTTCGAAAACATCATCTGCATCAAAGCTGCATTTGCAGTTTGTTCGCAAACGCAAGTTGCAAAAGTCATTTGTTCGAAAACATCTTCAGAGTCAAACTGCATTAGCATGGTGATCGATAACTCTGTTTGCTTCTGTCATATTTTCGAAAACGTTTACGTGTCATTTGCACTGCAGAAAGGCAGCCAGAAATCTGCGCTGCGCAATATCAGGTGGGTAAACCAAATTTTTCCGGGCAGTAAGGAAGAATTTGGTTTCTAAGAAAAAAATGGATAGCGATTCCTCATGAGAGTTTTCTTCGTCTTGCTCTCGGTCACCTGAACGGTAAGTTTTTCTGTTTATTCTAAATAATAATATATGAATATTATACATTAAACCGTAGGATCCGAGGTCGTTCATAGACCTCCGAGGAGTTTAAACGTGTTCGGCTAGAAAGTGAGAAGTGATTCAAATAATTCTGACATTTGGCGAATTGGATTTAGGCTCCAATTAGCTCAGTGATAGTGTGTTCGCTTAAGACAGCAAAGGTTGTGGGTTCGACTCCGGATCGTGCATACACTTTTTGTTTTTTTCTTTTTTATTCAAAATAAGAAAACATTGTTGTTCAAAACAGCACGTGATGGATTGTAAAGAGCGGTCCGCTATGCCAGTAGCGGGACCTGCTGAATTATCAGGTGAGGCTTCACGCAGTTCAAGCCGAACACCAACAGCTAAGAGAAGAAGGAAGCTAAGGCCAACTTCCAACTTAGTGCAACGTCCCTCAATACCAACTTCCTCTGTAAAACTGCTTGGAAGAGCGAGGGAAGGAAACAGCTTCGCTTCATTGGCACCGAGCGAATCAGAAGATGAAGAGGAAGAGATGATGGCCATAAATACCAGCATCAAAATGCTACAAGAAAGGGTACTGGCCATCAAAGAAAGGCAAATGGTCTGCTCCAAAGCAGAGCCAACAACAACACCAACAAAAGCGGAAAAAACACCAGCAACAACAACAAGAGCAGCCACAACAACGACATTAACAAAAACAACAGCAGCCACAAAAACAGCAGCAGCAGCAGCAACAACAACAACAACAACAACAACAAAAACAACAACAACAACATAAACAACAACAACAACAACAACAGCAGCAGCAGCAGCAGAAGAAGGAGAAGGTGCCTCCTATCAACACCTACAAATTAGAGGTAAATGCAACCAAGGACCTGTGTAAGTTGGTCATTGGTGATAATTTTAAAATTATGAGATTGGGGAATGATCGCCATGCCATCTACTGTAATACAGTAGAGGGCTACGCGAAAGTGAAAGAGCTCCTAAAGGAAACGACAACGGAGCACTACTCATTCGAGAATTATTTTATAATCGGCTGGGATTTCAACGCTAGACATAGAGATTGGGGAAATAATTTGCCAAATATTAGAGGGAACCTACTACTCGATTGGTAGGGTCAGCACGATGTCATGTACCGGCTCGGTCTTAAAGCGACGGATAACCCGTCGTTTCCCAGAGGCGGGTCTTATTTGGATCTACTGCTGTACGACGAACGCATACGACTCACAGGTACGAATTTACAAACATTAAACTGTCTGCGCACATTCGTGTATGACAGCGACCATTGCGGTTTTAGCACCGAAATTACAGTTCCCAACGAAATTGCGGAATTGGAGAAGTTTGTCCAAAGATATTTTTACAACTACAGTAAGACTCCATGGACACGCTTCTCCGCAACCTTGACAAGAGCGCTCTCCTCGAACACGATCCACCCACCGTCCAATAGGAATTTGTCAAACGAGGAGATCGACAATTACCCAAAACAAATGGACGAGACAATTAAACAAACTATGGACACTACAATACCGCGGTATCGACGTACGACTAACGAGGACCTGTTCCGCAATCCTACTGTTGACGCACTGCACCGACAGAAAAGTAGACTTCTGACAAGACTTAAAAACTTGTACAGACAGTTAAATGACAGACAAGACCCGGGGATTAGGACACTGAAGTCGTCAATTAAAAATCTTCAAACGTTAATAAAAGAGAATTATAGAATTTCTGTATGCTCATATTGGAACAACAAGGTTCGGGCTGTAAACACCAGCAACCCGAATATGTTTCCGCAAATAAATAAACTACTCGTATTTCGGAGAAAAAATCAAAACGACTTTCAGTGTCTTAAAATAGCCCGGACAACAGACAACGAACGGTTACTGACAATAGCAGGTATCGATCCAAATGAGGCCGCCGATGATGACGACTTTTTTGTGATCGAGGATCCACAGGAGAAGGTTGAGGCCATAGGGGCGACTTTCCAGGAGGTATACAAGGCCACTGATTCCATTGGCCCTAATTATGACCTGGACAATCGCGTCTTGGTGCACGACTTCTGAATTCGAAATGAAATAGGGAACTGGCGATCCGAGGGCTCTGGTTTCACCCGGTTTAGCGACGAAAATGTGGCAAATAATGTCATTGCCAGAGAGGGTGGCCTACCCCGTTCATTTCGAAGGAAGGACTCCATGAGATCTTCGACACAATCAGAGTTAAGAAATCAGTGGGGACCGATGGTATTCCGAATATCGTGCATCGACATCTTCCTCTAGAAGCGGTGGACATTTACACCACCCTGTTTAATAATGCGATGAATAATGCACATTATCCAGCGCATTGGAAAACGGCGGTGGTTCAACCTATCCCCAAAAAGGGAAAGGATATATCCAATCCGGCGAATCTCCGGTCGATAAGTCTCCTTCCGAATATCAGTAAAGTTTTTAAAAAGTAATCAATAGAGCTCTGTCTAGGTGGGTTGAGGACAAACATATAGTTTCGGATAATCAATTCGGTTTTAAGGCGGGACATGATATCTCACATGCCGCGTCTAAACTGGTGTCCGATATCCAATGGAACAAAGGCAAGAAACAGTGCACTGGTACCTGCCTTGTTGACTTGGAGAAGGCCTTCGACACCGTATGGTTAGAGGATCTTTTCTATAAGCTGACTAGGCTGGGTATCAGTAAACCACTCTTGTACATTCTTTATAATATGCTGCACAACAGACAGTTCATCGTGAAAAATGGTGATGTGACTTCTGTTGGAATATTTCAAATTAAAAATGGTCTTCAGCAAGGCGCGGTCAATTCGCCGATTCTATTCAACATTTATACAAGCGATTTGATAGGTTCACTTCCCCATACTATTGCGTACGCAGACGATTTGGTAGCGTACAGAACAGGTCCAAAAATCGAGCCCATTAACACTCTCTTGCAGCGTGATTTCGATAAGATAAGACGATTTTGCGACTTCAGAAGTCGGAAACCATTCTCTTTAGGACGCCGTTGTCTGGAGCCTCTAGGGATACCAGAAAAAATTGGCGTACGTTCTCGATCATTGGACAATACGGGCAGCCTCTTGCCTGTCGAAATGTAGTCAGATACCTTGGAATCTGGCTAGATCAGTTTCTGTATTTTGGCAAAAATGTAGACGCTGCTCTGGCCAGAGCTAAAGGCGCTTTTGCCCTTACAAAGAGACTGTTTTATAGCAGCCAACTCGATGCCAGGGTAAAGGTAATCTGCTACATGGCCCTTATCAGGCCCATGCTGGTATTTGGTTGTCCCGTGTGGTTCAATGTACGAGCAAGCTTAATGGAAAAGATTCGGGTGTTTGAGAGGGCTTGCCTTAGGGCTTGTCTTCGCTTGTACAGAACACCAGAGTCGGAGTACAAGAAATTGTATCCTAATAAGGTCCTTTACAACAGGGCGAACCTAATACGAGTGGACAACTTCGTAATTAAGCTGACTCGAAGGCACATTGCAAGAGCAATGACCTCGACGAATAACCTGATATGTGGGGCTTACTACCCCAATTACCTTTACCACGAGAGTGTGCGCTCTGACGGCTTCGTTCCACCGGAAGCATTCCTCTACCTAGATCAGATAGGGTTGATGCAGGATAGATCAGCGGTCCCGTTAATCTTCCATGTCGCTCGGACAGCTGGGGACAGGCGACTCAACTACAACAGAGACGTCGCACACGGCAGTGTGGATCGCCTCAGGTTCAGTAGGGTGGTGGGGAATCGCGATAAGAGGGATGTCGTTCGGCAGCACCAGCATTTCTGGTGGTTGAATGATGGAGAAGATGTTTCGTTGCCGTTTCCGTCAATTACGGACCAGCCTCACTAATGAGGCAGAGCTGACCAATTTATTTGCTCTGTGAATAGCGGTGGCCAGCTTACATAGGTTTAGGTTAGCATTTAAGAAACTTATACATATATTAGTGTATACAAAGGTGTATACTGACATATGTATATGATTGTGTATAATGTCTATGTTTGTTTATGTGTGTATTGTACATTTAGGTTAGGTAGGCTAAGGTTTATTTTAAGTTAGATATTAAGTTTTTATAAAAAATTAAAAAATGTCCATATGCTAAGTTTTTGTAAATGAATTTTTTTCTTAGCCTTAAGTATAGAAAATAAGTATATTTTAAATATAATGTAAATGAAGTCGAAGACATAGTTATAAGAATTTAGAGTAGCTTAGAGCGCCTGTGTGGGGCCAGTAAGTTAGTATAAGATTGTTAAGTAATTGTAAGCTAGCATTTAAGCATTTTTTGTTAGTATGTAAGAGTTAATGATTAAGAAAATAAAAATGCATTTAAAACTAAAAACTAACCGTAGGATTCGAACCAAATCCAGGAGGAGTGGGGTCAAACTCCTTCTCTCTGTGAGATTGGTCTCGGAAGATTCTTTCCAAAATGGAAAGAAATCAAAAAGAAAGGAGTGGGGTTCGACGGGAAATATTGTTACAGGACAGTAGCTTCCCTTTTGGCTGCGACGAAACAATAAAAAATTATGTGAATTTGGTTACTACTTACAAGCGAATAAAAAAAAACAAACAACATGTCCGGAAGACTAGCATCCAAATGGGAATATTTCGAAGAATTCAAGGCAGTATATGGGAGAACGCATTTCGTAAATGCACCCCATTCAAATCTGGGAGATTCCATGTAAGTCGGTGAGATATTTGGAAACGATGAAAATATTGCTGCTTCTACGTTGAAAGAGTCTGCAAGCACAGGATGCATAGAGAGAAAAATGAAGTGCTCGAGTACCTGAAAGAACAGGAGAAAGTTGACTCCAAGCGTCATGAAGAATACATGTCCTTTGAAAGGGATAAACTGCAAATTGAAAAAGAAAAAGTAATTGCTCTTAAAGAGTTGCAATTGCTCTTACAAAAAAATGTATATTTTAAGATACTTGTTGGATTTAACGTGAAATGCACAGAATTCAAACTTTTTTTCTAAGTTTAACGTGCAATGATTGTATTTCTAGTTTTGATTTTATTACATCAATAAATATTAAATAATTAATTCATTACAAATCGTATGCGTATAATAAATCTGCGATTAGATCTCGTTTATAACATAATGCGGCACAGCGAATACTTCTTGAGTTTCGGATGAATGATGAGGCAGTATTGTGGCAAATATTTCACCTTGCAGTACAACGAAATTATGCAGCACAACATATGACAAAACGATAAATTTAATATTTTCTATTTTTTTGAAATTCAGGTTGTCGAGTATTCTGAATTTGGCTTTGAGAATACCAAAAGCTTGCCCAATTATAGCCCTTGATGAGCTTAGAAGATAGTTGAATCGTTTTTGGGTTTCAGAGAGATTGCCATTATCTCAAATATGTGGATAGTGGGAAAGTTGCCAATTAAGTGGATATCTGGTGGTAGTTTCTTCCAAACTCGCATTTATCCACAAGGGCTGTAACTCTTGTTTTAGTTTATGTAATTAGTTATACCTATGAGTATATACTTTTCGTTATATTATGAGTTGGGGGAATCACAGATAACTTACAGAAAAAATGCTTTTGGACATCCTGAAGTGGCTGTAAAAATTATATTCGGAAAATTGTTTAATTGTATTCAGATAATTCCGAACTTCTGGGATTCTTCGTTCTTTATTTAGCAGTTTCAGTAAAACCTTTTTTTTCTTTAGAGCGTTTCGTCCACGTAAATTATAATTGTTATTATGACTTGTACTCTCACTAAGATTTTCCAACACAATTTTCGCAATAAATATTCTTAAGGACTCCATCTGCTTTGTTCGAAAACGTCAATTGCAATTGCACAAATCAATGGGAGCAAAAAACCTTTAAAGTTTGACGTTTGCAACCCTTATGTGCTGCAATGACGATGAAAATGACGATCAAATGACGTTTTCGAAAAGGCCCATATAGTGATATTTGCAAGATACAATCTACTTAAGCAATTTTCCTCTGCAAATTTTAGTCAATAATTCTGTCATTATTAAACCCACTAATGCATCTGTCAAATTAGTGCATTATTTTTCCTGACTCACATTACCAGTAGTTTGTTTATTATGCAAAGTGCAATACACTCGTTTCTACTACCTATATTTTGTGGAATCAATTATAACAATTCTTTTCAGTACAATCATCCTCCCACGTGTTCTTAGCGATCAAAAGCCTCAGCGATTTGATTTTTACTCTTATCAAAATTTAAACATCAGAGTTAAACTTTCGAGTTTTAAAAATAGAATAAAATATGTTCAAGATGTAAGAAAATAAGTTAAAACCGCAACTGATCTCATGAAATAAAGAAATTGATAAGTAAATTTCTGATCAGATTGAGTTAGAATAAGCAAGATCCAGAATCGATGAAATGTTCATACGTCACCCTGGCACAGAATTAAATGACATAATATGAGAATACTATCGAAACAATATGTAGCAAAATTGACGACTTACCAATCCTTCCCCAGTCCCGAATCTGAATGTCTATTACAATGCATCACATTTGATTGAATTATTGAAAAAAGAAGTCGACTCATTTTCACCTGAACATCCTGGTCTTTGCTGCCCCCTAAAACAATAGCCTGAATTGCTTCAATGTTTGGAAGCTCACAGAAAGTCCGAGGAGAACACCAGTCTTTCGAAGACAAACCAAGCACCGATCAGTATACCATCGTCAACTTTTTTACCACAATCGTATGACAACAACTCCTTCGTTGGACCCTTTGGCCCTTTTCGCTATCAAACTTTTTATACTGCTATACTATAATGCTACTGGTAGGGAACAAATGTTACAACAACTTACCACCTTACGAGCCTCAGATGGTCTCCCTGGTATATTAATTTAAAAGTGTTTCTCCAATCTTGCTCTGCCCCTTGTAACTTATTTCGACTATCCTTTACACAAAAAGTTTCCCCAGGTTTGAAAGACCTCTTTCATAATCTCGATGCACATCAAAGGAGCAAATAATGAAGTAACCAATTATCTTCCCATTGCTAAACTTTTTCATGTTCCTGAAATCTTAGAAAGTAATTTATTGGAAGCCTCTAGCTTTCGGGAAGATGTAGAAAACTACTATGAGCCTCGTTGAATTCGTGTGCTTCAAAATGACTCTGATAGGTTTTCTATTTGGTGTCTTAACAATCGCTTAAAGCATAACGTAGCCATTTGGAAAACTATTACCTTATCGCGCAAGTGCAACTAGTCTCCTCCCCGACTCTACCCTCTCCCCAGTCAACGAAAACCTTCTAAGGAACCTTGTACATTGCCTTTGCTCCCCCATTGCTTGAGTACACCAGTCAAGCATGGTTTCCCATTCAGAGAGTTCATGTGCAACATCGTTTCCTGTGATTTTCCCTTTACCCTTCTTAGATAAAGTTATTTATACATACGGAAACGATAACGATACGTCTTGGAGACGTACAATGAACTATATGGATATAGGTTGACGTAATTTGACCATATGTTATATTTGCACTACACATTCATACAATTTTTTAGTATATAAAGACAGCTATTTAGTTGTTTTTTATTTAATTTAGCACTGCAATTTAAAACTCTTTTGAAAATAACAAAAAAAAAATAAAAATTCTCATTTAAACTAAAGTAGATATTTTTTGCATACTCTGTTTGGTTAATAATATTTGTTTTATGTTATATAAATCAAAAATTTGATTTAAAAAAAAATATACACATGAGTAGCACTAAATTTCTGTGCTAGCCCCATATGGGTGGATTGCATTTGCCACATATGTTGGTAGACACCGGTCGAATATTTGAGACATACAAGCTTACTTAGGTGACGCTACAATTCGTGGTGAACCTGGGCCTTAATTAACAAGCTTCTCCAATTAACCCGGTCTTTAGCTAACTGCCTCCAATCGCGCACTCCAAGTCGGTTGAGGTCCCCTTCTTCTTGTGCGCGTCACCTTGTCTCCATTCGCTCTACATGTATTAGCCATCCCACACGACTGATGCTCAGTTTTCTGACTGGGTCGAGGTCGCTGCACACCTCGTATAATCTTCTACTCTAAAGCGCCTCAACGAAAACGAGGCTGAATATTTTTCGAAATTTTTTCTCCGAAAACGTCCGAGGATATCTTCGATAGAGTCTATATTTCAGTGACATATAGAGTATCCTTAATTTTTCGGGATAGGGTCTTACTACTCAATTCTGATGACTCAGAGTAGTCCAAAATGTTTTGCAAACCTTCGGCAATTCTCGAGTCATCTAAACCGTGGTATTGGTCATTGCGCTTAACTTATTTAGTTGCTAGAGCTCGTAAAACGCTTATTTTTGTATTATAAATAAAACACTATTGTACAGTACATATAGAGCAAAACATACACAAAATGATACGTCTCTCAGACGTACGACATTGTCATAATACAGAAAAACAAATATTACCATCAAACTACAGTTGACAACTGAGAATAAAGAGAATAAAATCTTGGTGTGACAATAACCGTGAGAAAGAAAGTAAACGAATTAAAGGGCAGATGTAAGTTATCAAAGCAGGGTTAAAGTATGTCATGGAACGAACATCTTTTCTTATCTCCCTTTGTTAACCGCCTCAACTTTAATATTGTTTAATATTCGTACATCGACTTCTCCCAAGTTCTGTTGATTGCGCAATTCCCCTTACCATTAACCTTCGTAATTTACGATGCCCTTCGTCTCTTCTATCTACCGACCCATCGCAACATTTATGGCTTTAATTAAACAACCGCCCATATTCTGAGAAAGGTCAAGTCAAACCTTGTTCTCAAGTTAATATCATTTACGATACATTTAGGGCGATTAAAGAACAGGGCAGACAAGTCGGTGTTTTAGTAAATGAGGATAAGACGAAATATATCCTACCGATCAAGAATAAATTCATTGTTCGCTACCTTGGAAGCAATATTCTATAATACTACCATGGCTTGCTACAACCTTGAATAAATTTATGTATCTCGCCAGATAATTGGTTCTATCAGGCAAAGATGAGAAAAGACAGCTGTCAATTCTGGTCAAGAAGACAAAAATCTGTCAGTTACAGTGACTCAGTCGCATCGAATGAAAGGACGACAGTGCTCCAGCCAAGAGGGTTTTTAATTCTCAGAAGTCCGATCGAAGATTGAACCTCTGGTTTAAGGACCAACCAGTAGTTGATGTCAGTCATCTCGGTGTAACAAACTGGTAGTAGCGTGAGTACTTAAAGAATTAGAAAAAAAAAAACTTTACCATGGCTGTGAACCGTAAAAGTTTGCCGGTCAGAAATGTAATTATTATTTTTGTTTTATAGAACTGTGTAGACTACACTTAAAGTGCCTAAGCGTGTGTTAAGTTTTTAGAAAAATAGGACTGAGAGAGAGAGAAAGATTTTTGGGCTCAGTGGCTATTTCGCTTAATGGGTGGCATCCACCATTTAATGGGGAGACTAAATTATTAGTGTAATTGAACTTGTTGTTGTATTCAAGACAACCACTCATTTTACGTGAATTTAGTTGCCTGAAAAAAAGAATGTCTTTCAGGTGCGACTGGTATTGAATCCCGAACCGTTTGATTTGGAAGCCAATACACTACCACTTGAGCAACGGTCACGTTAGTCGTCAGAGCAATATTTGTACAGTCGTTCATACACCTCCACGGAGAGCAGAAGTGTTTTGTGTTTCGGCTTAAAAAGGCACAAAATTAAGTAGCATACTTTTAGCCAGCGAAATTTTAAGTATTCGGGAGCCGAGGTGGTAAAGACCTGGACGATATTATACCTAGTGTAACAATCCCGAGGCCTGGGTTCGATTCCCATCGTCAGACAACAGTTTTTATTTGAAATTTGAGGAAGAAATGATGGCCATAAGTAGAAGCATCAAAATGCTGCAACAAAGAAAGGCAAATGACAAGAAGGAAGAGGGAAGACGAAGAGCAATCCCAGCAACAACAGCAGACGCTGCTTGCTCAAAAGAAGACCCAGCAACAACACCAACAAAAGCTTAAAAAGCACCAACAACAACAACAAGAGCAGCCACAACAACGGCATCAGCAAAAACAACAGC
The DNA here is from genome assembly GCA_949129095.1 of Volucella bombylans. NCBI lineage: Eukaryota > Metazoa > Arthropoda > Insecta > Diptera > Syrphidae > Volucella > Volucella bombylans. The sequence continues at coordinate 38,837,320 of OX422141.1, read as the reverse complement.
AGCCACAAAAACCGCAACAGCAAAAACAGCAGCAGCATCAGCAGCAGACGAAGAAGAAGGAGAGGGTGCCTCCTATCAACACCTATAAATTAGAGGTGAATGCAACCAAGGACCTGTGTAAGTTGGTAATTGGTAGTAATTTTAGTATTACGCGATTGGGGAACGATCGCCATGCCATCCACTGTAATACAGTGGAGGGCTACGCGAAAGTGAAAGAGCTCCTAAAGGAGACGACGACGGAGCACTTCTCATTCACACCGAAGTGTGAAAAGCGGCAATCGATGCAGCTGAAGGGGTTGGAACCGTCTTCCGATTCTGAGGAGATCCTGGCACTGCTCAAAAAGCAGGAGTGCGAAGGACTCAAGTTTGTAGGGGTAAAGCCATTTACCACAGCTAGAGCTAGGCGGGAGAAACGGAGTCTGCCGTTCTTCCTGGTGCAACTCAGTCCCGAAAGCCGTCTGGATAGTCTAAGGAGTATCAATGTCCTAGACTACCAGGTTGTTCACTGGGAAAAACTAAAAAGGAGCGAAGGCGTTATACAATGCGTTCGCTGCCAGAGGTTCGGGCACGCCGCGTCGAACTGCCAAATGCAGCCTCGATGCGTGAAGTGCGCTAAGAACCACAGTTCCGAAGAATGTCCTCTGGGTGTTGACGGAGCATCCGATAGGTCGCAGCTCTCGTGCGTATTATGTGGGAACGTGTGACACACCGCAAACTATTGTGGTTGTCCTAAGTTCACCGACATTAAAAAAGCAAAATTGGCGCGGCAGCAGAAGGTGGAGGTCAAACGTTCACCTGTGAGGTTTCAAACACCAGCCGTCACGCCCCAAATTTCCTACGCCCAAATGGCGTCAGGTAGGGGGGCTACGGTACAGCAAGCGACTGTTGCTTCTCCGGCGCCGATGCCGAGAACAACGGAAGCTGCACCCAACATGCTAGCCATCTTGCTCGCAATCCAAGGGCAGATGGCTCAGCTGCAAAAGCAGGTTCAAGAACAGGCCAAGCGGGTGGACCAGATCTACGCGTTGCTGCCGGGCCTAACGCAACACATGCCGTAATGGGTACGCACATGGTGGAGCAAACTTTGAAGGTCCTTGCGGTGAATGTTAATTCACGGATTAGGATCGAACGAAGAGCCGCGATGTTTAAATTGCTACAAGACCAAACCCCTGATATGCTTTTTGCTAGCGAAACCAAGCTAACCGATAAGCACAAACTGGAGTACAATAATTATATTGTTAGAAGAAGAAACCGGCCCAGATCCAAACGTGGAGGCGGTGTCGCGATCTTCATTAAAGAAGGTATAAAATTTCACAGAGTGTACAAGGGCGTGTTGCGCAGGTTCCGGGTGTTGGAGGCAGTCGTCGTTTACATCCCGCTCCGCAGTGCAAAGCGGCTGTACTTGGCCTTTGTTTATGCACCTGATGCTTCACAATCCACCCTATTCATTACAGAGCTCGACACGCTTTTTCGACTTCTGAGGCTGGAATCGGGGGAGAATTATTTTATAAGCGGCGGGGATTTCAACGCTAGACACAGAGATTGGGGAAATAATTTGCCAAATACTAGAGGGAACCTACTACTCGATTGGTGGGGTCAGCACGATGTCATGTACAGACTCGGTCTTAAAGCGACGGATAACCCGTCGTTTCCCAGAGGCGGGTCTTATTAGGATCTACTGCTGTACGACGAACGTATACGACTGACAGGTACGAATTTACAAACGCTAAACTGTCTGCGCACATTCGTGTATGACAGCGACCATTGCGGTTTTAGCAGCGAAATTACGGTTCCCAACGAAATTGCGGAATTGGAGGACACTGAAGTCGTCGATTAAAAATATCCAAACGCTAATAAAAGAAAATTACAGAATTCCTGTAAGTTTGTATTGGAACAACAAGGTTCGGGCTGTAAACACCAGCAACCCGAATATGTTTCCGCAAATAAATAAACTATTTCGGAGAAGAAATCAAAACGACCTTCAGTGTCTTAAAATAACCCGGACAACAGACAACGAACGGTTACTGACAATAGCAGGTATTGATCCAAATGAGGCCGCTGATGATGACGACTTCTTTGTGATCGAGGATCCACAGGAGAAGGTTGAGACCATAGGGGCGACTTTCCAGGAAGTATACAAGGCCACTGATACCATTGGCTCTAATTACGACCTGGACAATCGCGTCTTGGTGCACGACTTCTGCATTCGAAATGAAATAGGGAACTGGCGATCCGAGGGCTCTGGTTTCACCCAGTTCAGCGACGAAAATATGGCCAATAATGTCATTGCCAGAGAGGGTGACCTACCCCCGTTCATTTCGAGGGAAGAACTCCGTGAGATCTTCGACACAATCAGGACTAAGAAATCAGTGGGGACCGATGGTATTCCGAACATCGTGCTTCGACATCTTCCTCTAGAAGCGGTGGACATTTACACCACCCTGTTTAATAATGCGATGAATAATGCACATTATCCAGCGCATTGGAAAACGGCGGTGGTTCAACCTATCCCCAAAAAGGGAAAGGATATATCCAATCCGGCGAATCTCCGGTCGATAAGTCTCCTTCCGAATATCAGTAAAGTTTTTAAAAAGTAATCAATAGAGCTCTGTCTAGGTGGGTTGAGGACAAACATATAGTTTCGGATAATCAATTCGGTTTTAAGGCGGGACATGATATCTCACATGCCGCGTCTAAACTGGTGTCCGATATCCAATGGAACAAAGGCAAGAAACAGTGCACTGGTACCTGCCTTGTTGACTTGGAGAAGGCCTTCGACACCGTATGGTTAGAGGATCTTTTCTATAAGCTGACTAGGCTGGGTATCAGTAAACCACTCTTGTACATTCTTTATAATATGCTGCACAACAGACAGTTCATCGTGAAAAATGGTGATGTGACTTCTGTTGGAATATTTCAAATTAAAAATGGTCTTCAGCAAGGCGCGGTCAATTCGCCGATTCTATTCAACATTTATACAAGCGATTTGATAGGTTCACTTCCCCATACTATTGCGTACGCAGACGATTTGGTAGCGTACAGAACAGGTCCAAAAATCGAGCCCATTAACACTCTCTTGCAGCGTGATTTCGATAAGATAAGACGATTTTGCGACTTCAGAAGTCGGAAACCATTCTCTTTAGGACGCCGTTGTCTGGAGCCTCTAGGGATACCAGAAAAAATTGGCGTACGTTCTCGATCATTGGACAATACGGGCAGCCTCTTGCCTGTCGAAATGTAGTCAGATACCTTGGAATCTGGCTAGATCAGTTTCTGTATTTTGGCAAAAATGTAGACGCTGCTCTGGCCAGAGCTAAAGGCGCTTTTGCCCTTACAAAGAGACTGTTTTATAGCAGCCAACTCGATGCCAGGGTAAAGGTAATCTGCTACATAGCCCTTATCAGACCCATGCTGGTATTTGGGTGTCCCGTGTGGTTCAATGTACGAGCAAGCTTGATGGAAAAGATTCGGGTGTTTGAGAGGGCTTGCCTTCGCCTGTACAGAACAATAGAGTCGGAGTACAAAATTGTTTATCCTAATGAGGTCCTTTACAATAGGGCGAGCCTAATACGAGTGGACAACTTCGTAATTAAGCTGACTCGAAGGCACATTGCAAGAGCAATAACCTCGACGAATAACCTGATATCTGGGGCTTACTACCCCAATTACCTTTACCACGAGAATGTGCGATCTGACGGCTCGTTCCACCGGAAGCAGTCCTCTACCTAGATCAGAAAGGGTTGATTCAGGATATTTCAGCGGTCCCGTTAATCTTCTATGCCGCTCGGACAGCTGGGGATAGACGACTCAACTACAACAGAGACGTCGCACATGGCAGTGTGGATCGACTCAGGTTCAGTAGGGCGGTGGGGAATCGCGATAAGAATGATGTCATTCGGTAGCACCAGCATTTCTGGTGGTTGAATGATGGAGAAGATGCTTCGTCGTCGTTTCCGTCAAATACGGACCAGCCTTACTAATGTGGCAGAGCTGACTAATCTGTTTTCTCTTGTAAATAGCGATGGCCGGCTTAGATAGGTTTAGGTTAGCATCTATGAAATATATACATATATTAGTATATAGAAAGGTGTATATTAGTATATGTATATAATTGTGTATAATGTATATGTGTGTGTATGTGTGTTTTGTGTATGTAGGTTAAGTAGAGTAAGGTTTATTGTAAGTTAGATATTAAGTTTTTATAAAAAAATAAAAAAAAGTCCATATGCTAAGTTTTTTCTTAACGAATATTTTTTCTTAGCCTTAAGTATATAATATAAATAATTCTAAAGAAAATGTATATAAAGTCGAAAGGCATAGACATAAGAATTTAGAGTAGCTGAGAGTGCCTGTGTGGGGCCAGTAAGTTAGTATAAGATTGTAAGTAATTTTAAGCTAGCATTTAAGCATTTTTTTTTTAGAATGTAAGAGTTAGTGATTAAGAAAATAAAATGCAATTAAAACTGAAAACTGAGCAATATTTGTACATCCCCAAGCAAAATTGTGTTTCAACTTGGTTTGATTTATCTTCTTTGTTGTAACGAGACCCCTAAATTTACATGATACAGAAGTTACTCCCCATATTCTGCGCCATGTACTCGTATATAACGATTGGTTGCAAACATATTTCGAAGTCATTTCAGTAGTAAAGTACACACATGCTTACATATATGTATAAATTAACCTCACGCTTACATTTTCTAAGCCTGCACACATGTTACATTCATATGTACGAGTGCAACATCTTCGTCATAAGTCATTTGGAAGTTTCTGTGTGAGTATTCCGAGAAATATTAAACTTTATCCATAATATTTCCTTCATAACATATATGTATGTTACGAAATAATTATAAAAAACACAAACCTTGCTTGTGCAGATATATTCTTCTGCATAATAATTTCTACTCGAACTTACCTGCCACTCGTCCAGTCCCGATGCTAGTAGCACCCTTAGAGCTGCCAAATGGATACCCAAAAGTACCCTGAAAGTCACATTCCTTATGACAATCTACCGAACTGCTGTTTTCAGTGCATCCTGCAACGACAATAATAAAGGAAACTTTAAATTACATATCACAGTTAAACCCACACACCCAACCCTCGACCTGTCCATTCAAAGTTTGTCAGAAACTGTCTAAAACTTTCCTTCACCTCACAATGTTGTAACATTGAGAATTTTTACACTCAATTTACTCTGCAGTTTCATGAGTTGCTTGTATAATGAACACAGTTACCATTACACAATACTTCCCCAACAAGGAAAGGGTTCAGTTTCATCATTTTCCTTCCAACGACCCATATTCCAGGCAAAACAGGTTCCGGTTAAATTCTACCATATTCCGTAAATATTAGCATACAACTTCCTTATGCTCGTACGTAGTTACGTCCTTTAGTGGCGTAGCTAATTTTGTGCGACCCTTGAACTCGAAAGCGCTACTCCGGATGAAATAGTATGAGTAAATTAAACGTAGGTATGCTTAAGGGCCTGCATTCTCCACAGGCACAGTAAGAGCTGTACAAACAATAGCATCTGGTTAGCCTTGGAAATGGAAATTGACGAAGTGGTGCAATGATATTGAAATCAACATTTCAACCTCAAGTATGCATCATGTCCTTTCCGCCGCCACCCACATCACAATGATGACGAGGATATCATGAGAACTGTATGTATGTACATAATATTGATTCTGCACTTCTAAACAACATTCGATCTCGATTCGAAGAACTTGACTTTACACAGGCTAACCGTTACTATCAAACGGTCGAGGATGAAGTAACACAATGTACCAGTGTGCCAAAGAACCCTCTACCAGTGTATGAAAAATAAAGAGATGAAATCTTTGAAATTGTCGAAAGCCCTGGAGCACGGAACATGGTAAGCAAAATTACTTTACAAGTGGTACAATCCCTATTTCAATTTTTGCCTCAATATCGCTGGAGTTTCCTTTTTGTGAAATCGCATTTACCGGAAGTTGCTTTCAGTTTGCTTACTCATATATCCTAGTAGGTTTCAAAATTTCTGATATTCCTGGATGACGACAGAGCTGTTTTCTCGACGACGGGAAGTTTTATTTTTCTTAAATAAGGAGGATAAAAAAACAAAATACCATAAAAGTGTGCAAGGACGTTATATGAAAAAAAAAACAATATGGCGGAATATCTTGCTCAGGGAGAATTTAGGGGAAATCAGAATACCATACGCAGTGTTCTACTCAGGCATGTGGAATGGTTTTCCTGATACCTACTAGATATAGACGTCCGTTTATGTTTGCTCGAGGGGAAATTACATAGGCAGCCGTTAGATGCGACTCATAAGCAGTTCAAGGTGTACATGGTGTTGATTCTTATACCACAGTTGCGATTGATACGAGTATACACGGAATTTATTATTTAATGAATAAACATGAAATTTTAAGATAATATGTCTTTGAAGTCCACAAAGATATTTGCATGTGACAAGGAATAAATTGGAGGATAGTCTTGCTAGAGTGTGAGAATCATAGAACAACTAATACGAAAGCAAGTATTCTCGGATATTGTATAAATTTCGGTCGGCAATACGACTCGTTTTGGGACTAGCTCTTTGTTTGCATACATACGAGTATATTTTCTGTTCAAATCTGGCGCATGAGGAGATACGCATCGGCAATTTCTTGTACATGGGATTCAACTATGGAATCGGTTGCCAATGAGTTATTTTCGCAAAGAAGTATTCCAATATTGTGCTGAAAATTTTTGACGAATTCCTCTCTTTGTATCCCAAAATTACTATTTTTTTTAACTTCTATTCTATCTTTCTTTCTACTTTCTTCTCTACCCTATTTTTTTTTTGTTTTTTCTATTCTTTCACTAAGTATTTTAAGGTAACCTTCTAAGCCACTACCTTATATTAGATTGTTTAAAAGTGAAATATTGTAAATATTATTCTTAAAAGATGTTATATTCTTATGTCAACAATTGAGTTCAAATAGATTATATAAAAAATATTAAAAAAAAAAAACAATGGAGCAATCATTTTTTATTATTATTTTAATTATTTGTAGTACCACAACTTAATTCTTTACACAATACAATCGAGCCAGCTATCTATGGTCATACGTTATCTACGAGTATCATACATTGAGAGTATAACATTGATGTCTAGAAAAAGCAGAAAATATTTTCGAAAATTCGAAACGTGTTTTACGACTCCCTTTCCAAGAATTATCCCGGCTGAGCACCCAGTGAAAAATGTCAGTCGCAAAGGGAATGTCCTAGTGTTCGCTGGACTTAAATAGCCTTATTTACAGATATTTTAGTCTCTGCAGCAAAAAATATAAAAAAAGGAGAAAAATGCAAGAATCTCCTCCAAAATCTACAGAATTTACCACGTTTTTGAAATCTTCCTTGTGTGAAAGAGCAAGCTTTGGGGTTGGTACATCAAACCTGGCATTGAAAATAGCAAAATTCGTGTAGAGCTGGGATGCAACCTTTGGTCCAGAAATGATTCAGGTCGAACTCTTGGTAAATCTTTGAGTTCGCAGGGAGTCACACCTCAAGAACAAATATTTGAGAAACTTTTGGCAACCCTTTGAAGGCACACCGGAGGAGAGCAATAGAGGAATTCGAAGTGAAATGTTTCATTTGAATAGTCCGCTATTTGTTCACCTATCAAAAATAGTGGTATCATTTTATAACAGTTGACAAGTAAGAACCCAGGGTTAGGTACCTGCCCGACGATTGATATGAAAACTGCTAACACTCCTATAACCGTGATCAACCCAGCAATGCAATAAACAAATTCGTAGTACCTTATCTTACCCTGGAGTGATGATCCTGGTAGCAGCATGAGTAAATCCTTACTCACACCGTCTAAAAACTATAAACCGTCAATTCATAATCGTTGACGATTTTAATGTTAAACTAGGCAAGGAGGGCAGTGAGGTACAGTGGCACTGGTACAGTGAGGAAGTACAGGTACCATGCAAGCACCTCCAGACACCGACACAGTAACTATAGCCAGTACAAAGTTTTCGTTATATAATATTCACAAAGCGACCTAACTGGCTCCTGAAAACAAACCGTCAATCAAGTTGGTCATATTGGTCAGACTGCTAGGTCGATGACGAGTGGCGATATGGCCAAAGAGTAATCAGAAAAAATAGGGAGAACCATAATCGCTCGAACAAGGATTTAGAGAGATATTACCAGAAGAATAAAGTTCGGAAGTTTTAACAAAAAATAAAACGAACATACCGAAGCTATAAAGGTTGAACTGAAATCTGCAATGATGGTGAAGAAAATCACAGTCGCTGCTGCGAATCTGAAAAGATTTTTCAGCAGATTGGAAAATCAACACAGCTCTAAAATCTAGTTCGATGAAAGAATGCCTGTCGAATGGACCCTCAACATTGTTTGTTTTATACTAGAGAAGACAGATCTCCTGAACTTCCTCAAGGTCGCATATTAATAGTGTCTGCGGTATTATGTGAACACCTAAGACCCATCGTCAACAGTTGGACGAGCTCCTATCACCATGGTTTTAGGCCAAGAAAGTCCACCATAAATCAAACT